>CAXHSH010000640.1:0-152971 GCA_964019135.1 Arenicola marina
AAGCTATGTAAATACATAAAATAATAGAATATTGAAAGTAAACATTTTGGACAAAATCAGTCATTTCATGATCTTAACTTGATGAAATTCCATTGTCACAAGTGTTAATTTCAAATTTTAAAAGCAAAAAGCAAAGTATTCAGTAATCTGAACACCAAAGCACACGGAACCTGATACACTTGTAACATATAAGTATAAATTCTGAACTCTGAACTGAAGTTTCAGTTTTCACTCTATATGTGCATCGTATGTGACTGCCCATAAACACTCGACTGCGTTATGTTTTTCGCCAACACATTGGTCACCTCATATCACATTACAGCACAAAATGCACCATTCAAAAATGTATCATTCAAGCCCATTTAACGCTACGATCAATATGAAAGACAAATTAATTAATCAAACTCAAAAACTGGGAGATTAACAATGTATTTAGTTCCTGTACTCTCAACCAAGCACACTTTGGTGATTTTCTCATCTACCGAGCAGGCCAACGTTTCATGGCTTTCAGCAACAGCTTTTCTCACGGCCAGCAGATCCAAACGCACATCACAATCACGTACCACAGGTTGCGCAATGACATCATACATTTTGACAAACACAAATCCATATTCCTCGCAAAAACATTCGGCGTTATTTGCGCAAGTGCAGTGTGGCCTGCATACTACCAGTCTCACTATCCCACCATAGGCACCAGAATGCAGTTTCACAAACGCGTTGCTCCTCTTGAAGGCTTCGGAGTAGGACAAGCTGGTAAACATGACGCCGTGGTTTAAAAATCTGTGCACCATTTTACAATGTCTGTTGATGCAAGGCTCTCCAATTGCATGTTCAATTGCCAGAACTTCAGTAGCTGTCAAATATGATTGTTTGCCTGAACCCAGCACAGCGCAATTGGTTGTAAGCTTATGCAATTTGCGCCGGGTAATTTTGCTCTGAGTCAGTTGCTGGAACACCTCAGCAATATGTTCTTCGGCATCAGCAAAAACAGGTTCATACTGGCGCAAGGACTGTCGAGCTAGAAATTTTTTTACCATCTGGAGTGGGACATGTTGTGTCCCATGGTAAAGCGAAGTTAGCGTCCCGGCAGCGTCTTCGAAGACAAAGCAAGAAGCAGCCCACGCAGGTCCCCAGTTTGCCACACTGTCACCCAGATGTGTCAACAAGTGGCAATTGAACGACACATGTTGAGATCCGTACAGGTCAGGAACTCCCACAACAAATTTTGCTAGAGAAAGGCGAGAGGTCTTTAGTTCGTCCGTCTTTATCTCCGCCGCAAGCAGGATTGTCATCGCATTCACCAGCAACAACCAGTGGCGGAAAAATGCAACAGGCAAGACATTTTCAAGGACGATGGGAGAGTACAACAGTAAAAATGACCTCCATTCGCTGGCTTTCCAATAGCGTTTCTCACTTAGTGATCTTGGCAGCCTTCTAATCTCAGAAGGCGGAGAGAGGGTGAGGAGTGCTTCATCAATGGTGCGTTCCTTAGAACCTAAATAGTAAGGCTCATTGTGGTTGCTTGAGTCAAACCAAATGTTCACAAACTGCCTGGTTACACCAAGAAGCACGGAGTGCATGTAGTCCGGAGTGAAACCATCTATGACATCAAATAAAGGCAAGTTGAACAAACAAGTTGCTCCCTTAACTCCAAAAACCGGATTGTCTTGCTCCATGGGCTTGCCGAGCATGCTGTATAGTTTGTAAGTGAGTTCGACCCTCCGGCATGTGATCTGCCTCATAGACACGTGTTGTCCCTCGGCCTTTCTCTACAATGCTTCCAGCATGCAAACAAAAGCCGCAACCATGAGATCCATTGAATTGCTTCACATTTTGTAACAAAGGTCTGGCAACTGAGTCACAGACGCACGTCACTGCCACACACTTGGATGTATGGAGCATACCAATTTCATCTTTCCACTCCACGCCATGAGAATACAGTTCCTGGATTTCATCAACAAATGGCTTCAAAAATGTATCCATCCGCGGTTTGCTCTTACCAAACCACAATGAATGCAGAAGAATGAACTTGCTTCTATGAGCAAGGGGAAGCTCGTTTATCGTGCAAAGTATTGGCCAAACGGAATAGTTAGAGGATGAAAATATTGGAACTCCATCGGTGTTGAAAATGAAAGACAAATTATCTGGGTTTCGAAGGAAATCTTGCAATTCATTGCCTTGATACATCCTTCCATCAGTAATATCCTTGTAGCACATACCATCCGATGTCCGCTCTTTCTTCAAAAGATCGCTCATGTCGTTGTCCTCAAAGAGTCCTCTTATTTGATCTGACAATGGCATGCGCAGAAAGTAGCATCCATCAGAAACTGACTTCTCTCGGTGAAATCGTTGGTCGCAGTCTGGACAAGGGCCTCTTGGTTGTGATCCAAGGTAACACTGACAGTTTTCACAGTAAAATTCAAACTGAATTTTATCTGACATACTGTAAAGTGTTTTATCGATGTAGTACTTGGTTTGAGGTACACATCCAGGTACCAACGTATTGAGAAGTGTCAGTAGATCAGTAAGACCGACCCCAGTGATGTTGTGCCGAACAGCATAAGCCATTGTCAGTGCAAGGGCCTGTGCACGTGTGACTTCTGAACCATCAAATATTGGGTGACCGTTGTCATTTGGTGGCCTTTCATCGTCGCCCAAGCCTTGGTTGTCCTGTAAAAGTATAAATCAACATTTAGTGTCATATTTATTGTATATTTATAGATTAGATAGCTTTGCATAATTGAATACAACCTGGCAGAAATTATTAATATAAGACTTTTTTAGACTTGAGCTTACAAACTTCACACAATTTGCGACATAAGTTGTAGCGTATCATATATGTTAGTTAAATCTGTACATGTAGTATAATATAACTTTACCAAGACTAACGTACCAAAGTTATTGTACAGTGTACTGGGAAATTCAAGACATATTGGAACAAACAAGATTTGTCATAAAATTAAATGATCTATTATTCATGATGTAAACCAACTGTAGGGCACATTGTCTGCCGTACATTATAATTGTTTTAATACTTTGTTTTTTAATAAATGCTTTAAATACTTGAGATATCATGGTTTTAGCTGATCATTAATTGACCACCTAAACATTGATAATGTCTTACAAGATATCACATTTGGTATACTATTAACCTGGCATGAACCAGCAACTACTAACGGCCATATCAACAATTAAAGAACAAATTTATTGCATTTTCAAATAAATACTTTTATTTATAATTGTATTGTATTAATATTTATATAGATATTTTGTTCGAGAGAAATATATAATACATTGTGTGTGTATAATTACCCGACATAAATGAAATCAAAATTTGAGAAAAAGTATTAACTATACTGTAATTGATTAGATGTATAGGTATATATTATAGTCACTCATACAGCAATAGTTTCCTTGAAATAAGGCAAACAAATTTAAATGGAATGTAATTATACTCTTAGCATATAAGTATGTATACATATGTTGTATGATCGATAAAAACCAGACATGTTGTTGAGCCAAATTAGTAAAAAAAATTTACATTTTAGAATTTCAAATGTACCAGTATATAGACTTGCTAGCTGTACTACCTAAAATAAATGATTAAGTTAGTCAGTATCGGCTTGAATCACAATCAAGGTGATTATTAGCAGTCATACATGGTTAAAAATGAAACGCGTATCCCAATAGAAGTTTTATCATATTACAACATACCAGTATCAGTCCAGAGTTCAGAATCTGTATTTTAAAGCATATATGGGTGAAAATACATGCTTTACCAAGGCTTGAAGAGTAGGCAGGGGTACATGCACTACAATCTACATAGCCCTTGAATATTACACAATTGTCTGTCCTTTCAAAGAGCTCAGTTAAATGAATACTTCATCATAGGTAATTGGAAGAACAATTTTGTCCCATAATCCTTATAGCCCTTTTGGTATGATTTAATTACTTGAATACTGTTTGAAATTGGCCTACATCATGTACATTGGGGTATGTAGCGGTGCATTGCAATCAAACTTCATGTTGGCATATATAAAGGGAATATAGATATATATATATTGCAGTCAATCTTTTTCATGGATAATAACATCGTTATATAATAAAACAGAGGTCATATAATAAAACATTTAGAATTACTTTCAGCATATTTTGGCTATTGTCATCAAAGTAGACTTTCATATTAATGAAGGCTTTGCTTGATATTAGTAATTTATTATTGTTATTTTGCTTGTAATATAGTAGATTCTGATTATTTGTTTCTTTAATACAGTTTTCATTACATAGATATTAGCCAATTAATCACAAATCATTGGGGGTAAATGGATGTTTTCATGGACAAATGGACACTTTGTTTCTTGAATGTTGTAACAAATAAATGATCCAACACCCATTCACTTCAGCCAATTATAAATTGACTTGATGCATTATTAGATATAAATAAATATAATTATTTTACTAGCTATAAATACTAACTTAATACACTTAATACTAAATATTAACTAAGAATATACAGACTGAACATTAAGATATTTAAAATGAACACTTGTAACCATGAAATTTCATCCATTTAGGACAATAAAACAATTTAATTAATAAATAATAAATGATGTCCTAAATATTCAGATTTGAACTTTTAAGAAATCTTATGTTTTTAAGTAGACTAATCAATAGTTTACCTACTATTTCTTACACTGTAAAATATTTTAAATATCATGTAAAAGTGTTATTTTTCGAAATTTGATTCTTGATTGTGATTTTTCCATAATATTTAGGCCCTCTATCAATAGTTAAATAACCAAATCATGCAGTTTATCTATAATTAGAAGTATCAATGAACAATGGTCACAATTAGGATGTAAAATAATTAACAAGCATCTAAACCATATCTGTGTATATTCCTGATTACATTCAGCCTTGTTCAAAATCAAGGAGCATAAATTTAATTAATTGAGGAACTTAATAAGTCCTAATCTCACCTCTAATTCTGCATTTGCATCTGCCTGGATAAGCCGGAATTCGCCGCCCTGTTCGCCAGCAGGCAACTGATCCTGTTCTTCGTTTTCAACATTGAAGTTTTCCTCTTCCTCCTCAGCGGAGTTAGCTTCCCACCTCCGTCTTGTCGAATCTGGAATTTCGACTCCTGCATCTCGCAGCCATACCTTGTAACGCCCGCGTCCTTTATTTGCATCGGCACCCGCCATTTTGCATTCATTCACCTGTCCTGTTTACTGACTGGCTCCCGGTAAAAATGTAGCCCACAGGTGTGGCAACTTACTGAAGTAGGAGCGACGGTACCAGCTTAACATGTAACTGGATCGCTCCGGAAGTCCGTATGCAATCCCATATACCATCCCGTTTCCGATGTTTTCCCGCGAACGTGCATAGAAGTAGAGACAGATCTTTTCTGATATTTTTCATATAATTTACACACGATGAAGTACGCATTATTCGATTTTATTGACGAAAATGGAGCTATCGATATTGGAGAATCCTCTTGGATTGTAAACTTGGATCCGGACTCAATATCAGAAAAACGTTGGAAATTACTGCAGACCTGGGTTACTAACATTGATGAAGTAATGCAGAGAGGTAACAGGTCACGGAAATATCATCTCGGAGGATTGGTGATGGCCGAGGTCCTGCCCCGCGGCCAGTTTCTAGATATCCGAAAATACTGGTTGCCGGATGCACAAGATACGCCCGTGCCGACCCGAAAAGGAGTTACTCTCGACTTAAAGCAGTGGAATTTACTTAAGTTCCATCTCAACACGATCCACGATAAGTGTGTTCCGGAACTCACCGAGTTGGTTGATTGTATGTCAAGTCACCAAAACCAGGAGGGATTCTACAACTGCGGTGAATGTAGTCCAGGGGGACTAGATAAGATGCAACTATAATAAATGCTTCAACAATGTATCAACATAACGTATTTATGGCATATTGTGGCCGCCTAGACCTGAATTATATTAAAAGTTACATATTCCGATCTGTTCACTTTCCGCGTATCACTCGCCGGCAGTCCCCGCGTTTTATTCAAGGCGCGTGTAAGTCCTCTTTACCCATGGTTTAAATTGTCATGTATAATGAAATGTATAGGATTTTGTGCTTGATACTAAGTTTTTTTGACTAAGATAGATAAGTGTTGTAAAGCTATTAATGTGTGTGTGTTGTAGTTTAAAAATAAAAAAAACCCTAAAAGACATTGACCGTATGAACTCGCTTCTTTCTCCCGCTTCCCTTACGCTCCGCCCCCATGCCCCCTCGCTCGCTCGCTCAACTTTCGAGAATCGCTAGGGCGTGACGCCCCGCAGGCCTCGGTGTTGAGGGGCTTGAAGAAAAAATCGATAAGCGCCACAGGTGAAGTCACATACCCGTGAAACTCCGCCTCCTTACTGACTCGTTCGCTCCCACGCCCGCGGGGTCGACTCACTGATTTGTTTAGGAGTTTTAAAGCATGCATTTAAAAAAGAAAGAAAAAAAAAGACGAAAAATAAATAATTGACGCTTCAACTCTACCCGACAAAACGTATCAAGGCAAAGACAACGAAACATCTGTCGTTCGCATGCAAGAATTAATGTCACCAAAAACAGCCTTCCTACTTCCATTTAAATCACCACTAGATATTATTCATCCATGACACAAGTCATTAAATTCAATGTAACGACTGTTTTATAATTTATTTTTATGAGTTTTAATGCATCCACTGCCCTTTTCTGTGACCTTTAATATCAATCAAACAATTCACAGACTGTATTGCATGAATCCGTGAACAAATTATTATAACACGCAGTGAAGCGACTCTTATTATAACGCGAGCTTGAGAGCTGACGGGGACAATAGAGTGATTGATCGCTGGCTCATTTACTGCGATTATCCACCCACGGGGCAGATGGCGGAAGGGGGAGGGAGGGGGGGGGGGTGAAGATAAAGTGAGTTTGACGAAGGGAGGGGGCGGGGGGGGGGGAGGGGGGAGAGGGCAGTTGGTTCATGATCGACGGGACGCGGGTAGCGGGGGCGTGGGGTAGGGTGGGGCGTGGGGTACCCCCACCCCTCTCTACCAAGCATGGGGTGGGGGTGGAGGGGGGCGTGGGGGGTACGGTGGGGACAGCCGAACTCCTTTCTAACTACTGTCAATGTTACGTCCTACCTCAACACGTCATCAGCGCGCACAAATTTTGTCTGCGCAGAGCTGAACTTGGGTAGTAATGATCAGACGATTAATAATTCCAGAAATCAAACAAGTTATGTTGCACATTGGGGGCAAAATAATACCTACTAGACGGCTAGTGTTGGAAGTAAAACTGGACACCACACAAGTGATGTGCGTAACACAGGACACCACGACCAAAACGGATCAATTGTGTCAGAGTTACGTCCAAACTCAGTTAAACGCACTACCTTTGTGGCCCAGCTAATGTTTAACGGAGTAGAAAAAGTCTAGTGCGTCGTGAGTCTCGCCAGTATTGTGCGTATGTGTGTGACGGAAAAGTTATATAACTTGAGATTAGGCATTCTTCATATGGGACGTAACGGAAGACACCTGTGACCTGGACCAGTTAGTGATCGATTCTGTGTGTAAGAAACTCTAACAGAGCCACGGTCTAATTTCCAAAATACTTACATGAACACTATAAGTAAACGATAAAAGTGAGGTGAATTAAGTCATGATGTGTCTTATAAATACTGATATTAACGTATGGACTACTGGACGTAACACGAGACGCGAAGATCAAACTGTAAATGTTGTCAATGTTACGTCCTACCTCAACACATCAATAGCGCGCAGAATTGTTGTCTGCACAGAGCTGCACTTGGGTAGTAATGATCAGACGATTAATAATTCCAGAAATAAAAAAAGTTATGTTGCTCATTGGGGGCAAAATAATATCTACTATACGGCTAGTGTTGGACGTAACACTGGATACCACGCATGCGATCTTAGGACGTAACACCAGACGCTACATACGTATTTGAAAACGACGAAATAACATGACCCTTGACTAACGAATATGCCATTATTGCCAGTTCTCTTTGTTGCATATGTCACGTCATGATATCATTCTGACGCATAATGAATGGTAGAATGACTTATTATACAGCTACCATACGAGTGAAATTATATCTCACGTACGAGATCGATTTGACTCGACTACTAAGCCCCATATTGGACGTAACAAAACCCGACAGAATACCCACCTTGGTATGTCTTCGTCCATAGCGACGGCCACGTCTAACATTTCCCGCCAAAAACGTCAAAATCGATTGAAGATGACGCGTAATATTTCTTGTATGCAAATGTTCTCGTGACTCGTTAGCAACAAGCAATGCGCGACGAATGTTTTGCAGAGTGATTTGGACGTAACATTTTGACACCCAAGCCAAAGAAAACGATTTGTCTCATGGCTCTTGGCAGTTTCAAATGCCTAGGGAATGTGATGATCAAAATTGATTAACCCAAGACCTTAGCTGCGATTGACAGAGGCAAATTATGCAATCTAGTTTTACGTTACAACGCGTATGACGGCCTATTTGGACGTAACTATTATGACACCAAATGTTACGTCCAAAACACAAGTTAAATTATCCATTATACCTCAGAATGCACTCCTCTCCTACGAGAATATTGTGACGTGGTTTACAGTTACAAGTGTTATGCATAACCACCGCATATAATCACTGAACAAAGTGTATTTAGTCTCGAGAAAACAGTCAATTAAAATTGGTTATGTGAATTAGGATACCAACATTCCTGGCTTATATCCCAGTCCTTTGAACAAAAAGTGCAGTTTTTAAAGTAAAGTAATTTAAAGAAAGCGGAGAGCATATTTTAGTTTATATTGCTGCGTGTGATTCTTTATGATTAGGCTCATGTATTCCATATAGCATATGATATGACTGCGGGAAGGCATGGTTTGGTGGACGTAACACATATTGGTTGACAGTAAATTCCTCACCATATAGCTATATATAATACGAGAGGTGGGGCTTAGCCTTAGCCTTAGGCTTACTGCAGATGACCGCGTGGGGACTAATAATGAACGAAGAAGTTAAGCGCTCGTGCACACATCGTATGCCAGACTTGTAAACCGTGTGGGTGCCTGCCCCCCCCCCCCCCCCCCCCCCCAACCCCCACACTCCCCTGTGCCTGTAGTATCAGGCTATGATATGGGCCTATGCCGTATGCTGTATAAATTTGCAGTAACTTATGGCTGTGGCGGCGGCAGTGTGGGGAGTGTCACTGACAGTGACACTGTCAGTGTCAGTGTGGCTGTGCCGTGGCCGTGCTAGTAAATCGCCAAACAGGGTGAGACAATGCTAATCAGAACAAAATAAGGGTTACAATATATCATCCACAGTTTAAATTATGTGATCTTACGAAAGTAGTAGACAAATATGTGTGCACTACTTACATTTGCTGAAAAATGTAAGTTGAACTGCTAAAAGTCACCGCGTTCCTCTGTCCGGCTGTGTTGTTTTCTTGGCCTCGCTTTGGTTCGGACATGTGCCAGAGCTTCAGACTAGTATAAACATTGGGAAATCACACAGTTGTTGTGCACAACGTTTAATGAGTGTGGCTATCAATAGAGGGTAATTCAAGTTCAAAGTGTTATCTTTCAATATTGTCACAATAAAGTTCGCTGTGATTTATTTAAGTTGCACATGGGACGAGTTTGGACCCACCCCTTGCACGCCGCGCCGACCGCGCAGCTTGCCTGGTTCCACGTCCTATGTCGTAACTAGGAGGAGAGCCCTTTGCGCGTGGTATCCATTGAAACGCAGGGAGCGAGTGAACTGCGCACTAAACGGAACGCACGTGTTTTTTGTTTATCACCAGGCCGGAAGTAGAACCCGCGAGAACTGGCCTGCCCTATCCCACCTCACAGACATAGTAGCTCCGCAGTGAATGTATTTTTATTTTTTGTGGTGCGCGAAGTACCGAAAACACTTTGAAAACCCATACAATTTATGTCGATAATGTGATTACCCTTTTATGTAAAATAAATATCCTTGATTCCGAAAACACTTTGAAAACCCATAAAATTTATGTCTATAATTTGGTTACATTTTATGTAAAATAAATATCCTTGAATCTTTCGGTCAATGAGAATTGTATTATTTCGTGTTCTAATTGCAGAGATTATATTCTCTGCGTGCGTTGTGTCTACAAAGCGTGCTTCAAGATTGCAAAGATGAATAAGAGTGCGATTAGCTCCATTGTTTCGTCGTTGAGGTCGTTGAGAAGCGTTGTTACGCCTACTGGATGGGAAAGACACATTTTGTCTTCTACCGACTGGTTATGGCAAGAGTGATATCTTGTTGCTCTTGCCACTCATTGTGCAAAAGGTTACGTTTAGGATCTCAAAGTCATCAACCCACACCCTAAAACTCAATATTTATGGTCTTTGCACATAATAGGCCGGCGGTTTTAATGTTGACACCACTGGCCTAAAATGGATGTTCAGCTACATTCTGGTTGCTGTGACATAAATCTTGAGAGGAATCCTTATCTATTTAAGGGCGAGAGCGGGTGGCGCCTGGCGGATTTTTTCAGAATTAAATTCATTTTTTTAAATTTTTTTTTAGGTGTTAAATGGCAACCAATATCAATCTATGTCACATCAAATAATATTTTCTCCACCAAATTTGAATGTATTTGATATATTACAAGCAAATACCAAGATATTTAGTGAATGCATATATGCGCCGAAAGGCACAATTGTGACAATTCGTCACTAATTTAGGCCTATTTTATAGCCTATTTTGGTTACAATAGAGCTTATAGAAGAAAAGTTATTTCAGTAACATATCGTTTTTTTGTTCTTTTTGTATTCACCATGACGCTATACTTCAGAAGGCAGTTTTTTGGGGAAGTCTGTCGACCAGTTTTTATAGGGGATTTCAAAACATTGAGAAAAAAATACATTTATAGGATTTTTCCCATTGACCGCCATGTTAAAGCCAATTTGACAAAAATGCTCTTTTTTTAGTGAAGTGACATATATTTTTCATTACATTTTCAGGTAGATCCATACATGATTCTTATCTAGAGAAAAAATCTGTCTACGAATTTTTTTTGACCCCCCACCCGCTCTAGACCTTAATATAAATTCTTCTTACTGTTGCAGATGGAATGCTGTGACAAGGCAACTGCCATCGTGGTGTCTCCTTTGAGGGCACTGATGCGAATGCAAGTGGATATCTGGAGGAAGCGGGGTGTATGCGTCTGCATTCTGAGGAAAGACGAAATGACACCGATTGAACTTGAAGGTTTGTATACAGACCTATGCATGTATATCACAAAGTACACTAGTGCTATCTAGAGCCCCCTCATATGATGTAACCCTCAATTTTGAATAGGCCCTCAATATAAGGCAGAATTGTCATTATTAAAATCGGATTAGTTTTAGCTGTCCGTCATGGGCAATACCGAGTTGTCTTCGCCTCACCTGAAGCACTCACCGAAGACCATTGGTTTAGCTGGCTGCGACGCTCCCGCGACATTGTTCGGCTGCTGGCCCTTGATGAGGCACACTGTGTTGTCACGTGGTATGTCAAGGCAAATATGATACATGTAAATTAACAGTTTGTATGCAGTTGCTGATATCTTGCTAGTATTTCATCAGCCATTTTATTTTTGGCCCTTACTCTGTCGGCACGTTGTCTTATCCACAAAGGCATAATGTAACTTTTGTATTGTCTTAAACCTTCTGTTTCACCCACTAATTTTTTTGTTTGTTTGGGTTCTTTCAGGGGCAAGAAGTTTCGCGAAAGCTACTTGCGCGTAAGTGAGCTCCGGTCCCTCTTTGGCGGCGTTCCTCTCCTAGCCGTGACGGGAACAGCTACCAGTGATATCGTCGACAGCCTTGCCCATATGATGGGTGTCTCAATATTCAGCTTTGTCACTGCTATCTCTGACCGGTTAGTGCACCGTATATTTCGCATTGATACAGCACTGTAAGCCGAGACAAAAATTAAAGTTATGCAAAAATCTCGCATTGCAAAAAATGTTTTAACGACCTATCGCACATCATGAAACCACCTTTTCGGCATGACTATATGTACGTTTCTCTTCCTTTTCAGTCCAAACGTCTTTCTTGACGTCCAAACAGAGTCCTGTAGTGTAGAGGTGTCGCTCCTGACTATCATGGAGGCCATCGTGCGGGAGAAGGGAGCAGCTCCCAAGAGCACCCAGCCAGCACGACCACAATGTCAAAACCTCATCGGCAAATCTCATCGGGCCGAGGTCAGGTTTGCTCATCGAATCGTCATCGGCCCTCCGACAATGATCGGCCCAATGTAGGCCCTCCGACAATCATCCGCTCGATGTAGGCCCTCTGACAATCATCGGCCCGATGTAGGCCCGCCGACAATCGTCGGCCCGACGCAGGCGCTTAATTGGTGTGCCATTTGATATAAATTACTGCTCTCTAGCTAGCTTGTGACATTGTGACAACTGAACCTAAAGGCAGAAGGATCGATCAAACATAAAAGTGTTTATCGAAATGAAATAATTAACGCAGCAACAACAACTTAGATTCACGTCAGATGGAATTTATTGATCCTTGGTAATTTTCACGCCCTCTCCGTGGGATCCGGCCGGTCCCTCCGCCTGCGCCCCCCATCCCTGTCGGCCGCGCAGCGGAACCACTCCTTCGCCACGGACTCCACTTCTGCGTTAGTGGCTGTGCTTTGAGTCTTGCGTACCGCTTCTGAAAATGTAACGTGATAGTCATGAATCATTTGTAAGCTAAACCCAACAAGGACAAACAAACCACCTCTACGGAAACTACAGCAAACAATGTATAATTCTGTAAGAGGGCAGATAAGTACAGCACTACTCAGCAGAGAACATTTAATTTAATGGTTGAATGTATCTTCAGAACGCGTTAACCATTCAAGGTAATATCGTAGCAAGGATTCATCACAGGCGTGCATACCATATCATGAAGGTCAAAATGGAGATCGTATATTACTCACTGAACAACACCTCCTTCAAGCGGAGGGCACAAAAGGCAATCTTCCCACCCTTCCCGGACCAGTTGATGCGCGTTGCGAGGGTGTTGGCCAGCAGCTCCCTCAGCAACCTCCGGACCGTGTGGCTGACGGCGGTGCCGCCGATGACAGCCAGATGGTACACCTGCAGACAGACGAAATCATTGCTACACCTAGGAGGCATCATAAACATACTTCACCATATGTAACATTTCAGCAACATGATACCTGCAGTACAAAGGTTCCACTGACTAGTTTGTACCCATGTTTTACAGTGATTGCGTTAGGTATGCCTGTGGGTGAGTGCAAGTGTCTCCGTCACCATGTCTCCACACAGCTCAATGAAATGCGTCATTTGACATTTTTGTACGACAAATGACGCAGGACGCGTATCAGAATCGCTTTGTTTTACTGAATACCATTATAAACATTCACACATACAGATAACAGGTATACATAAAATATAACACGTCTGTATTATTTTATAAAATAACATTTGGAGAATTGCAGTTGCACAAGTCAGTTTGTATTAAAACGTGACCGTTTTTTTTAGTTTTTTAACAATAATAACAATTATACATAACTATATAATGACCGGAAACTGACCACGCGCTTCTCCGCTTCTGGGAAGAGAAGTTTCCTTTCTAACACCTCCAGGTCCTCCTCGCGGTGAACAGGAAGGTGGATACCTTCTGGAAGCTCCATATCTAAGCTGTCGGTTGTTTGTAGGCGCCTCAGAATTTGTCAAAGCAGATGCTTCTGTGCAGACTGCTCTGCTCTGCTCGTATCTCTTCCAAGAGAGAAAAAAGCCTGACATCTCGTGCTGCGGACAGAAGCATGATAACTTACAAAGTTGACTGACTTGGTAAATACATAAATACGTGGTCAGTAAAATGCCAATGTCTACTGAATAGATTAAGTAAGCATCAGTTGCACTGACTTGAAGATTTAATGAGTCAACATGTGAGAAACCGCAGTTACAACCACCCAATCACATAATTAAGTCTTCTATTATCACCATAGTTTTTCTTTTTAATATTTTTAATATTTGGGTGGATAACGTTAAAATTTTAAACTTAAGCAAGGATTAAACAATAAGATGATTATGTAATCTTTCAAATCGTTTTACCATCGTGGGCTTCCGGAGGATGCCCAATTGAAGCCAGAGTCGCAGAAACAGCTGGACCTGGAGATACTGGCAAAGGAATAAAAAAACTAAGGTAATCCAATATTATATCTTATGAAGACATATAACATATGAATGACAATCAAACCTCCTATTTCTATTTACTTTCATTTTTTATCTTCTATTGATGTCGATTATTTGGGGGAACCCTATCCATGCGAACAATAAGCACATCACCCCGAATGGACCAGACCTCCACACTGAAAGTATTGGGCAACAGCATCGTGCAAAACGGATTCCCAATGGCGTCATCACCTTATCCACAACCGCCTCGGGCACCTTACAACGCCTATGACGCATAATGAGGGATATGATGTACCACAAGTTCATGATGTCTGGCTAATAAATGAGTACCTACCACGGCGTGTTGCAGGAATAACCTGAGGAGTTCTGGCCCCATGAGGCGATGGCAAGCGGGTCTGGAGCACTTTAAAGAAAAACGCTTATTTGAAAGAGGCTTGTCAATCAGTAAATCCATGAAGACAAATTAGTGCTTCAAACTAAAACTGCTTATGCTTATTGAAGACTGATTTTACAACAGTATATGTTAATGTGTGCCTATAACTTATAAGCAAAAACACCTACTGGAAAGTGGCGTAGAGTTTGCATCCACAGGGTTTCCCGGTGCCGGCGATGGTAGTCTGGGCTGGGACACTAAAGAAACAGACATAGAACCATACTAAAAGCACAGGCCAATAATGTAATTATTGCAGAATGTTAATGTGCGCCTCGAGAGCTATGTCCATCGACGATTCCAATCGCCTCTGCCAGCGTGCGATTAGGGAACAAGAATTTATATTACCCGAAGACTGATATTCAGTTAGTCCCTGGTGAATTCCAAAAGTTGGTGTCAACGATCACCACAGGGCGTGGCATGGCGGTATCCTGAGAAGTTCTAGCAGGTGCCGGGGTTAGCAGCCAGGTTTCTCGCACTATACAATAAAGACGTTTATTCTCAAAACTACTTTCGACAATCAGGCGCCTCAGGATTTGTCCACTCAGACGCTTCCGTGCGAACTGCTCGGCTCGTATCTCTTCAAAAACAGAAAATAGCCTTACATCTCGTGCTGCAAACAGCAACATGATAAATTACAAACGTGATTGACATGGTAAATATATACATACGTGAAGTCAGTAAAATGCAAAAGTCTACTGAATAGGTTAAGTAGGCATCAGTTAAGACGGATGTGTAATATGTCAAATCGTTTTTACCATCGTGGGCTTCCGGAGGATGCCCAATTGAAGCCAGAGTCGCAGAAACAGCTGGACCTGGAGATACGGGCAAAGGAATAAAAAACTAAGGCAATCCAATATTATCTTATGAAGACATATAACATATGAATGACAAGCAAAACTCCCATTTCTATTTACTTTCATTTTTTTTCTTCTATTAATTTCGGTTATTTGGGCGAACCCCATCCATGCGAACAATAAGAACATCACCCCGAATGGACCAGACCTTTACACTGAGAGTATTGGACAGCATCGTGCAAAACGGATTCTCAATGGCGTCGTCACCTTATCCACATCCGCCTGGGCCACCCCACAACATCTATAACGTATAATGCGAGATATGAGGTACCACAGGTTCATCATTTCTGGCTAATAAATGAGTACCTACCACGGCGTGTTGCAGGAATAAACTTGGGAGTTCTGGTCGCAGGAGGCGATGGCAAGCGGGTCTGGAGCACTTTAAAGAGAAACGCTTATTTGAAAGAGGCTTGTCAATCAGTAAATCCATGAAGACAAATAAGTGCTTTAAACTAAAACTGCTTATGCTTATTGAAGACTGATTTTACAACAGTATATGTTAATGTGTGGCTATTAATTATAAGTAAAAACACCTACTGGAGAGTGGTGTAGGGTCTGCATCTACAGGTTTTCCCGGGGCCGGCGATGGTAGTCTGGGCTGGGACACTAGAGAAACAGAAACAGAACCATACTAGAAGCATCGGCAAATAAAGTAATTATTGCAGAATGTTAATGTGCGCACCGAGAGTTTTGTCCATCAGCGATTCCAATTGCCTCTGTCAGCGTGCGATTAGGGAACAAGAATTTATATTCCCCGAAGACTGATATTCAAATAGTCCCCGGATTCGAACAGTTGGTGTCAACGACCATCACAGGGCGTAGCATGGCCGTTTCCTCAGACGTTCTAGCAAGCGACGGACCGACAGTACGGGTAAACATGTGTCCCCGTTTTTATCATCATGTCGCCGCATGGTTTACACAAAGATGCTTCTTGACAGTCCAAATATCTCTTACATATTGTGATCAAGGAATAGGGTGTGGTGTAGAGATTATCATTACTATTCATATTGGAGCATTCATCGTCCTCGTCGTCACTGTATACCTGTGGCTGACTGCAAGCAATAATATAATGCAATGAATCATACTACATAGTGAAGGCTAATTTAATGAAATAAGTGAGATAGAATCATATTGACACTGTCATACTGAAGCAATGACACATACCAATGGCGTATTGGCTCAGGTCTCTGAAATCATAGAGAAAGGATCAGATTGATACCGTAATGTGATGCTTAAACAATTACATAGTATTTTTTTCTGATACTTATTATTACTCTTTTTCTCTGGCAAACAGAGCTAATATCTTTGAAATGGGGTACTATCGTATTGAACTAACAACTGGATTACTGGTTCATTTTTAGGCACATGCTGAATTTAATTTATCCAGGGCTAACCGTCGTTTCCTCTTTGAGCGTCGCACACCGACCTCCTCCTCTGACATATCGTCAGTTGTCGACTTTAGGTCGCTGTGAACCTCAGCAAGGGCCAGCCCCCTGCGCGCTTGCTCATAAGAATCTGGAAAGGAAATATGTGTATTCGATATAGGACATCTATCGAAAAATACACTTGACTCTGAGGTATGGCATGTTTCACTAAATGTTATCTCATATTTCTAATATAACTAACATCGAGTTAGATTAGAATTAATAAATGATTCACTTTATTCTCACCACGATTCATATTTATGAGTCAGATGCGGGTGGCAAATATTAAATAATTGGTATTATCAACTAAATACCTGATTCATATAGTACTTCAACAGCATATCTCATCCAGTCATCAGAAGGAAATTCCCTTGCTTTCACGGCCTGGTTCAACTTGGCGGCTTTGTACGGCGGCCAAGCAATGCTATTAGAGATCTCAAGCCATGATCGCCACGGAACAGTTGTCCAGAAACTCGACGACTAAATACATTTCTGCAGATGCTTTTTGCATTGAGACACACATTTTATCATATGGTTTTGACGCAAAAATGGATGCAACCACAAAATCACCTTCACTATAAATCAACAATTTAAAACTGATGGAGGAGAGGAAGAATAATAAACTTTTCTTTATAGGGTAAAATAACATATTTACCAATGATACTAGAAATGGAAAGGCATTTAATTTGTCCACTCAACTGTGATACTTTGAGAACACCCAGTTGAGATGAGGCCAAAGGATAGTCAAAGAAATCAGACGCTTCGCTGAACTTTTCACACAGTACAAAACTCTCCTCGGTATGAGCACAATAAAGAATATTTCTGATTAACACATAGTTGGGCCCAATTGTCTCCATGACATACAGAGAGATGGAGATTATTGTAGTTGATTTCTTTAAACTGTGACAAATGTGACAAGTGCCTGGGTAAGGGTCCTGCAGTATGTTTTTTCTTTGGCATAACATTGTGTCGGGCGTCTGAATGATCCTGAGTGTATATCCCCTCTGATATCCGGCGAATCCCTTGTTGGAGATGTAAGTTTGGTTTGCGCACACACTTCTTAAGTTTTCCTAAGAAGTTTTCAAATGGAAAGGCTGAATATGAATCTAATGGCCCAAAATTGGTAACATCTGCTGCCAAGTGAGTGAGACCATGAACATTATAGACAAGCATATCCATACCATATAGGACTCCAAACCGTTCCACAAAGAGGCACAAAATGCAATGAGCATACTCACAGTGTGTCTGATAATGTAAGGGACTTGCAAGGCAGTTAATTCCAACAAACATCAATAAAAGATGTTTGTAACATTCAGCAGACACAATATTTTTCAAAGCTAAAGGACCTGTATACAGCAAGAATTGGCGAAATTCTGTCGCCTTCCATCGGTCCACCTCAAGAAAACATCTACACTTTCGAGGGAATTCTCTTGGCAAGCGGGCTCGAAAACTCAACAGAAGTTCAGAAATTTGATTAACTGCATTGGCTCCAATTCTGCTCTTAGTAGAGATAGGCCCTCGCAACCAAAGGCACATTAAACGTTTCATAACCCCAAGATACACAAGATGCATAGCATCTAAGGGCAGCTGGGTTACCAGCCCAATGGATAGCTCTCTCAAAGGAGATGGACCATGATGGTGACCTTCATCTTCCATCTCATCGAACTGAATGTCTGTTCGCACAGGACCATTTATAATGGGAAATGTCATTCTCCTATTTGACCAAAGCGCTTTTTGACAACATTTGTCACAACCAAAATCACCTGTGTGTCCTTTGGTTTGCTTGAGAAAGGAACGAGCTGGTGTATCACAGACAATGCAAGATATTTGAACTGACAAAGGCCTGATTCCTTCAAGTTGCAGCCCATTCTGTTCAATATCATTCATTTCAGTAATGAAGTCTTGAAGGTATTCATTTACATCACCTGGCTTTTTATTTCCACAGAAAAGGCCAACAACAAAAGGGTCACTCTGTACAGGCCATGTAATCCTAGCCAATATTGGCCAAAACTGGGTGTTTGCACTCTTAAATAAAGGAAGCCCATCTACATTAACTTGTAGAAAAATACTTTCGCCACCATCAAAGTTGAACTGTTGGTCAGAAGTTGCCTTTCTAATGCCCTCAACCAACCCAAAGTGTTAATAGAAACCATCAGTAATATCACGAATATTGTAATTCCTGCAAGTGCCAAGCAATGTTCGTGGATCTTTTGGTTGCTCGGTGTGATTTATTCTCAAAATTTGTAATAAGGAAGAAAGAGCACTGTGAGAAATTTGAAATTCAGAGGGCCATGCAGCTAGTTGATTCCGCTGTAAGTCTACTTCATCTTCAGCATCCTCAAACTCGCTGTCAGATTGACTGAATTGATCAATATCATCAGCTTCTTCATTGCCATTGAAGTAGTCATACAATTGTGAACTACAATCATTACCAGAACCATTTTTTTCTGGTTATCATTTGGGTAATCATAATTATCTCTGTATTCTTCAGCTAATACTTCTTGTTCATAGTGAGATGTTGCAACCTGTCATGAGCCTCCACGCCATGGTGACAACACTGACGACCACCCTGACGGCAGTCAACAAGCGACTGACCAGACTGGAGGACCGAAACAGCGGCTTGCAGAAGGGCGTAAAGGACAAGACCGACCGCTGCGACAAGCTGACGAAGGAGGTTTCAGACGTGAGACGGGAAAACGCCAAGCTGACTGCCAACATCCAGAAGACGACATGGACAACACTACGGGCCGGACAGCCAGACAAGACGCTCCTCATCGGGACAAGCCTCATCAGAGACGTTGACGAGAGGAAGCTGAAGGACACGAGCGTCATCAGTGTCTCTGGAGCGACACTTCCGACCCTGACGGACCGACTGAAGGCCATCCCCAAGACGTTCAAGCGCATTGTCATCGTGGGAGGGGGCAACGACTGCTCCAATCGCGGCGCTTCCCTGGACACCATCGTGGAGCGCTTCAGTAAGCTCATCCGGGCTGCCAAGGACAAAGCTGCCTCCGTGATGGTGTCTGCCATCTGTCCACGACTTGGCACGGACATGAGGGAACGCATCGACATGGTTAACTCCGGCCTGCAAGGACTATGCGACGACATGGAATGCGACTTTACCGACAACTCCCCCCTGTTTAGGCTTAATGACGGATCCTTCAACGACGGATACATGACGAATGACGCGACACATCTGACGTGCAAGGGCCAGAACAGACTCTGCCAACTGCTCAAGTTGACACCAACAGACGATGCGGACAAGGACAAAGACGTCTGTACCCGACCCCGTAAGACCCCCAAGGACCACGACGGACGTGGATACAGCCGGACGGATCAGGACGGACCGGCGACGGGACCAGGACGACGACATAACGCGACAGTAGACAGGAGACCTGCGTATCGCATCGCCGACCGCGGAGAACGGGACCGTGACGGAGACGACTGGACCCAGGTTCAGCGACGGCACCGTGACGGAGGCGAGTGGACGCGGGGACAGCGACGGCACTGTGACGGAGGCGAGAGGACGCAGGTAGAGGGACGGCACCGTGACGGAGGCGAGTGGACACATGTAGAGCGACGGCACCGAGCTCGACGAGAGGTGACAGACAGATCCCGCGCGACAGAGAAGACGAACGACCAGCCTAGGTGTTACTACTGCGCGGAGGAAGGACATGTTACCGACAACTGCCGACATGGACACTACGTCACTTGTTACACTTGTGGTCGCTCGGGCCACAAGGCCAAGTTTTGTAAATAGGTATTCGGCAACGGAGGAAGGGCCGATATGTTAAGTGATGGCTCCACTGACGATTTAATATTATGTAGCGAGTCTGATGTACATTTTATGAATGAGGGGAGCTGTCAATGTGATTTTACTGGGCAACTAGACAGTAAAGCCCATATTTTAAGCGATCTAACCGACACAGATGTTGTACATTGTAATGATGAGCTTTGTTTTATGGAAGATGACATGTCACGTGATGTTTTAACGATACCATGCAAGGTAAAAGAGTCAAAAGATATTTTAAGCCGTGCTGCAGATAGTGTAAGATACCGGCCTGATCAGCCTTTTATGATGAATGAGGATCATACATGTGCCCCTGGCGACATAATAGCTACACCCAAGAATAATGAGGTAAGGTACGACCCCACATCTGTCCAGGACTGCCGCAATCATGAAAAGGTAAGTGAACGACAGGAGAATTTTGTGGCAGCGATCGAAGCCAACGAAGATGAAGAGTTATTTGGGCTCGCGCCATTTCATCAGAGAAATGTAAAAAATCTCAAGATAGCCCACATTAACATAAACAGCGTACGACATAAGTTTGGACCGCTTAGCCAAGCACTGGGAAAAGGCGTATTAGATGTCTTGTTCATTCAAGAGACTAAGTTGGACGATAGCTTTCCGGCAGGCCAATTTACTTTAAATGGGTACAAGGTCCACCGAAATGATAATACAGACAGCTCTGGAGGCATAATGGTGCAGATAAGAGACGATATACCACACCGGCGGCGCAAGGATATAGAAATTAATGAAGACGAGAAGGGGCGTATCGAATCCCTGGCAATAGAAGTGACGCTGAATGCTGAAAAGTGGCTCTTTCTCAGTGTATACAAGCAGCCGAAGGTAAAAAACGCATTACTTGTGACAAAGATCGATAGCCTTCTGAATGCAATCGCTGCTGAACAGGTTAACCTTGTACTGTTGGGAGATTTAAATGTAAACATGTTAAACCATAAAAATTGTCTGAATGACGTATTAGAGGTCTATGGTACTAAAAATATCGTTAAGTCACCAACTTGTTTCAAAGGTAAAATACCGACCTTAATTGATGTTGTGATTACAAATGTGTCGAAGCGCTTACGAGATGTATCATGTATAGATACGGGTCTCAGCGATTTTCACCATATGGTTTGCGTAGCAACGAAAATAGAAGTTCCCATTAGGCAGCAGAAACGTGTCTATTATCGAAGCTTTAAACATTTTGATGAGATTAAATACAAAGACGATCTAGCATCGGTACCTTTTCATGTAAGTGAAGTCTTTGAAGATGTTGATGATTCATATTGGTTTTGTAGCACATTGATCAAAGAGGTCGTTGATAGACATGCACCAACCAAGCAACGGGTAGTTAAGAATAACTGTGTGCCCTATATGAATAGCCATCTTCGCAAAGCCATAAATGTAAAAAATATGCTGAGACGGAAGTACGAGCAATTGAGTAGCCAAGAGAATTGGGAACAATACAGAAAGCAAAGGAATCTCATAGGACGTCTTCGGAAAGTAAGTATGCAAAAGTACATAAAGGGGAAATTTAGCGAAGCTACGACTAACGGGAAGGAATTCTGGAAAGTTGTAAAACCACTGATATCAAGAAAAAACGCAAGCAGCGGAAACGTGTTACTGAAAGAGCGAGACGAAATAATATCAGATCCATCAAAGGTAAGTGACATATTTAATAAATATTTCATAGACGTTGCCAAAGACATAGGCCAACAAGATGACATACCAGATGATCAACCAATAGACGAAACCCTTCTTTATCACAAAGACCATAAATCCGTTATGGCTATAAAGGAAGGTAACCAAGGTATAACGGAAACTTTTAACTTTCGGGCAGTAAGTAGCCACGAAATATACAATGCACTTAAAGGCATTGCCGTGTCGAAGGCTAGTGGCTACGACAAGATACCTCCGAAGCTTATCAAGCTGGGAGCTGCCATACTGTGTGAGCCATTAAGGTATGTGTTAAATATGACGATTAATTGTAATACGTTTCCAAAAGAACTAAAATACGCTGAAGTCACACCAATTTTCAAGAAGAAGGACAACTTAAATAAGGAAAACTACAGGCCAGTAAGTGTTCTCCCCTGTATCTCCAAGATATATGAAAAAATATTGTGTGACCAGCTTATGTCCTTTATGGAACCCAGGTTATCACCCAGACTATCTGGGTTTAGAAAGGGACACAGTTGTCAAAGCCTACTGATGCGCTTAATTGAAGACTCCAAAAATGCATTAGATAATAATCAAGTTATGGGAGCTATACTAATGGATCTCTCAAAAGCATTCGATTGTCTTCCACATAGATTATTGATTACCAAGATGAACGCTTATGGCATAAGTAAACAATCATGTACGCTAGTTGCAAGCTACCTTACGAACCGCGAACAGAGGGTAAAACTATGACATAATCGGAGCGAGTGGCTTACCCTCAAGAAAGGAGCACCACAGGGATCTGTTTTTGGTCCACATCTGTATAATGTATTTACGAATGACCTGCTTGTATCCACCGCACGGGGAACCGATAAGTATAATTATGCTGATGATAATACTGTGGCGGCTCAAGGTAAGGAGTTTAAAACATGGTTAAAGTAACTCTAGAGAAGGCGTTATCGGAGATAACAACGTGGTTCGTCGACAATTACATGAAAGCGAACCCAAGTAAGTACCAGGCAATCGTGTTTGAAAAGAGAAACGAATTAAGTCAGCACAGATCGTTTTCGATTTCTGGAACAGAACTGGCAGCACAACAGGAAGTAACATTACTAGGTATTCAACTGGACGCTAGGTTAACTTTCGGCAACCATATATCAAGTTTATGCAAGAAGGCTGGAAAAAGTCTCAATGTTTTAGCTAGAGCTTCTAAATTAATGGATGTTGATAGCAAACTTACGTTATTTCATGCTTTTATTCTTTCACATTTTAATTATTGTCCCGTTGTATGGCATTTTTGTGATATGAAAAATATGCGTAAGATTGAAAAGATACAGGAGCGGGCATTGAGGTATGTGTTTAATGACTTTAGATCAGAATACGCAGAGTTGAGGAAGAGAGCGGGTAGACCATTGCTATATGTTGAACGATTGAGCTGCATATCATTAGAAGTTTACAAGAGTATCAACAAGATTGGGCCTAGTTATCTTCAGGACATGTATAACGTGAAGGAAAACAATTACATTTTAAAAAATGGGCCAAATTTATGTATGCCACGCGTTAAGACAACAGCTTATGGCCATAATTCATTGAAGTATCAAGGTAGCAAGCTATGGAACATGCTCAACAAGGAAACGAAGTTAGCCAAATCTGCCAAGGAATTTAAAACAACGCTGTCAACATCGGATGTGTTCTTGTGTCACTGTAATTCGTGCACATTATGTAACATAGCTAATTTGTAAGGTTTTATGAGATGCAAAGGTTGTTATATTTTCATTGTCATATGTATATATATCTCATCCGCTCATGTCATTTTATCATTGTCGGTCAATAGCACGTGTGCTAATGTTTATTGTTGACTTTTACATACCGACGTTAAATAAAACTATATCTTATCTTATCTTATCTTAACCTCATCTGATGCCAATGCTGGAAATGGTATAGTTGCACCAACACATTTTTTATTTGAAATTGCCTGTAAGTGTTCAGATACCTTTGCTTTTATTTTTAATTTTTTAGTCCAATATGAAGGCATTTCCATATTGCACTTGCTTCAATATTGAGATCCTAAATTTAAATTGTACTTAAGAAACTTAATAATTTTCCTGATAATTCTACAACAACAACCTTTTGACCAGATGCAGCGACTCAGTGTGCGATGAGTCAAAAGGATTCTGATGATGTATAATAATCAGGATTCTCATTAAGATTTTAGATGGATTATATTTGGGATTATATTTAACAGCAAATTCAGTCTATAAAGCTATATTAATATCATGTTAGAAAGCTTTTATCATTTAGTTTTAAAATAGATTGAGGATTTTTACTGCTTGCATGATGAACCAATTTCTTTTCTTGATTTGGCTGGAGATGTAGATCTAAGTTTAGTTTTCAATAATATATTTTGCAGCCATAGCCAATACACTGATCGACAGCTGAGTATCAGAAGATAACATTGCTCAAAGAGAAAAATAAAGTAAATTATATCCTGCAGCTTGACCTTATCCCCATTATCGCTTGGCTTATATGATAAACTTACTAGATCAGACAGGGTCTGGGATATAATCCTACGACATTCATACAAAAGGGGTCAAATAAAACAGAGATTGCACGAAATGTGAAGACAAAATTAAGCTAGTAAGATTCAGTGGCCTAAGTACGTTGCTAAATGCTAAATTACTGGAGTGCACTTGAGAGCGCTAACTTTACCACTTGACTGGAGTACCTCGGCGCCAAACATGCAAAATGTAGGCCCGCACCCGGCCTCGCCAGCTTTGTCAAAAAAATAAATTTAACAGATTAATGTCATAATTACAAGTCAGGTACCAGTACTATATTTTTTCAACGGCTCCTAATAGCTCTAGGTAATAACTGAACAGTTATTTGGAACGATATGATGTGTTGCAAGTGATTATTTATTCACCCCGAACATCTCGTTGGACTCTTTAAGTTGTCACCTGGTGGCGCCACAACCGGCATTACAATCGGGTTTACGGCGGGCCGAGGTCGATGAAACCGCCGACGGTGGCCGACGATCGCCGACGATTCGGCGACCTCGGCCCGACAGAGCGTGCCTGCTGGGTATTATCTACTGCAGGTATGGGCATTGAAATGTCGAAATTTCACAGTGTGTCTCTGCCGTATACTATTTCAGAAGTACAGAAATAATAAATTAATATCCAACTGTCTTCAACTGCACGCTGGTATGTCGTAATATTAAGTCACCGGATATATATATATAAATACAAAACACATGACGAAACGTAGTTATGCCATGTCAAATTTCAGATCCATTGATGAGGTGTCCCGAGTGTTCGAGAAGGTTTGTGCCTTCCTGGAGCCTCACGACGAGGACCACAGGGTGGAGATGTTCCACGCTCAGCTCGACCCGGAGTCTGAAGTACTCGTTCCGAACAACTTCTGCAAGGAGGATTCTGTAGTTCGCTGTCTGGTTTCAACCATCGCGTTTGGTGTGGGATTTTACGTTTCCAATGCGTCCAACGTTATTCACTGGGGACCGCCTGACTCCATTGTCGAGTACTGGCAACAAGTTGGACGATGCGCCAGGAACGGGATCCCAGGGCGATCTATCATCTACACACCGCCATTCAGCATGAATTCGCCCCGCTGCGAGGCTTCAATGTTGGCACTGGTGCGCGATGCCAAGAAGACATGCGTACGCAAGCAAGCCCTAGCCGCCTTCATGTTGGATGGCATGAGCGAGGAAGAGCTGGCTGCGTCTTGCGGGGGACACAGGTGCTGCGTATATTGTGACAGTCTGCGAGACGAAGCGGCATCATGAACATTCTCGGCTACGGGCTACGGAGTGACGCAAGGCAGGGCGACTGAGTAAGGGGGAGTGGAACTGCCTGGCAGGGCGACCGAGTGAGGCGGCGTTGGTCTTCCCGGCAGGGCGACCGAGTGAGGCGACGTTGGTCTTCCCGGCAGGGCGACCGAGTGAGGCGACGTTGGTCTTCCCGGCAGGGCGACCGAGTGAGGCGACGTTGGTCTTCCCGACAGGGTGACCGAGTGAGGCGGCGTTGGTCTTCCCGGCAGGGTGACCGAGTGAGGCGACGTTGGTCTTCCCGGCAGGGTAACCGAGTAAGGCGACGTTGGTCTTCCCGGCAGGGTGACCGAGTGAGGCGACGTTGGTCTTCCCGGCAGGGCGACCGAGTGAGGCGGTGTGGACGAACTTCCCGGAAGGGAACAGCCAGGGAACACAGTGACGTCGTATCATGGATCCCTTGCCCCCGCCCAGTGAGCATGGTCATTTCGTATTCCGGAACCCATTGAACCCCAAAGTGACCATGGTGACGTCATATTGTGGATCCAATGGTGCTGCCCAATAAGCATGGTGAAGTATTCTGGATCCCATGGTACCGCCAAGTGACCATGGTGACGTGGTATTCTGGATCCAATGCCACCGCCCTGTGACCATGGTGACATCGCATTCTGGATCCAGTGACCATGGGGATATCGCATTCTGAATCCCATGACACTGCCCGGTGACCATGGTGGCGTGGTATTCTGGATCCCTTGTCACCGCCCAGTGACCATGGTGAAGTCGTATTCTGGATTTCACGGCATCTCTCAGTGACCAAGGTGAAGTCGTATGCTGGATGCCCTGACACCACCCAGTGACCAAGGTGGCGTCGTATGCCGGATGCCATGACACCGCCCAGTGACCAAGGTCACGTCGTATTCAGGATCCCGTGGAACACCCCTGTGACCATGGTGACGTCGTATTCTGGACCCCAAAGCACCGCCCAGTGACCAAGGTGGCGTCGTATTCTTCGTACCATGACACCGCCCAGCGTCCATGGTGATTTCGTATTCTGGATCCGATGGCGACAGCCAGGGAACACCGTGACGTCGTATTATGGATCCCTTGCCCCCGCCCAGTGAGCATGGTGATTTCGTATTTCGGATCCCATTGAACCCCCAAGTGACCATGGTGACGTCATATTCTGGATCCAACGGTGCCGCCCAGTGACCATGGTGAAGTCGTATTCTGGATCCCGTGGTACCGCCCAGTGACCATGGTGAAGTCGTATTCTGGATCCATTGTCACCGCCCAGCGTCCATGGGGATTTCGTATTCTGGATTACATGTCACCAAATCTAGTCAGTAATACTCGACAAAAGATTGATTTTAGACCCATATTGAGGTTACGCACCAAATGGTGGCATCCCCATGCTATTACTAAATTGATAACCAAGTTTGGATATTTCTGCCATATGAAACATTATACAGTAATAAAATAACTTGATTTTAATACCAAATAAAGCATAGGTTGACGTTGCAGTTGTTTAGCTATGCAACTCCCCCCCCCCCACCCCCCACTCACTAGAACAATCCTCCAGCTTTAACTCGTCACAGGGACCCACGGAATCTGCGTCTAATGCGGTCGACACACGCCAAAACGTCCCCACGCCGGAATAAATACGGCAAAATTTTGCCAAGCGTGTATAAGTCTGCCCACTCAATAGTAACAAAATCAGCCCCCTCTCAGACATAGGCAACTGACATGCATATAAGTGTTATATACGACCATATTAGAGGCCTTACTTGACACTATATACTTTCCGACGCGCAACTTATCGATGTGTGACGTTAACAAGGTTGTAGCGCACAGACTTATCGGCTAACTTATTTGTACTTATCGGTTATAATTTATACCGGACGGTATTTTTTTTTATTTTTTGTTTAACAAGACTCCCCAGCTTTGTAAGTTTGTTTTCTCTTGTTTTAAGTAATACTCCAGTTTACATTTATAGTGGATTACAGGGACGGGCCTTTTGTTTACCTTGTAAGTAACTACGGCTAAATTAAGTGTTTTGTCATGTAATTGGAAGGCGGAAGGTTCACGCTATTATTGCGCCGGTAGCCAGTCATGTTGTATTAACTATTATGACAGACATTAATTTTTGTTGATATATTCATGCTTGAGATGTTAAGTTTGTTAATTGGTTTAACAAGAGATATGTTAGTCAGTAACGAGAGGGTATATTTTCTCTCTCTTTCAGATTGAACCGCTGTACAATTTGACGACATTATAGTGTATAAAACACTATTGACACCACAGCGTGTATCAGTGCAGGGCATGTTTTTTTTTGACAAAATAAACAGTTTTGATACTCTACAAAGGTAACTTACCTACCTGCACCAGTGTATTTCTGTCCTGATCGCATCGTTACAATCTCAAGAGACGGATGTCCTCACACATCTGTCCACTACCTGTGTGCGGAATCTAATGAGAAAATAGAGAATTTGGGCGCCATCAGTTGCTGCAACCACGCCGCCTATCGCCCCGGGTTACGCGAGACGTCATTGAAACAAACGTTTCCCAAGCAGCGCGGTACATGAAATATCACTCAGAGACTGTAAGAAAACGCGATGATCACCGGCAGAGATTTATTTATTTATGTCATCAACTGGCAACAGATATTAAAGTATATATGCTGCTGTCGTCTAACGAAGGTACTGTCATCCAAATAAACTCCGGCTCTACATAAAAGAAAAGAGTATGGGCAACACGCAGGTTGTATCAAGTATATTCGTATCGTAGATATGTCGCAACATTTAAATCGCTTGAACGCTTTAAAATATAAGACGCTTCCAAGTTCCTTGTAAAGTTGACAGGTTTTAGCACTACCGGTTGGCAATATCCAGCCCAAGCCGTACGGTAGCGCCGCCTGGCGAGTGTGGTCTCAGCTAAAGAGTCACGGCGCGTGCGAATCATGAGCCTCGCTTGATATAGTTGGTAAACTGTCAGGCCTCAATCGTAGACAACCCATCCCAATAGCACGCATTGTTGGACACAAATGGATTATCTGATAACTATTTAAAGATTATCCCACATCTTCAGGCAACAGTAGACGAGGTCGGGTATATAACGCCGTTCCAAACCATTTACAGTGCCTACGGCCATACCACGTTGAAAGCACCGGTTCTCGTCCGATCACCGAAGTTAAGCAACGTCGGGCCCGGTTAGTACTTGGATGGGTGACCGCCTAGGGAAGGACCATGACCCCTCAAAGTACATATCCTGGTTCCTCCTGATCACTACAGGGGGCTCTGTCGCACGTATCTTGATAATTTCTCAAGTATTGTACCCCTTGGGACTCCCATCTAGTTATATTAATTAATTAATCAATCAATATTATTTCCATCATCCTTGATTAATAATTTATTTGTGGATTTATCTGTATGTTTTATTTATTAGTTTATTTTTCAGTCACTCAATTATTGATCTAATCATTTATAATTTGTTTTATTTGTCGAATTTATCAATCTATATCTGTTGTTGATTTACATGTATGTGTTATTTGTTACTGTATTTTTTTACTCACACACTTACTCGCTCGATTATTTATTTAATCATTTCTAATTTGATTTATTTGTCGAATTTATCAATCTACATCTGTATTTTTATCCCGTTTAATTTTGTATTTAAATAAATTATGCATTTAAATGTAATTAATCAATCATTATTGTATCCATCATCTAATAAACTTTATTCATCATTTATTTGTTAATTTACCTGTACCTGTTTTATTTATTAGTTTAATTTTTCACCCAACCAACTCGCTCGATTATTTATTTAATCATTTATTATTTGATTTATTGATTGAATTTATCAATCTATATCTGTATATTTGTCTAATTTATTAAAAAATAATTTGACCTTGAATTTGATGCGTCACATAAAGTGATGTCGTGTACTTGGTTGAAAATGCAAGCTCTGTATATGCCTAGGCGAGTCAAATTTACTGATAAATACGTTTTTAACTCTTTAAATAGCCATTTGACATCTACATCTCAAGGTCATCAGAGATATGTTGCATATCTAAAATTGCAAGTCCTTTTTCCCAATTATTTAGTAAATTTAACCTTAATTAGACCTTAATTTAACATCTTTGACCTTCAACGGTGAAGTTCAAGGTTACGGTGTATCAAAATGGTGACACTTGTCATGCATATATGTCTATAACGTGTCACTGCACTTTTATCATAATTTTTGGTCAAACTAGAGACCGTTGAAGTCCTTCTTTACATAAATCGTTCCCAACGAATTCATAATATCTCCGGACTTCTAAAATATTTATTTCATCATCAATAACACATATTCATGGTTCAATAGTTTATTAAAATGAATATATACCAGATGAAATGCTCATCAATATATAAAACAAGCAAAATGACATAATATTGCATTATGGAGGTATTTTTGTAAAAATGTTATTTCATTCGATATACAAAATACTGTTTTCAATAGAAACAATGCTATCGAAATGAAACAAAAAGAACCAGAATATTGTAAAAAATGTTTGAAAACTCCAATAATTCCTTCAATGAACACATCAGTATTGAGAAACAACAAACATTGTTAGAAATATTTTTTTAAAGTTGTTATGATAGGAAAAAAATGTATGCAAACTTTATCAATGAATTTTCTACTACACTTGAAATGATATATATATATGATAAAATATGCAAATATCTGCCGTAATAAAACATAAAAGTGGCTAGGGGATGAACACAACATGATAGAGAAACACATATTGTCAGAGATAAAGCACTGTTATGATATGACAAAAATCTGTGATTAATACATGAATGAAATTTATATCACATTTTATATAATATATATATTTCAAGAAAATATACAAATATTTTCCGTAATATAAAATAAAAGTACACAGTTTGCTGGTATATGACGTTGAGCATAAAATAATACTGATCATCTTTGGTATGTAAGTACTGTTGAACATCATCAGATATGTGGCAAAAGTACAATATATTTTTGAATTTGTTTCACCTGTAAAACAAAAATACACATCACACACCGGTTGAATAATAATACTGTATGGGGGGGCACAGGGCTTATGAATAACAATAACAATAATAAACAAAAATAATAACATTAATTTCGGTCATTTTGGCTTTGGAGCAAGAAGATAGCACATTAATCATCATTGTTCCTTCGTGCGAGCTCCTCATCAACCACCTGTTTGAATTGTTCATAACTGGTATAAACCTCACCGAAGCCAGTCGTGGTTGACCTGCCAGAAGTGGGACAGAAGGTGAAAATTTTCTGCTGGCTTCGCTCAGTTTGTTTCTTGGATGGAGTGTACCTTTTTCTCAACCCTCCACATTTTGGTACCTGGCAGGCATCGGCTTCAGACGAGGAACTGGCAAAGGTTGTGTTGGCATAAAACGCGCACTGCCCTGACACGTAGGCAGAGCCTGATATTGTATTGAGGGAGCCTGTGGCTGAGCAGGAACAACCATCAAGATTTGTGCTGCAGAAGGAAGTAGTGGCTAAATATGTCTGGGACACAGTCGTGTCTTCACGGAACCCTCAGGTTGAACGAAGTCTGGACCCTGACGAGTGACTGGCTCTGGCTCTCCGAGGTCAAGTCTCCTCTTCTCCCCTCGCCTCTTGCCGGCAACGTGAGGCACCACAGGATATTGCACTTGAGGCCGGTCAGGTGAGGTCAGGTGATGTGGGAGGTTAGGAGCCACCGGCAGTTGCTTGTCCGAAATGACCTTTTGATGTCGCCGAACCTTTGGCATAACTGTTGCCCGAAGACACGGCCTGCGATCCTCTGATACTGTGCCTTGATGTGACTGCTGGCCTTAGATGGGGAGCTGCATATGCTGGCTGGAGGTTGGCTTTTCAGCATCTTGATAACTAAATACAGCAGGCGCGAGTGCTCGGTTATCTGTGCTGTCTGAGGATATCTCATCCAGCCAAACTTGGTCTTCTGGGCTGCACTCTTTCGAGGAGAGTCAGGACCGAGGCACTTACCGAACAGTGTGTAGCCCAACTTCGATTCATACTCCCGTATGAAATTTTTGGCCGACTTGTCAAGATCATGTAGGGAACCAGTGGCAGTGACACTCTTCTCGCGGAGCTCAGTTGGCACTATGTGGCGGTCGGTGGCATCTGCCAGCTTGATGAGAAGGAGGGCTAGATTTTCGACCTCTTCAAATCCAGGGAGATGCAGGTGTCTGGGTGCCATGAGAACGACCTCCATTGCAGGGCTGACCTGCTCAGTAACCTGCTCGAGTGGAGTGATGACAGCATGCGTCTCATTGATGCTGTGCATCGGATCCTCATCACTGATGGAGTCGGCCACGTCGACACCCTCATCCTCTTCCTCCTCATCATCGCTCAACTCTCTGTCGTCAAGTGACTGCTGCTCATCAACTGTTAACGAATATTAGATCTGATGATATATATGTATGCCTTCAAAGAATGGCAAATAATTTATAACATTCTTACAACTAACTAAATCACTTTTATAAAATATGGGAGGTGAAAATAACAATAATTATAGACTGTTGTAATATCTGAGCTGAATTTTATATTTATATTATATCAATGAATGACGTATTCACACCTTTCTTGATGTAATATTGACGATGGCTGAACTGGGTTGATTGGCAATACGCATATTCCACACCCAAAAGCTCCTCCTCATCTGGATCTGAATACTCCTCAGGGTAGGGCATCGGGGCAGTAAAGTTTGGCTCAAACAAGTGTTCTTTTCCAAACAACTCCTCCGCCTGCTGGTTCAAACGCTGGATCTGACGAGGATCCATACAAGAGGTCAAGCGTCCTTGACCCCCAGCTACCCGCAGAGACTCCATCCTGTTATTCCACTGAACGGCAAATGATATAAGGTACACCTGCAAAATACAAGATATGTTGCTTTGTTAAGTCTAAATGTACATAGATTGTCATTCCACAATATTTTTGTTCTATGTTATAATAATTAATAACATGCTCAAGGGGACATACGGTTACCGGACAGACGGATGCTGAGCCACAACGATAGGTTATCAGACCTATAGGTCCGGTAAACTGAAAGCGTAATTTATATGAACCAAAAATTTGATGACAACAGAATATTATTTGTTACTGCTTACCTGGAATTGCATTATGCCACACTTCTTAGATGGCACTGCATTATAGAGGTGGGAGTGCAGCCCTTCCAGTGAGTTGCTACCCCTCCGGCATTTGTATTTGTTCAGTGCAATACCATTCACTGTTGCCTCTGTGGTTGTGATGTATAGCTCTATGCCAGGAGGGTCCTAAAAAAGATCAATAGTATTATTCACAGAGGTCACTATCCACAACACTGCTGTTTTGTTATAATAAGGCCAAACTAAAATAAATGTGTGACTCCGGTTAACCGACCCTACCTACATATAATATGCTGAAGCAAAACATTTTATCATGATTTTTTATAACAGAAAATAAATACAATCATATTAGGAGAGTAACATACAATCGTATTTGGACAGTTGCAGCTGATGACCCATAGATCTAGTTTGAAATATAAATAACGATTTACAGTTTCAACACTGAAAAAACATAGATGTCCTGTGTCGTCAGATGTCGAAAAATAAAATATGTAGGAGCCTCTACTTACGCCATTTATTGACAAAATGTTTTAGGAAAATACAGTGATTTCATCTACTTACCCTGTTACGATATGCAAGGGTGCGTTATGATGAACTGTCCGAGATTGTGTAGCACTCATATCTTTGTTAATTTCGATTGGTTGGGTCAGGGGTCAGAGGGTTATGACAAGTTCCTGTTGAAGGTTCATGACTGTAGAATGTAGATGCCGGTGAGTGGATGGCACGTGTGACCAATAAACGGATTAAAACGATGTATTGAAACACCCTACATTTTCTTCCAGTGAAATAGGAAACAGACATATATTCTTGTTCGGCCTAATTTAAACATAATACTGGACTTCAACATCAAAGAATGCTTACCTGCATACAACTGAGGTGCTTGCTGGCTATTGCCCAGTATGTATCAACTGCTTCAGTTGAGTTGAATAGATGAATGCCATCGATATCCAAGCCAACTGGTCCCCTGAATTCATCCAGGATGGTTTCAATAGCAGATGCTGTTTCCTGAAACAAGAGCGCGTTTGTTTATTTTCAACAGGTTTAAGTTTATACAAACCTTAAACGTAAACCTGCTATAGCGCGTTTTTTTATTCTCAACAAATGGAAAACCTCAACAAGTTTGCTTCAACTTCTTCAACAAGTTCAACCTTGTTGACACTTTGGTTTACATGATGACGTCAACATATTTAACAGAAACCTCAACAAAACTACAAACGCGTTTCTTTATTCTCAACAGGTTTACGTTGAAGATTCTTCAACAAAGGTAAACGTAAACAGTAAACCTTCAACATGTTGAGAATAAACAAACGCGCTCGAAATATCTTATAATATTTCCAGCAAAAATGGTTTCGATTATATAAACAGAACAAATTTATGATTTTATAAAATATGTTTCTTCAATAATATTATCTGACATGTCATAGCAAACTTCAAACAATGGCTCCAACCATGAAGTTCCACCATCCCTAAAGTATCAGGATGTGATGGCTTTTTCATAAGTTAAACTACATTTCATGTCAAATTGAACAATATACAGGCAAAAAACATATCAATGCCATTGCTATACCTTGGATGGAAAAACAAACAATATTCTGTATAATTTCCCTGTACCAATTTGAGTCCGTCAGTTTTCTAAAATAAAAATCTAAAAACCAACTATGTCATTAGGCGTGGACTGAATAGGACATATTGTGAATACCCGGGTAATCCTTACTGTAATAAACAGTTTCAACTCACCTACAGCAGTTACAGTCAGTGTACAGGACCGTTGGTGCAGCGGCGTTGGCACGCTTAAAACGGGCTATCATTCCCCGGGCCAATCGCCGGTAACTTTCTTCCGACTCCGATGCCACCAAGACAGTCGTCAGAAACTGTCCCTATTCATTCAAGACACTGGTGACATACTGCATGGTACCCTGTCCATCAGCCGCAATTTTCTTCAGAATCTGAGGAGAAGATTTAAAACAAAAGAGAAAGATAAAAACTAATGCACAATGAAGCATATATATATATTTATATATATATTACTCATTTTAAATTTATTATTTACTGATGCCAATATTTTTTAAATCTAGAATCAATTTGTTCAACGTCATAGCTCTTTATTGTTGTTTAAAAGACACCATATACCATTCAGTGTAAGTAACAAGACAAGATAATTATGAAAGTGACTTGCTTGCTTAGTGCCATCTATACAGAGGATCTCTCCTGTGGTACTGAGGATGGCGGCACGATACACAGGCATCTTCTCCATCTCCATAATCATGTGGGGTCGCCGCAGCACTCGCGCACAAGGAATAGGCATCTGGCGAAGAGGTGGGGTGTAGGTACTGGAAGGCTTGATATACGACAGGATTCCACGCTAAGACGAGGTCTGGCTGACTGTGTGGGCTTCGTACAACAGCGTCTGGTACAAGTCCCTTCGACCAATGTACCATTCGTCATGCCCCTGCTTAACCAGCCGCTGCACTTTACTCATTGAAACAGAATTTAACCTGTCATTGAGTAGTGTGACAACACTTTTGTCAATGGCCCGTTTCCCACAGAGAATAGCTGGGAACATGTTATGAATGGCTGGAGCTAGAGTCATTAGGACCTTTGGGCTGGATGACAACCACAAATACTGTTGCTCAAGCGGATTCTCATCCTGATCATCGTCCTCACCATGTCCACTTCCTTCTGAGTTCTCACCAGCAGCCAATCTCATCTTTTTACAGTGGGAGCACATGAGGCGCTCTGTGAGCAGTGTATAATAGTTTTTGGTGCCACACACTTGACGGGCGTAAGTGCCAAAACCACTTCTGACAAGGTAGCTACCAGGTGGGGCAGGGCAGTTGGAGTTTGGGCACTTAATCTTTGCCTCCATCACACCGACTGGGCGCCAAATAAAGACCGGGGTTGTGAAAAATGCCAGCATGTTTGGTACTGACCCCTTGATGGTGGTTGGAATTGGTGGACGGTGGAAATCCATCTTGTCCTTGAACACCTTCCTCAACACGACCTCCCCCTTGGTATTTGTGTAGGGCTTGGCACGTTCAAACAAGCCGTGCTGATCACTATTCTTCAGTCACTTGATGTTGGGAGACGGTATGCCTTGAACCTGGGCTGAAGGGGGCTCGTCCCAAAACTTCTGCCATCCCTCGAGCACAATAGGACCATCAAGAGCAGAGTTGGCAGCTGAGGTGGATGTTACAGACCTGCAGGTAGAACAACACAAACATAATACTTAATAATCAAACACATATCGCAAGTTAATATTAATTGAGTTCCTAGAAAAATTCACAAATTATTTCATCATTTACCCGCCATTTTATATGATAATATTCGGGCAATACATGCATTTTTATATGCCACACATTATCATGATTAAGAGAACGGATGCACCTATTATTACAAAAATGCTTAGATGTTCGGGATATCCGTTCTCATAATATATGGCATAGAAATAACTGCATTGCTTGAATATGATCATAATATATTGTCGTATATGAGCCGAGCAGTAAAAGTCCTTTAAAGTTTCCAATTGCACAGATATTTATTTAATATATTATTTTCGGCTATCATAACGTATTGTAAAATGGCGGGCGAAACTGCCCCTTAAAGGTGATTTAAAAACTGAGATTGGCATCTACAAAAAATCCAGCTCAAAATCTGTATTGCTGATGTTGGTCATACTGTACCTGTCCTTAACGCTACTGGATGGATGCGATGCATCTTCGTCAATTCTCCGGGTAGCTGTGGCAGGAATGAGCTCTCCATATGTTGTGCGATGGGTTGAGACTGACAGCGAAGACTTGACCAAAACATCTTCTATAAAACCAATTAGAACAAAAAGACCATTGCAATGCGCAATCCAAACATATGTCATCAAACTAAATAAACATACTTCATGAAAATGCACGAGCTAGGGTGTAATATTAATTTCCATCAAAAACATGGACATGTCAAGTACCGAATAAAAATGTAACAGATTGGCAGGTAATGAAGTGTCATCATGATAAACCTAAAAATGTATTACCAGAAGAGGCCAAGAGGAGTAAATGTTTATAAGCTCACAAATAAAAAATGACATTCAGATATGGTTGCATAGTAGAAATGAATTGCCCTTATTCCTTCTATCAGAGTGAAACACAGGTAGGCAACAAATGTCAGCATGACAAGTGAAATAAAGAAATTCATAAGCATCTTGTATATAAATGCTCGGTAAGTACAGAAATATAGTACACTATTTTAGAAATTACTATATGGAATCTCACACCTGTGAAAATGCATACATATACAAAGCCAGCAACACCAAGGAGACATTTAAAAGAAAAACATTGAATCTCAATAAAGCTTTGAAAAAATCTAAATGTTACAGTTCAATCTGTTTAAACACATAGATTTATCATAAGAGTAAGCCATTGACACCGCAGATACACCAACTACAGACAAGAGAAAAATATTGACCCGGCACCACCCTAACCACATCTCATATGAATGCTGGAAAACAATCAATTATTACAGTTTAACATACATAATACAGCATGAACATTTCTGTTCAGGTCATATAAACATGAATACAATGACTTGTTGTTTTTAAAATAGATTTTTATGTAACTAGATCTATTGTCTACTAGATCTAAGCATTTAGCACTTTAATATAAACATCGACAACAAAGTTGTATTAAGTTAATGGATTTTACGATGTGTTTTTGTAAATAGCAAGATGCCTATGTACCTGCAAGGTCCAAAAGCTCAGCGTCTGCTACGTAACCAGGATCTTCAGAGAGGCCTTGTTGCGACTTGGTCCTGGACTCTTTAAAAGCCTCCTCTTTCCGCAAAGAATGGGAAAAATTAATATCACAACTGTGAACCAATGCACTGCTTATATACAGTACATGATAACAACAGGGTGTTAGTGTCAGCACTATACAAAAGGCCAAAATATGGTTGCCAAGTAAATCAGGAAAAAAACAGAGACAATAAAACTGCAATAATATCTGACCTGCTGCCTTTTTTCCAAGTGTATGGATACAACAGGAAACCTGTTGACAAGTTTCTGAAGCTGCTCTTTCTGCCACCTCATGTGGTTGTTCTGGTCGCCCTTACGTCCGAACTCATACAGGAGCGACACCACCCACCCGGCATCGTTTTCAAGGAGCCACTTGAATGACTGGCCTGCATACTTTCCAAAAGAAATGACCAGCTGCCCTCTCCACAGATCCCGTCCAGTCTTACGTGCAGCTGCCTCCGCTGTCTTAGCCTCGAGCCACACAACATCAACGGTTTCACTTGGCAGCTTTGCAACCTCTTTTGCTGCAGCAGTGCACAGCAGTCTTGCTTCATCGTGCTTATACAGCGGAATAACTGGATAAAGATGTTGCCTCTCATGCTGGTCGAGATTCTGTTTGAGTGTGAAGGCCTTGTCGCAAACACGACACTTGAGAGTCTTCGGCCCCACGTGTATCTTGAGGTGGCGTGTCAAATTTGATCTAACATTGAACGTTTTATGGCAGGTGCTACACTCATGCACCTCCTCCATCATGCATGCATCCTGAAACAATGAAAATACATTACATTATACATATCTAGCACAGGAAAGATTACGATTATGTTTTACTAAGTTCACAAGAGATAAGACAAATACAGCGCACTGATAAATATATTCATCAATTTAATATGTAATATATAAATTTATATATCTACTCTACCATAATGTACCGGTACTCACAATTCAGAGTTCCAATTAGTTTGAAAATCCGTCCACGAAGCAGCCAGTCTCAACAGCACCTGAAAATGGGTGTAAAAGTTTCAGTTAAAAGACAAGCCACACCATTTTTCTAAAGTCTTTGAAAAATGTAACACTTATTCGAAATCTTAAAATTTGGTAAGGTAATATTTATATATGTATATAGATCTAAGTATTACAATTTAAATAAAACATTATCATGCATGGTAACAATCAGCAATATTAATAAAAGCAACTGTTACCTGATAAGCGACTTGTTTCCCATTGCAACAGTAACTGAAATTATAAAATATAGGCATGATATAATTATCATGCATGAAAAGTACAACAAATTTGCAGTGAACAGTAGCCATCAGTTTACAGTGGTATATATGATCCAGAATTTGCACAAACACACAAGTAACACAAAGACAAATGATTTAAATTAATGCGTATATTTAAAGCAACTTCCAGACAAGTATTATTATTTGTTATGTAGTATGTGAGCGCATGCGTTCATTCAATCTATTATGTATTGTATCGCAGGCAATGGCACACTGTGCGATTCCTCAGGTTATGTTGTTTTTGTTTTCTGTCAGCAGGCGAGTGAAGATATAGAATAACATACAATTTATGACCGTTCATTCCCCCCACCCATTTGTTTATAATCAAAATTAACCAAACATGAAATTGGATAGTAAATGAATCCATGTAAAGCCAAAGTCATAAATGCCGTATAGTGACGTTTCGGCCCATATCTTCCGTGAAATTGTCGCGATCGGCAGCAGACACTTTGTAGCAAACATACTAAAACACACGTCATCAAATGATCTAAGTGCCATGGCGTACACGAACGCACCATGGCAACTAGATCATTTGATGACGTGTGCTTTAGTGTGTTTACGAAAGTGTGTCTGCTGCCAATGGAGCGTTAGCATAAAGAAATATGGTTTGTGTCATAAAAAGGGATAACATCGCAGTACAAATGTAAGTTTGGTATCATTAAAATTGCAGTGTTGTTTTCTCTCGTCAGTGATTTTGGTAACGATCGCGGCAAATTCACGGAAGATATGGGCCGAAACGTCACTCTACGGCATTTATGACTTTGAGTTTGGTACTGTTAGCCCATTTAGGCATTAGCTGCAGTTTTGAGTCCCAATTTTCATCCATCGTTTAGAATGTCCCCCAAAATGGCCAAACCGTGTGCGCCCAAATTTTCTTTCATAACTGTCGTTCATATTATTGTTGGCATTATCATCTACATAATAATAACACTGTAAAAGTTATGTACACAACATGGGTGGCGGCCAAGACAAATGTGTTCCTAGCACCAGTGCACAGAATGATTCAATTCGTCTATTATCGTTCACGTCAGTCTGTCGAACCAAGGCAAGAGGCAAGACGCCATCGAAACATGACGACAGACAAAAATACAAGCCAAACCTGCATACCATACCTAGTATTTAGTATTCTCCATCAAAGACCTCTCAAATTAGCTTAACGTCAATGCAACTATAGCGTAACAACACCGAAATGACAACAACAACTGTCAAGAGAATCAAACAATCTGAAATCGTTCAGGGAGCTGCCATTTTCAGAATGTGACGTCACGAAATATCAGCCAATCATTGAGCCTCGTTGAGCAAGAAGTTTTGTTTCTCATTCGTCTGTTGAGCGCCTAACTTGCTTAACAGGGCTCAATGATTGGCTGGTTAAGCAGATGGAAATGTATTTTCAGGGGTAAGAGCCTGGGAATACCGGGTGTTGTAGACTTTTGTTTTCGCAACCATTTTTTTAACATCTGTACTGTTTTTCTCTCTCCATTCTTTTCCATTCGTCTCCACTACCTTCAAGCACCAGCAATTGTTACACGTTTCGCCTTAAAAGATGCCCTCAAATAGTAAATTCACATTCACCATAAAATGACCCTTATCAGTATGATATACATCATTGCCCCGTCACAGGGACGGTTGATTGGGACCTTATGACTACAAGCGCTCCAGGTTACACACCAATAGGTCGTCGTGGCTGCGTAGACAAGTATATACAGTCAAGTAGCGCCTAAAATATGGTCGCATATCAGGGTTATATGGTTACTGGTTATTTCTTTCTTTTGATATGTAGTTTCTTTTACTAATGTTTGGCCAGATTACTACCTGTTGCATTAGTCTGTGGCGTATTGAATCATGCTTGCGGATGTTACGGGTGCGTTGTTCGGTCGACCTCATCACATGCTGATTCGCTGGGTGTCTAATTTGCGGCGGGGGGGGGGGGGGGCTGTCATACTATGGGCTGTAGCTAAAGATATCGCACGTCAACCTATGTTCTGTTTGTGTTTTAGATAAAGTTGGATACTTGCTCTATCATTTCCATTTCATATGGCCCATATAGTCAAACATGGGTACAGATTTTTGTTCTAGCATGGGGTTGAAAATTTGGGTTATTGCATTACGTAACATGGGGGTGGTGGTTTCTATTGGTGTGTAACCTCCAGCCTCGTCGCATCCCAAACTTTACCACGATGGTAATCATCGCTTCACATATAACCTTCCCATGATTCTCTATTAATATTAACCTATGGGAAAATGTCATGGGTGATCAAATTCCAGTGCATCATTAGACCAAAGCCAGCGCCCATGGCAAACAACTACGGTGATAAACTCCCATACCGCCTAGTTCAACCCGCGTCAGATAATGCTCCAGGGCCCGGTTCCACGAACGGACTTAAGTCCGTTTTCTGACTTAAGTCCTAAGTTTTGACTTAAGTTAAGTCCATGCCCCTTAAAATGCGTTCCACGAACGAACTTAAGTCCGATAACGCAGACGGCTGACTTAACTTTCTAAGTCTGCTTGGTAGGTGACTTAAGTTGGCAAAGGGCCCGCTCAGCCGTTGTAACGCACTAAGCCGTTTGCTTTGTCACTTTGTCTCAAAATGGCCGAAGTGGTGAGACGCCGCAGGGTCCGACGCCGGCAGATGGAGGGTTTGGAGGCGGAGAGGGTGTTCCGCGACCGGGCTAACCCCCTCGAAGAGTCCGACGAACACCTTTACGACAGATACAGGTTCCGTCGGCCCACCTTGATGTGGCTGACGGACCTGTTGACCCCTTACTTGGGGCGGGCTACAGCCCGGTCCGGTTCCCTCCCCGTCGTCTTCCAACTCTGTCTGGCCCTGCGGTTTCTCGCCACATGCACTTTCTATTTGGTTGTGGGCGATCTCGTAGGGGTGGCGAAGTCCACCGTGTGCAGAGTTGTTTTTGACACACTTAGGGTGATTGCTGGTCTGAGGGGGGGGGGGGGATTTATTTTCTTTTCTTCTAGCGATGCAGTCCAAACCGTGCGTGAAGGCTTTTATAATGTGGCAGGTCAGTGACTTTTATGTGATGGCGCAATGCCAATGGGCCAGAATGATTTGCTGGTTTATGTAGTTATAGAAATCAAATAATAAGTTTCATCATCTTGTGTTATGGCCACAAGGTATCCTTACCGTAAAACATCAAAACCTTCTCATCGATAGCTTAACAACAGTGGTATCAAACGGTCGTGCATCCCTCTACAATGCGCAGCCAAAATGTACAATCCTATCGCACGAGAGGCTAAAACCCTTCACTCGTATTGGTGAATTTGCTCAAGCTCATATCCAGATACAGGGGAAACCAAAAACTATATCTAAGAACTTCACAGATGACGGTTAATATAATTACTCAAAATGTTAGAGGGCTACAAAAGTCCAGTAAACGGTTAAAATATTTCCACTGGTTCCGTACTACACGGCAGGTGGATATAGCTCTACTCCAGGAGACACATAGCATCAGCGAAGACGAAAGCTCGTGGAAAACGGAATGGGGTGGAGATATAATCTTTGCCCATGGGTCTAGTCAAGCCCGAGGCGTGTGTATAATGCTCAGGAAAGGTTTAAACACAGTTCTACACTCGTGCCTCTCAGATGACCAGGGACGATACGTAATTGTGGACATAACAATAGAAGGAACGAGATATGTACTGGCAAATGTGTACGGTCATAACAAGGATAATCCTGACTTTTTTTTTTGATATCTTTGAAAGTCTAGACGACAGACTATATGCTGATAATATAATAATGGGCGGCGACTTTAATTGCATTCTAAACCCAGATCTTGACAAAAAAGGGGGACGTGCTGATCACGCCAACACAAAATGCCGTAACGCCCTTCAAACCTATATGGAAGAGAGTGACCTTGTTGATATTTGGAGGACGCAACACGAGGGCATCAAAGAATTTACTTATTTTACAAAAAACCTCAACTCATATTTACGAGATTGGATTTTTTCCTTATTTCACAAAATCTAGTCAATATAACTCAGTCGTCCCGAATACTGCCAAAATTCCAATCGGATCACTCGGGTGTACACATTAATATTATAACAACGAATAAGGAACGCGGCCGCGGTTTCTGGAAACTAAACTGCTCCCTTCTGGAAGACCTTGAATATATAGATATCATAAAAAATACCGTTAGGCAAACTATACTGACAGAACTTGAGGTGGATCATATGTTATTATGGGATACAGTCAAATGTAATATCAGAGGAGAAACCCTGAAGTATGCTGCTCGAAAGAAAAAATCGCGGTCTAACATCTTAGCTGCTTTGGAACGTAGGCTCAAGCATCTGGAAGTTAAACTATCCGAGACTTCAGAAAACGGCATCAAAGATGAAATACAGCTAGTTCAAGAGGATATAGATAACTTAATAGAAAATGAGCTACAAGGAATCATATTGAGAAGTAAAGCTCAGTGGCATGAGAAGGGTGAGAAGTGCACAAAATACTTTCTAAATCTGGAGAAGAGAAATTACAATAAAAAGCTACTAAGTAGACTCAAAACCGAAAGGGATGAGATTATTACCGATAAAACTGATATTCTCAAAGAAACAGCTAATTATTTGGAAAATTATACTCCTCAAAAAAGAATGATGTCGATGATAACACCGAACAAAGCTTTTTTCCCGAAACACACCCCGTAGTGTCCGAGGAAGATAAAGAAGAGATGGGAGGCGAAATAACCATTTTAGAAGCCTCAGAGGCGTTAAAAACTACAAAAGATGGAAAATCACGAGGGACCGACGGTTTACCATATGAATTGTATAAGGTATTTTGGGAAGACATAAATGTACTCTTGGTCAACTGCTTTAATGAGGCTTACCGTCGGGGCATCATGTCGAGGACTCACAGAATGAGTGTAATAACGCTAACCCCAAAAGTGGGAAAAGATACCACTTTCCTGAAACATTGGCGCCCAATATCGCTACTCAATGCAGACTATAAACTCATCGCTAAATGTGTAGCTGAGAGAATGAAACTAAAACTCCCTAGTTTAATCCATCAGGACCAAACTGGTTTCTTAAAAGGCCGTTATATTGGGGAAAATATATTTAAAATCCTTAACACGATAGAGTTGGCAGAACAGAAACAATTAAAAATGGTTCTCCTCTCCGTTGATTTCGAAAAGGCGTTCGATACCGTAGATTGGTCATATGTTAATAAAACGTTGACGTACTTTAATTTTGGTCCAGCCTTTATACAGTGGATTGATCTGTTTTATAATGATATTTTACCCTCTCCAGAGGCCTTCGACAAGGTTGCCCGCTATCCCCTTATTTATTCCTACTGGTGGCGGAAACCCTTGCTATCAAAATAAGACAAGACCCGGCCATAGCTGGTATAAGAGTCGCTGATGTGGAGATCAAAATTGTTCAATACGCGGATGACACGGTATTATTTTTATTATATTCGGAAGAAAATCTCATGCGTGTTAAACAGACATTTGATGATTTCCACCTTGTATCGGGGCTCAAAGTAAATTACGATAAATCTGTCGTTCTACCAATTGGAACACTACGAGATAATTTTGAAGATTGCCCGCAAGCATGTTTTGCATGGACGGCCGGTCCGATCTCTGTCTTAGGAATTAAACTATATATTGATGTACAACGAACAATTTCTGAAAACTACATCCTCGGGAAAAAGAAAATATTAAGCCACCTAAACTTATGGCGGCAAAGAAACTTAACATTATTGGGGAAAACGGTTATCATCAAATGCTATGGTATCTCCCAGCTGGTATATTTAATGTCAGTTCTTCCGTGCCCAGACCCATCCACCACGAATGAAATACAGAAAGAGTTATTTTGCTTTATATGGGGCGGAAAAAGGGAAAAGGTAAAACGCTCCATTATGTATAACAGGAAACCGCTTGGGGGACTAAACGTGCCAAATATTACAACTCAAGAAAGAGCCCTCAAGACAGCTTGGGTTGAGAGGATTGCCCGGAATGATACCATAGCGGCTTTTGTTAAACATTATCTTGGCCCAGTATATACGTTGCTTTGGCGGTGTAACCTGGAGGTGAAGGATTTCACCCAATCTGCACTCTATACGAAAACAGGTAGCAGGCTCATCACCGATATCATTAAGGCTTGGTGTGAACTCCATTATCATGAGGTACTCGACAAATCGAGGAGTCATTAAGGAGATGATATGGCTTAACTCCTACATAAAAATCGACAAAAAGGTTATTTGTTACAATGGTTGGATAATTTCAGGTGTACTATATATAAAAGACCTATTATCAGTCGATGGCTCTTTTTTAAGTTTTGAAGAGTTATGTAGCAAGTACCCACAGTCCAAATTTAACATTTTACAGTATTATGGTATATTGCAAAGTATCCCACCAGCATGGAAATCGATGTTACTACAAGAGCCCGAAAGTGTACCGAGGCCAAGAGAACGGTTATACGATTTATACATGGATTCCCAAAAGAAATGTAAGTTTGTGTACGATATATTAATTCAGAAAACACTCGCAATACCTACTCTACCGTTGGAAAAGTGGAACCATGATTTAGGAACAGCCTTAACGAAGCAAGAATATATGTCCTATTTTAACACAATCTATAGAACTATGAATTGTGTAAAACTTCAGGAGTTCCAGTTTAAATTAATGCATCGTATTATATGTACGGGTGAAAAATTATATGTATATGGACTGAAGGAAAGCGATCTATGTGAGTTTTGTCAAGAAGAGATTGACACCTTAATCCATGGTTTTGTACATTGCGAAGTAGTTAAGCGATTCTGGGTTGACGTGTATGAGTGGATAGGTATGAGATCCACAAAAAAACTATCTTTTGATGAAAAAAACATTTTATTCGGCGGAATTAACTATGAAATAGATTATGTAATGCTCATATGTAGAAAGTATATCCATGAATGTAAGTATCGTGTCACTTTCCCCAGACTAAGTGGTTTGATTACGAAATTACGTAATATACAAACATTAACGAAATCGTATTACGAGAAAAAGTATAAATCGAAAGATTTTGAAATCCAATGGAAAAGCTTCATGTGAATAGACCAACCAGTTGGCAGCCACGATATTTAACATCCGTCATCCGTAGATATGCATGTATATATATGTACCGCTGTATCGCTATACCAATTGACCTTTTTTAAGCAATTAAAAAAAAAAGGGGGAAAAAAAAAAAATGTGTTATACTTAGGCCTATAATAAATTTACCATATCTATAGCGGATTATACATAATATAGAAATACCACAATATTTTGTTCTGGATATATGGTGCAGCCACTCCATACTCTATGATTGGTTGTACTAATTATGTTGGATAAATTTGCATTATGTTGGATATATTTGTATCATTTTAGATAAGTTATAATTCTAACAATTGTACAATTTGGATAAATTTTAGTTTTGATGTTATTAATTTATTTATTACTATATTTGATGCTGTTATTACTTTAACATGTTTAATAACGCATGGCTAGCTCAGGTAAGTTACTCAAGTTGAAGATATACCAACATATAATGGGTTTTGACTATTAGACTACATCATTTTATGCATATTGTTTTGTCTTAAAAAGTCTCTTGGCATTTCATGCATGCATATTTAAGCTAAACATGCTAAAACACTGTTTCATATGTTTTTTTATATAATTTTAAGTAACAAACAATATGTTGAACCAGATAGTGTAATGGTAGCACAGTACTGCCTATGGCAGTGCAAGTATGGGTTCAAAACCCATTCTGGTGTCTTGAATGGTAATCAGTCTAATACCTACTGTCAAATGTACCAATGTATAACCATTAATATAGTTAATATCATCACTGGGTTTAAATTGCATGAACTGTTCACAAATATTGGTAAAATGTTTATTACAGCACTTAGTATATATGCATGCTTGCGATATACTTCAAAATATATCCATTTTGTATTGAGTCAATTCTAAGTTATATATATACATGTAGCTTACTGATATTTAATATATGACTTAATATTGTTGGTGTAAGTTAAGCTGGAAGAAGCTTCACTAAGTTTGAACCAATGAAGATGCTTTATATGAAATCATGTATTTGTCCCAAATAGTGAACATATAATATTAATAAGGGATATCAGATTATTATGGTATACTACTAAATGAGCTTTTGGTTGTAAGTGCTGGCCAGATGTATGATTGACTATAAACAAATAGTTATTGAATCATATATGTATATAAAGGGTTTCCGATTTTTCAGGTTTCCCTTCGGTACTAGGACTTATTGATGGAACTCAAATAAAGATTCAGGCCCTCTGTGAAAGGGAAAAATACTACATTTGTAGGACAGGATACCACAGTATCAACGTGCAGGTAATGATACTTATTCTATTAATGAACAAAATGTTAGCAAGTGATCCTTGCAAGTGAGCGAGGGGTAGCCAATGTTTGTATACACTGTTAAACAACGCGCTCAGAAATGTTAAATGAAATTAGACATGAAGTTGCATAATAAGTTATGATTTTGCTGTTGTGCGCACCTTGTTAAACGTTTACGTGATAATTTTTTTGTATTATGGGCCTGAAGGCCTCGAATTTTGAAGTAAATGCAATCCAATACAACCGCTATATATCTCCCGTATTTTTATGATAGGCGGTCATCGACCACAGAATGAGCTTTACGGACGTTGTCGTCAAGTGGCCAGGCAGCGTCCACGACTCTCGCATCTTTCGCGAGAGTCCCCTTTGCCACCAATTTGAAGACGGTAAGCTATTCCCCTATCCCCTCCTGTAGGATAAAGCTATAGCTTGGTGGGTTAGAACGCTCGCCTTGAGTGCTTTGGCCACCTGAGAGTCACGCCACGTGGATCGGTGGTTCGCGCCCCGCTGTACATGTGGCCGTGTCTGTGTGGTCGCAGGATAAAGATCCCATGTCTTTCGCATTATTATGACCAAAATTGGACAACGTGTCCTGAATATACAACCAACCAACCGGTCAGAAAGGAATTATACATGTTTAGCAAATAGCAACAATGGAAGTCATTTATTTATATAAATAATAATGTTGAATAATAAGGCATCACGACTAGATCTATGAATATACAACAAACAATATGAAAAATTATCCTCGGAAACCAAAACGTATAAACGCAAAACGTCATTGATATGCATGTATGAACTGAATGTTTATCCTTTCTTTGCAGGACAACATGACGGTGTTTTGTTGGGCGACTCGGGTTATCGGTGTCGCCCTTTTCTTTTAACCCCATTTTTAAACCCGGAAATAGACCCCCAACTTAATTATAATTTGGCCCACAAACGTACGCGTGTGATGGTGGAGCAGGCCTTTGGTCAGTTGAAGCGGCGGTTCTCGTGCCTCCACACCGAACTTAGGTTAGCCCCCGAACGATGTTGCTTTGTAATTATGTCCGCCTTTGTTTTGCATAATATTTCAGTGTTGAGGCATGACGTTAACCCGGAAGAACTGCCGCTTCCTGACCAAAGACCTGCAGTCGAACTACACCCCCCCCCAAAACTTGGAAGACGGTTTGCACCACAGAGATTTAGTTGTCCGTAATCATTTCACCCATTGATAATTTATTACACAGTATATTGTTGTCATTTTTCTATGTGGAAATTACACATTGATCCTTTAATTCATCATCTCTTGTATATTTATCATCACTATTTCATTGTAAATAGTTATATCACACATTGATCATTTAATTCTTTATATATTATCTCTTGTACATTTATCATCGCGATTTCATTGTAAATATTTATATCACATTGATCACTTAATTCTTTATATATTATCTCTTGTACATTTATCTTCGCGATTTCATTGTAAATATTTATATCACATTGATCACTTAATTCTTTATATATTATCTCTTGTACATTTATCATCGCGATTTCATTGTAAATATTTATATCACATTGATCACTTAATTCTTTATATATTATCTCTTGTACATTTATCATCGCGATTTCATTGTAAATATTTATATCACATTGATCACTTAACTCATTATATATTATCTCTTGTATATTTAGTATCGCGATTTCCTTGTAAATAACTATATCACACATTGATTGAGTAGTTGTATAAAGCTATAAATGACCTTGCGTATGCCACATTATGTTCGTGTTGTTTTTCTCGCAAATCGAGCTAGGTGATACGTTCACTAGCTTCTCGCAATCCGGCAGGCATTAAAGATTTCATGTCATAATGCACCCTTGCCTTCAATTACAATTAGTTAAAAAAAAATCGACATATCTTTGCAAACGTGTAAAATTAATCGAATTGAGGACTACAGGTTCATGCACCGACTAAGAATCAAATTCACATGGATACCATTAAATACCACTTTTTCGCCTCGCACGCACAATTTAACAACAACACGCGTATATCCAGGTTGAAAATAAGCAATATCTAGTCGGAATCGGATTCCGATTCCGGCACAAGACCCAGGGTTGCCAGCTTGGCACAGAGCATTTGGTTATTTCACCTTAAGTTCTTGCATTCCAGTTTCGTTTTTTTTAATAGATATTTGTTCAGACGGACATCGCTTTCCAGCGCCGCAGCTGTCAACTGTTTGACGTCAGGGCGTTTTCGCGTTTTAAGCGAGCTGGGCCCTGGCTGCGACACTGGAACCCCTTGATCTTGGTTAGGGGGCCGGGCGTAGGTGTGAACCTCCGTTGTTTGTTGGTAGGGTTCGTTTGCTAAAAACGGAAACAACAATATTAAGAAATAGGTCACATAATTGTACACAGAATTTAAAAGCATTGGGCAGGGTTTTTTTTTGTATCAATTATGTGTAACCATGGACTTGACTTCAAGTGTCCCCCACCAATACTTTGAAAACTATCATACTAATAACACATAATTTACGTGAAACTGCGTAAATTATTTCATAACGCACATACCACCGTATACAAAGGGCAGGTACCACAATGATAACGATTGTCAAGGCAGACTGGTACGTACTTTCCAGCCCGCCGTCAATGCCATGGAGGCTCGGGGCCCCCTCGAACATGCGGAGGAACATTTTCTCCGCAGGGGTTGGAGGGGGGACTGGTGGGCCACCACCGGTCGGGGGACGCTTTAGGCTGTCGGCTTTCTCGCGCGCTGCATCAAATGGGCAAGTTGTAATGTTGACTAAGTGCAACATGTAATTAATAAATGAACGCACAACGGGAAAGGCCATGCACTACTCTTACTAAAATCATATGTACAGTGCAAATTAGTGAACTAGATACATATTTATTATTACAGAGAATTTAGCTAATAGATTGCATCTCCTATATATTACATAATTCTGCCAATTACTTGCTCTTGAAAGACATTTTAATTTGTACAAAAGGTAATGACATATAATATTTTACAAAAACTAAATCTTGTATATTGTCCAGTTAAATACTCACTTGTATATTGTCCCGTTAAATGCTCACTTGTATATTGTCACTGTAAATACTCACTGGTAAGCTTGTCACTGTCCAAAGGGCTTAATTATATATGGGTGGGGGAACGTCAATTTCCAGCAGCTAATTCTAGCAAATGTAGCTTAGACATTCATTTATGCAAATACTGATGTAGCTGCAACTGATATAATGCATTCTGAATAACCAATGCATATAAGACTTAATTAAATCTTATATTGAATGCAGTAAAGATTTCCTGCAATAAATAATATTGTAACACAAATTTGATTGATAGTATTTATAAGTTTTTCATAATCTGATGACAAAGTAACAATGTATCATGTATAACTCAATGATTTTAAGAGTACATACATGACATAATTAATATACACTATTCACTTACTTACTGCATTAAAGGTAGATATCAATAAATAGAAAAAGAAGTGAATGTCAATTGCTTATTCAAAAGATGATATCCAACATACCTTGTTGTTTATAATTTTTATACTTTTTTGGCAGTCTACCACCGTCCTGTGTGCCACACTACAGCTTTGCATTGAAGAACAAGAAAAAAATTATTGAAGTATATGGATATGCTATATATGGATATACTCACATTATCCATAACACAAATAAATATTACCCCCTATTTATATCAATTGTTTATATTGTCATATGTATTGTTTACAATTTATCATTAATATTACAAAACGAAAAATAGAGTATAGCTTAGCCACTATTATGAAAAACCACATGTATACAGTTAAAGTTCTGCATATGTAACCATAATTAGAAGCCAAACCATTTGAGATAAATTTATAAGCTGATCTAGATCCTCTATATATTATTTATATGTTTATTATTTTATATATATATATCTTATATATTTACCTATTGACCGCAGCAGCCACCTCCTCCCAAGCAGCATCTTTGGCCTGCTTACAGACCCCACCAACAGCTCCTTCAGAAGAAAGCGTAATGTTTTTGTTTTTTTCTAAATTTATTTAATCACTGAAAATGGATAAGTTAGATCTATCTGTATTATGACAGGCCACTTCATAAGCCAGCTCTGGTGAATATCTTTACTGTAAATTAAACTATATCATTATAGTTAGCCTAAAGGCTTCTTTTAAAATAGTCTGTAGTTGTAGTCTATATAAGACTATATATGTATGCCTGAATTAAAAGCTTATAACTGAATATCAATCTGAAGCTTACCTGTAAACTTGCCATCAATTATTGCCAGCCGCTTCTCTACATTAAGCAACAAAATCTCCACCTCGCGTGGTGACCAATTGGCCATACGTACTTTTTTCTGCAAATACAATTAAGTCAAATTATTGTGTCATTTCAAGGCCAGCTTCTGTGTAACTTAACAATAATAAAACTTATGAATGAAGAGCAATAAGCTTATATCCATGTTCCTATTTGAGGCCTAGATAAAGTATATCAAACGGTCTAACACTTAGCTGCCCATGGACTAGCCCTGAAACATGCCTCTCTGGGCACGCTCGGTTTACGAGCCCATGGACATGGCCATGGACATGGCCTTAGGCTTAGTTTAAACATATTTTTATTACGCAATTGGAAAACAGGCAATGCCTATACAAATTCCTTTTGCTGAAAATAATACGTCAGAAATAAGCAATGTATACAATCATCTCCTAACATCAAGTACAAGTTTATACAAGTTTATACAAGTTTACGCCAACAACATTGGGCTAGTCTAGACAAAACTCCACAGTATACAGATCTACACACAAAACGTCATTACAGAGAAATGTATTCATTAGGATTTGAATCTTCTAGTTCCATCAATATAATCATGGACAGCTCTAAATATAGCTTTGTTTTCTTCAATTGGTAAATCAATATTTCCATATAAAATAGTTCCGATAGACATAGATGTATGTTTCAGAATACTTTGTGCCAGTCGATCACGCAAGACTGTAAACCTCGGACATTGAAAGAAGTAGTGTATTGTGTCCTCCCTCGTCGCTCCACAGAGACACTGCTGCTCGTCAATAATATGCATATCAAATAGATGTGCCTTTAGGTCACTGCAACTCATTCTGAGACGCGCATGAACAACATTCGTTGAGCGCCGACCGTAGTTAAATAATTTATTTGTTGCCCGACTGGTTCGAATGTCAAGGTTGACTAAAGCCCTTTTGAAAGCTTTGTTGTCACTGAGTGATCTTACGGAGATTGGTAGTTCATTCCAGAGCCTAATTGCGCTTGGTAGAAAGGAGTTGTAGTACGACGTCAGACGTGTTTGAACAGTAGTTACATTAAATGGCTGAGCACTTCGTAACCCATAATGCGTTCTGTCATTTACAGTTTGTGGTAGGATATCACACAGGTACTCGGGTGCTTCCCCATAAAACATTTTGTGAAACAAGATAAGTTTAAACCTTCTACGTCGAGCACTCAGTGTTTCCCAGCCCAATTCGTTATAAATCAAAGAGTGGCTTGTGTGCTTAATGGCTCCAGACACAAGACGGCCAGCTCGGAGCTGAACAGCTTCTAATTTATCAGCGTCCGCTTGGGTGCAGCCATCCCACACAACGCATGCATATTCCATAGTTGGGCGTACAAATGTTTTATACATCAAGTCTAATACACCCCTATTGAGTTTAAAACGCAGCCTTGCCAACAAATCAACCCTTCTATTAGCTTTCAGATAAATTTCATTAATATGAGCCGTCCAGGTTACTCTTGAGCTTAACGTAACACCGAGGTGTTTGTGCTCAGTGACGCTGTTTAAGGTTTCATTACCCATGTGCAACGCTGGAACATCACGTCCATGTTTCTTAGATATCACCATAGATTTCGTCTTGGGGGCACTAAACGTAATGAACCAATCTGATGCCCACGTTTCCATACGCCCGAGGTCTTGAGTTACCATATCAGCTCCAATGGTCTCGTCACCATCATCAACGATTACATATACAGTCGTGTCATCAGCAAAGAGTCGTATGTTCGATTGTAAACCATCAACAATATCGTTAATATAGATTAAAAATAACATGGGACCAAGGACTGATCCTTGTGGAACCCCAGCTTGTATATTGCCCAAAGAAGACGCCTTAGGCTTAGCAGTAAGCTTAACAAAACAGTTTTCTAGGCTTTCGAAACGACTAAACAATTTTCATTTGACATTTAACTTGAACACTTCACGCAGGTCTAGGCCACGCTTACTTGTGATACTGACACGTGTACACAGTGAGTGTCAGTGACTGACCTAGGCCTAGATCTACACAAGTCAAGTTAAGTCAAGTGACACTGACAGTGACAATTGACATTAAGCTTAGCAGATTAGTGATTAGACCTACTGACAAGTCATGATTGGCTGATGCATTATACAGGCCCCACCTACAGGCATGCCATATATTTCTGGATCCAGCTTATTTAATTCTAGCCTCAAAACGGGCCCCTCAAAACTGAAAAAAACTACCGCTTCCATCACTTGATTTGTGTTGAATGCGTGAAAATGCCGCCAAATGTTCAATGGAATGTTTACCATAGTAACGGAAGTGAGTAGACGTTCCGTGTTGTTTATTAACAAACGTCTTAGTTAAGTCAGACACCTCAAAACTTAAGTCGGAAAACAGACTTAAGTTAAGCCCGTTCGTGGAACCGGGCCCAGAACATGAACCTATCTCTTACTTCTAGGGTGACGTTTTCCCGTGGATCTCATTACGGCGTCCAGTGACCATGATGACGTCGTATTCTGGACCCCATGGAACCGTCCACTGACCATGGTGAAGACGTATTCTGGATCCCATGGCACCGGCCAGCGACCATCGTGATGTCGCATTATTGGTCCCATGGCGGTGATATCGCATTCTGGATCTCATGGCACCGCCCAGTGACCATAGTGACAACGTATTCTGGATCCCATGGCATCGCCAGTGACCATGGTGACGTTGCATTCTGGATCCAGTGACCATGGAGATATCGCATTCTGAATCCCATAGATCTAGCACCGACCAGTGACCATGGTGACGTCGTATTATGATCCCTTGTCACCGCCCAGTGAGCATGGTCATTTCGTATTCCGGAACCCATTGAACCCCAAAGTGACCATGGTGACGTCATATTCTGGATCCAATGGTGCTGCCCAGTGACTATGGTGAAGTCGTATTCTGGATCCATTGCCACCGCCCAGCGTCCATGGAGATTTTGTATTCTGCGCCAAAGTTTAGCAAAGTTTAGCCTAGTCTAATCTATGTACATGTATGCTTTGTGTACATGCATGGTCACCTTAGGTTCCAGATCCTGATCACTCTCTACTGACAAAGTTAAATGTCTACTTTTGCATCGGTAAAGATGTCTACACAATACATTTAGCAAGAAATAATCATGATAAATGAGAATTATACATTATTATAATAATTTTAACTGTTTCAAGATTATGAAATTTGACATTTGAACACATAGGGCCTAGACTCTATTAAAATATCTTGAAATGGATAGGTCATCAACTTGAAAAAAGCCTTTGGATATCTTACTTATTGCATTTTACGACTGCCTAAATCATGAAAACACCACTTATTACTTTGCGCACATATCTAAGACTCTAGACTAGTCATAGTGTCATCAGCTAGTTTAAAACTGCATGTGGAGTTGTTTCGCTGTTTTTGAATGCCAACTTTGCGTATAAGAACATAAACCTAAGGCCTTAAGGTTCAAAACAGACAATAAACACCTACCATATCGCTCACCAATTATCTGCCAATGAGCAAAACATTGTGGTCAAAGGTAACATTTCCTGTTTATGTTTATTTTGGTACAGCCGTTGCAACGGTCAGCTCCACATGTAGCTTTAAGTTATCCAGTTTAATTTCTATGTCTAGGTCATTTAATTTGTCAATTGTGGCAACCACGGGCACTCGGTTCGTGAGATGGAGGTCATAAGGCCTGTGTGCAACCTGGGGAGTCTGAACCCCAGTTTTGTCAGGTTGGACAATCAGAGAATCTCGTCCCCGGTTAGCGACGGGCACAACACCACGGTCTTCCGGGTGTGCAACCTGTGGCCTATTTCACGTACACAGTTTAGTCGACTAAGGTTAGTCGACTAAGCTTAGCCTGCTAAGGAGGAGGCTAAGGCTCCTCGTAGCCGTCTACGCCACAAGCAGACGACACTGTTTATCAACATGGCAGCACCTCCAGTTATCATGAGAGAAGGTTTTCGGAGAGCAATGCGGCGTGAGCGTGTTTTTCGTGACCGCGAGAATCCTGTGGATTTCTTTAACGACACGGCATTGTTTGCTCGCTATCGGTTCGACAGGCGAACTATTTTTTTCATCCTGAGTTTGATCGAAGAGAGGATCGCGCACACCACCCGACGGGCTATGTCATTGCCCGCTTTATTTCAGTTTCTCATTTGTCTACGGTTCGTGGGATATGGTTCCTTTCTGACTGTTGTTGAGGACACCATCCCACGGGTGTCGGCGGCGACAGTTTGCCGGTGTGTGAGGAGGGTATGTTTGGCCCTGCAGGCAATCATGCCAGAAATCATTCAAAGGCCCCAAGGACAACGCCCTCTGCTCTTCAGGTGAAACAAGGATTCAGTGAAATTGCAGGTCAGTATACTTATGGACATTGTCTCACTGTATACAGAAACCATAGATGTAAATTACTACCTACCTGTAGATCTATGTAATCTCTCAAGGAATGAAATTATCCTGATCAGTTACAGAGCTATCCTTGTCTACCCCACTGCATTTGACAATGTTTACACTTGAGGCAGCTGGGGGCCTACTAACGGAATGCGGTCAGTAACAAAGCCGGTCCAAGCCCAAGACATTCATTTTGGCGCGCGCGAACAAGAAACATTGTTGCATCTCACTGATTTTCAGTGCGCTGGAGGCCACTCCATAATAAATTGGTAAATGGGTGGTTGGCAAAACGCAGGACTCATTACTGAATACAGTTTAATTTAAAAGCGAGAGTTCTAATGATAACTGTTGCGGAAAATTCCTGCTTTCCAATAATTTTCAGGTTGACAGGTGTCGTTTTCTTTCAGATATTATATATACTAAACTTAATATAGGGAACAGATGACCAAATTATGATTGGGTTTATTACAGGCATGCCCAACGTGATCGGGGCAATTGATTGTACCCACGTACCAATAGTCGCACCAAGTGGGGACAGAGAGCCGGACTTCGTAAACCGGAAAGGCGTCCACAGCATGAATATACAAGTACGAGATATTTACGCATTTTCCTTTCGTATTTAAACCAGCAAGCTATTTTATAATAAACCGAAATGTTTTAATCCATTGCATTATCTGTTCATAAAGCACCCACGAACTCTTATTAATTTTAAGTGAAGTTCCACATAATTTATATGCAGGATTAATTAGGAACATGGGGTGTATTGGCGCCAAATTTAGAACCTATCACTCTTGTTTTATCATTTTGTACAAGTTCAATTTAGGAATAAATTTATCTGAAGTATGCGAGGTACAAGAAGTAGATAAACTTGGAAAGTGATCTTACTGCACATAAAAAGAGTCCTTCATACAAAGGTTAATCAATCAATCTTACTCTTTCAGCCATTTAGACTTTTTAGAGGCTATATGTGCGAATATATTATTAATCATCAATTTCCCATGATGAATAAAAAAATATATTGATCAATTATCTACCATTTTAGATCAGCAATTTAGCAGTAATATGTATGTTGCAGGCCGTATGCGACCACAAATACTTGATAGTAAATGCCGTAATCCGCTGGCCTGGCTCTGTCCATGACTCAAGGATTTTTCGAGAGTCAGCCATTGGCAGACAGTTCGAGCAAGGTAATTTATTAGGTTCAAGAATTTATTTAACTTTTACGATAAAGGCGACATTCTGTATATTGATAATAAATCACGTAATCCGACGTCTTGAGGTGCATGTTTTTCTTTATTATAAACTATGCCACCAAACTTTGAAATAACACCAAAATAATAAACTTCTAAACATCAGGATTCAGCAAGGCTTCTGCATCTGAAACATATGACAGTATTGTTTATTATTTACTTTTCTTCTGAGATTTTTGTAATGTCATATCATAATGAATGCACAAAGTATAGATCTACTTTATTATTGAAAACTACGTCCGTGATATTAATAATTTGTCATTCCATTTCAGACCTACCGAATGGCATCCTGCTGGGTGACTCTGGATACCCATGCAAAAAATATTTATTAACTCCATTTTTGGCCCCCACGGAAACCCATGAAGTTAATTTCAACAAAGCCCATTGCCAAACACGTGTGCGCATTGAGCAAACTTTTGGAATAGTTAAGAACCGCTTCCCATGTCTTAGGTTTCTTCGAGTAACACCAGAACGTTCTGTTACAATTATATCCGCTTGTTTTGTCGTACACAATATCTCCTGTTTACGAAATGACATTAGGTTTGACGAGAACATTGATGTGGAAGGTGGTGCGCAGCTGCCGCCCGAAAACAATAATATCAATGACGGTGCTGCGTTCCGTGCACACATCGCTCGTGCATATTTCAGTTAATTCAGTTGAGTCAATGAGTGTATGATTAAGATAATATTATCTGTATATATACATGTATATAAAGCCGATATTACCCGATAATCCTCATAACTAACAGGTTGAGCGTCTTTCATTAAGTATTTAAACTTTTACCTGGTTCAGTCAATCCAAGGTCCCGTCTGAGGATCTTGGTCTTCAGCAAGCACAGTTCCTCCTGTGCCCTCGCTGTCCTCGTCGCCTGCTTGAGGTAGGCCGACCAATCCTCATTGAAACCCACTCTCTTCTTTTTTTCTGGGCTTCTCCACCTGTGAAATGAAATATTACAGAACAAAATTGTATATATAGGTCTAACAAATATATGTAATACATATATAATACGTATACATCTAAAACGTAATGATATAATATATATATATGTATATATATATACAACAATTATATAAATCAACTATACCCTGAAATATAATTGCATCATGCAAAGCGGTTGTCCTGTGAATTGAAATATGTATAATATGTATAAATCAACTATTTGAATATCACATAATGGCATCATTTGATATTTACACCTTTAAATGTAGCAGTTTCTTGTTCCAGACAAATTGATAGAGACCTGTGTGTAATATGTCACACCTTAGCCACGATCGCCAGTGCACTGGTGGTCGCCGCCTCCTCCTCCTCCTCCTCCTCCTCTTCCTGGCTCTCATGCAGGCACTTTTTCAGCACGCTCCATGCTTGAGGCTGTGAGCCGAGTGAGGGAGGGGCTGGAGCGACTGGGCACCTCTGGGCGCCACTGACCCCCAGGGTTAACATGCCTCTGTTGTCTGTATATATAAAGACATAATTTTATTATAAATAGTCGGGGTTTTCGGTCAAGAACATATTTAACATTAATTTAGTGAATTTTAGTAGTAGTAGTTGTTTATCACTTGAAAGAGCGTCAATTAATTGTCGCCTTACATAAGCCAAAACATAGTTACTAACCGATTTGGATTGGCAAGTCAAGGACTTGCACTGCCCCTGTTGGGGCCACTTCCTCCGCGGTGTCGACGCCCTCGGCCAATCCGTCGAGCACCGGTCTGCCTTCTAGGCCGGCAAGCACCAGCTCCTCTGCCGCAGTGAGGGGTGGCTCCTTCCTGCCACCGCCGGTTTTGGGGTGCTACGCCGCATCGGCTCTTTTTTTCGCTGCAGTGTATACCATGATAATGTCATTACTATCACATGCATAATTATTGGGGGGCAAGGGGCGGTTAAGGCACTGACAAAGTTTCGTTGTTAAGCAAACTCGTAAGCAGCTCTTGAATAAAACATTGAAACATTTAATGTGTGTACACTTATGAATAACCATCAATCATTAGACATGCACTGCAAACTTACCTGATTGTAAAATGTTCTTGTATTTTTTCTTCACTTCCTCGCCGCTTCTCTTTACCTGAGTGTAGTTACTACAAGGCAAAAATAATACAATCTTAAACACAAGTCTCTATCTAACACGTCAGTTTTAAATAAAGTACTTAGATCTATATATGCCATGCCTACTGTCCTTCACCACATTCATAAACAAAATATACATGTATTTATATATTTGTATGCTGATTTATGCAGATGAATGACTGTCGGAGTGCCCCCCCCCCCCCTCCCCTTCCTTCCCTAATAACTCCTTACACACCTTTGGTCTGTCAGCTGGTTGCCGTACGCAAACGACAAGGGCGGTTCACAGTTTGAAAAGAGGGAAGAGTACACGGGTGGGAGAACTCTCACAGACTGACGGGTGGGGAGACTCCCCACGAAAGGGAGTGGAGGAGGGGGGGGGGGGGCAAGGGGTTATGGTATATTTGTGCCACTAGCATTTGGGGTCATGCATTTTGGGTGAAACATTTTCAAGGGTCCAGAACCGAAATTCACGCCCAAAATGCAGAAATGTAGTGACCCCCTGTCATCATATGGGAAAAGGCGCGATATTACGTCAGTGATTGTTGTCTGTTGAGTGCATGCATAGAAGATTACAACCTTGAACTTGAACTTGAAATGCCAACTTTGTTGCTTTGCCATTGCATACTTACTTACGCGTTCAAGGCGTCTGCAACCTCTTTCCAGGCTGCCTGCTTGTGTTTTTTCGTCGGGCCTGGCGAAAATTTTCCCTCCAACACCGCTTTTCTCTTCTGCACTACTGTGACTAATAACAGCTCTCCGTTTACGGTAAAATTCGGTTTCCGTGCCACAGCCATCGTTGAAAGAGAAGTTGCTTATATTGCAGACGACAGTCTCACAAACACGGAATCCACTCAGGGGATTCCCCGCGCAACCCATAGCAACGGCTTAGAACGAGGTTAGCCGACTACGCTTAGTCGTCTACGGTAAGCCGGCTAGCAAAATCGTTCGTGAAACGGGTTTGTCTGCAAGAATCTTAGACGGCTTACCGTAGACGGCTACGGGGAGCTAGACAGCTAAGAGCTGACAGATGTACGTGAAATAGGCCACTGGGGAGTCTGAACCCCAGTTTCGTCAGGTTGGACAGTCGGAGAGTCTCGTCCCTGGTAAGCAACGGGTACAACACCACGGTCTTCCGGGCTTGCAACCTAGGGAGTCTTAAACTCCACCATTCGTCTCTCAGGCATCCGTCCCTCAGGCATCCGTCTCTCAGGCATAGTAGGCTGGTACTGTATGACATAATCCTCGGCTTCTGACGAATCTGAAGACGATTCGGAACAGTGTGTGAAGGAGATTCCTCTCCGACGTTCTCCTTCAATGGACGCCGGTGGCGGTATTGGAGTCCGGACGTCAACACAAGGCTTGAGCTCTGTGCGGTTCACCCATTTGGCTACTCCGAAACCGTCCGCGGGCTCGACGAGGTAAACTGCCTTGTCCTCCAGTCTCTCCACTACCCGATAAGGTTCCGGCCGGTAGGAGTCCTGAATCTTGTTTCGTCCTTTGACGACACGATTCCGAAGATACACGCGTGTTCCAATCGTCAGTGACATATCCCGCGCACTGGTGTCGTACGCCTGCTTCCGCGTCTCTGCCGAACGCTCCAACTTGTTGTTGGCGTGGGCAAACGCCTCTCTCAAGCGATGTTGGTGCATCGTAGCCCATGAGTCGGGGTTGACTGGGCGCTCTTGTTTCATTTCACCGAGTAGGGCGTCTGTGGGGAGACAGGCGTCCCTCCCGTACATCAAGTAGAACGGAGAGAATCCCGTACTCGCGTGAGGCGTGGTGTTCTAGCAGAACGTCAGTTCGTCAATCATTTCTGGCCATTTTGGTTTCTTTGCCGGAGGCAGGGTCCGCAACAGATCATGCAATGTCCGGTTAAATCTCTCACATTGTGCATTCCCCATAGGGTGGTACGGGGTAGACCGAGATTTACGGACTCCATACAGGTGACACAAGTCCTTTATCAGACGCGACTCAAAGTCTCGACCTTGATCAGAGTGCAGAAGAAGCGGTGGTCCAAATCTATGGAACCAGTGTTTGACCAAAACCTTGGCGACAGTTTGTTAGAGATCAGACATTTTTATTGCGCTGTCATCATACCATACAGTCAGTTGTAGGTGTGCTACATTAAAAGAATAGTTTTTAGCCACTGGCAATTATCCAAAGGTAATATTTATTATCCATGAGAACACTTTTCATATATGACGATATTACATCCCTCCCTTCAAGTTACCAATCACTTATTTAATTAAAGTTCACCAATAGTTAGGAAAGTCATTCAAAGCGAACTGGGGGTCTTCTGACCCGCTGTGGATAGCGTCTGGTAACCGCAGGAGAGGTTGATTCCTCTGGTGCAATGAGAATGTCAATCTCTTGAACTGGATCAGTAACATCAGTAGCATCATGAAGAGCGGTTGAATCATCGTGAAACGGTAACTCCACCCAGGGACCTTTCACAACAGGTTCCTCAGGAGGTGGGACCACAGGATCCGTAACTGACATGGGCACATATTCCATATCAGTTCGCAGCCGCACATGATCTTGATGTCGATGCATTATCCGTTGATCATCCAGTCTTACGTGGTATGACACTGGACCTGGTTTCTCGACAACAACACCAGATATCCAGTTCGGCGTACCGCTGAAATTCCTGACGTAGACCGATTGCCCAATGTCGATGACTGGGTCATGAGCATGTAAATCATGTTGAAGTTTCTGGTACATTTGTTTCTTCTGCACGTTTGAAGACAAACTGGGGCGCAACAAATCAATATGTGAACGGAGTTTCCTACCCATGAGAAGTTCTGCTGGCGAGTAACCAGTCGTCCCTTGTGGAGAATTGCGGTACTGCAATAAGAAACGAGCCAGTTTGGTATACATTGTATAGGATTCCTCTTCTTCCCCTTCTTGCTGAAGCATATGTGCTTTAGTTTGAAATTTCGCTTTGAAGCTGCATGACCATTTTCATGCTTCCTTCTCCCATTTTGCAGAAACTATTCTTAAACGTCTGTACAACTCTCTCCGCCAACCCATTAGACGCATGATGATACGGAGCAGAGGTCACATTTTGAATTCCATTCTTCTTACAGAACTCCTTGAATTCCTGCTCTTGTGAAAGATGAACCGTTGTCGCTAACAACCATCTCTGGCAATCCATGATTGCTGAAGGACACTCTGAGCATATCTATCGTCGTTTGAGAATTGGTACTGGAAACTGGATAGATGTCGAGCCATTTTGAGTGAGCATCTATTATAATGAGCCAAAGTTGGTTGTAGAAGGGTCCTGCATGGTCTATATGGATTCTTGACCATGGTCGCTTAGACCACTCCCAGGGATGGGGTGGAGCTTTAGCTGGAGCTTTCTGATTGATTTGGCATGTGTGACATAATTTCACCCTGTCTTCAATGGATTGATGCATGTTTGGCCACCATAACAAACTCCTAGCTATGCCTTTCATCTTTGTCATTCCCGGATGTGAAGTGTGAAGTTCAGTTAGTATCCTCTGTCGACCTTGTGGTGGAATGATCAATCTGGATCCCCACAGCAGACATCCATCCTGAACACTAACTTCATCTTTTCTTGTAAAGAATGGCATCATTTCCTCCCTCAGGCAATGGTTAGGCCATCCCTTTAATGTGAAGAGTAACACTTCAGACAAAAGTGTATCCGTTTTTGTCCAATGTTTGATTTGCGTTGCAGTGAGAGGTGTTGATTCTAGACGTTCCAGCATCTGGATGACTTCTCCTGGCAATGGAATCTCACTAGGATAGGTAAGCAGTGGTAATCTGCTTAGAGCATCACAATTTCCATTTTCGTTTCCCTCCTTGTATTCCAGTTCATATTCATAGGCTGACAGGGTCAATGCCCATCGCTGTATTCGAGCCGAAGCCATGGCTGACACACCCTTTCTCTCACCAAACAGTCCCAAGAGCGGCTTGTGATCGGTGGTGATTTTAAACGCACGACCATAAAAGTACTGGTGAAATTTAACTCCCAAGACCACGGCTAAACCTTCTTTATCTAGCTGTGAATAATTCTTTTCTGCTGGAGCCAGAGTGCGTGAGGCACATCCGATGGGTTTCTCACAACCATCCTCCATGATGTGAGATAATACAGCGCCTACACCATGTGGTGACGCATCACAAGATAGAACCAATTTCTTTCCAAGGTCATAATGAACCAGTAATGAGTCAGAGCAGAGCAGTTGTTTTGATGCATCAAAAGCGTCTTGTCGTGTTTGTGTCCAACTCCAGGTCGCTTCCTTCCTCAGTAACTGGTGCAGTGGAGCCAACACAGATGACAGGTTGGGTAGATACCGATGATAGTAATTTATCAATCCTATGTATGCTCGCATTTCCGTGACATTGGTAGGAGCAGGAGCACCCTGTATTGCTTCCACCTTTGCTTCACATGGTGGAATCCCCTGTTGACTCAACACATGTCCAAGGGCGACTAATTTCTCTTTCAGGAATTGACATTTCCTCATTTTCAGACGCAGTCCAGCTTGTGATATCTTCTCTAGAACTTGAGCCAAGTGAGCCAGATGCAATTCATCCGTGGAACCGGTAATGATAAGATTATCCAAATTAGGTGCCACATCAGGAATGTCTTGAAACAGGCACTCCATAGTACGTTGGAATATGCCAGGCGATGATGACACACCATATGGCAATCTCTGATACTGGAAAAGTCCTCGGTGGGTGTTGATTGTCACATATTCACACGAAGCATCATCCAACAAGATTTTTTTCATATGCATGACTCAGATCAAGCTCAGTATATTTTTGTCCCCCGATAAGCTTTGCATACAGGTCATCGACCTTAGGAATGGGGTATGAGTCCACTTTACTGGCCTGATTAACTGTCAGTTTATAGTCTCCACATATTCTAACAGAAGAGTCAGACTTGACAATGGGTACGATGGGTGTGGCCCATTCTGAAAACTCGACTGGCTTGATAGTCCCTTGTTATTCGAGTCTCTCTAACTCAGCTTCGATCGCCTCACGAAGCGCGTAAGGAACGAGACGATGCTTCAGAAACACTGGCTTTACATCTTCCTTCATGTGTATCTTCGCCTTGATCCCCTTTAGAGCACCAAGTTCATCTTTGAAGACATGTTCATATTTGTATAGAAGGTCATCCAGTGCAGATTTTTCAGTTGATGAAACCTTGTGAACACTAAGTTTGTCTTGAATTTTCTTCCAGTCCAGTTTAATGTCGTGTAACCAATTTCGACTCAATAAGTTGGGCCCTCCAGGTACCACGAGTAAGGGCAGACTTTTCTCCTTGTTGTCATATTTCACCAGGACATCCAAAGCACCAAGAGGGGTAGTTTTCTCGCCTGTGTAGGTACGAAGAATTGCCTTTGAATGTTTCAGTGGTTAGCTTGTTTTCAGCATCTCAAGTGTTTTTGTTGATTACAGAAACAGAAGCTCCTGTATCAATTTCCAATTCAACCATTTGTCCATCAATTAAGAAGGTCTCATGAATCTGATCAGATTTTCCTTGCTTTCCAATGGTATACATTGTATAGGATTCCTCATCTTCCCCGTCTTGCTGAAGCATATGTGCTTTAGGTTGAAATTTGCGCTTTGAACATGCATGACCATTTTCAAGCTTCCTTTGATTAGGATTTTTCACAAATGAACTTGCACCTTTCTCCTTATGCAGTGAGCGACATGCTGGTTTTATGTGTCCTGTCTTGAAACAGTGATTACAGGTTGCATTCTTGAACCAGCAAACATCAGGACTATGCTTGCGTCCACACCGATAACAATTATTTCTTGTATTATTGTCTTGTGGATGACTATTTCCTTGTAACTTGTGAACTACAGGGTATGCACAGTCTGAGAGAGATCAACAACATTTCTGCTTGCTGTTTCCATAGCTAGTGCTGTATCCATGGCAGTTTTGAAAGTTAGCGTTGCATCCTGCAGGAGACGTTGCTGAATCCTGTCATTATTCACACCTGCTACCAATCTATCTCTTAAATTATCATTCAGCTGAGCACCATATTCACATTTTGCTGCAATGCAGCGCAGTTCATTCACAAATGCAGAAATTCTTTCATCGCTTCGACGTGAACGAGTATTAAATTTGCACCTTTAAAAGATGATATTGGGTTTAGGGCATAAGTGGTCCTCTACCAATTTCACAAGCTGAGCATAGGTTTTAGTTCCTGGGAGGTCTGGTACACATAAATCATGCATAAGCGTGTATGTTTCAGCTCCCACAACACTCAACAGAATTGACTTTTGCTTGGTGGCATCATCAATTTCATTAGCGCTGAAATAATGTCCTAAGCGCTCCACATTTTGAGTCCAGTCATCTCTAACATTCTATTCATCTATTCTACCATAAGTCGCCATATTGGTGCCACAAGTGAAAAAGAATTGATGAATGAAGAGTTCTTCAAAATATTAAAGTTCACTTTACACTGCCACGTCACTGGTCATTGACACTGTTGTGTTGACGTGTCGTTGTATTTTCGTCTCACATGAGACACACACTGCCAGACTCAAGTCACTATGACTGTGTACACGCGTCTCACTTGAGACAAACGCCGCTTTTCTCATATTTGACAGAAAAGTTAACACGTCCGCGCTGGTCCGTTTCTTTTCCTCGTCGCCAATTTGTTAGAGATCAGACGTTTTTATTGCGCTGTCATCATACCATACAGTCAGTTGTAGGTGTGCTACATTAAAAGAATAGTTTTTAGCCACTGGCAATTATCCAAAGGTGATATTTATAATCCATGAGAACACTTTTCATATATGACGATATTACACAGTTGTCGACTTCTGATCCTTTGTGGGAATAGCCAGGCTGTACTTCGTAAACACATCAGTGATGACGAGAACATTATCGTGCCCACTCGTCGTCTTCTCGAGTACTGTGAAGTCGATGGCAACAACCTCCAGAGGCCTGGATGCCAGGAGCGATCCTAACGGCGTCTTAACTCGTTCCGTTTTAGCCAACAAACAGCGATCGCATTTCGCTATCCAGTCCTCGATGTCTTTAAACATCCCCGGCCAGTAGGATCTTGACCTCATTAGAGTCGCTGTCCTGTCGACGCCTTGGTGACCATGATGGTCGTGTAAACCCTCCAAGATCCGTCCCTTTAACGCCACTGGCAACACCACTTGCTGCAACGCCCCCTGGACAGGATCCTGGATCTCTCGCACCAGCACACCTTGTTCGATCCGGAGTTTATCCCACTGACGCACCAAGAGCTGTACCAGCCTTGCTTCCTGCAGCTGGGCCCTCGGCTTCGTGCCTTGATTCAGGAACTGCAGAACTCTTCCAATCACAGGATCGTTTAACTGAAGGTCACGGAGTTCCGGGTTGGAGAAACTGGGCATCCGTGTCGCCTCAGTGTCGACGTCGACGTCAACGATCCCTTCAGCTAGGAGCTCGGAGCAGGCAACAGCTTGCAATTCCACAGGTACATCACTATAGCGCAAAGCCACTGCAAGAGAATCAGCTACTTCTCCCTCGGTCACATTCCATGGGCGTTCCTCCTGTCTTGATAGAGCGTCACAGTTTTGGTTGTTACGACCAGGCTTGTATTTGATCTGGGAGTCAAAACCCGCTAAAGCGGAAGCCCAACGTTGCTCTAACGCCGGCAGTTGCTTTTTGGTCATGAGGTAGGTGAGTGGATTGTTGTCAGTCTCGATAGTGAACTTTTGATGTCTTAGGTACTCCTTAAACTTTTCCGTCACAGCCCACTTTAGGGTAAGCAGTTCCAGTTTCTTAGAACTGTAACGGTCAAGGTTTCTTTCCCCACGACGCAGACCTCTGCTGGCATATGCAATGATCCGTCTCCTTCCACCCGGGACTTGACTCAGCACGGCTCCGAGTCCATCGTGTGAGGCGTCGATCTCTACGACGAATGGCAAACTGAAGTCCGGGTAGGCTAGCGTTGGGGCTGCTGTCAGTGCGTCCTTCAATTGGGTAAAGGCTACGTCGTGCTTTTCATTCCATACGTCTTTGATGGGGGCTGACTTGTACCGGCGTCCCTTCTGTACTCTGATGACACTTCCTACCAGTTCATGCAGGCCGCGATCGAACTGAAGTTCGGGACAAACCTCCTATAATATGCGGCAAAACCTACGAATGTTCGCAACTGTTTCAGCGTCTCAGGCACTGGCCACTCAGCTACGGCAGCGACCTTCTCAGGGTCAGTCTTTACTCCTTGGGAGTGTTTCGTACATCTTGTTGATAGAAGCGAGCGTGTTGTGTATTATATCCGTAAAACCGAGTGTTTTGTGTGGGACATAGCTAAAATCGGGTATTTCGTGTAGCATATCGTTAGATCGGAGTGCTTTGGACGGTAAGTGGGTGATAGCATATCGAACGAGTCGACTGTTTTGAGTAGCATATCGGCCGTACCGAGTGTTTCGGGAAGAGTAATGCTGGAAGATAGTCTGTTACCGTTGTATATTTCTGAAAGCGAGTTTTTTGTACAGCATGTCGATACAACCGAGCGTGTTGTGTAGTATATCCGTAAAACCCAGTGTTTTGTGTGGGATATAACTAAAACCGAGTGTTTTGTGTGGGATATAACTAAACCCGAGTGTTTTGAGTAGTATATCGCTAGAACCGAGTGTTTGGTTGTGTAATGCGGGAATCGGGTGTGTTTACGTACTATGTCGGTAGAACTGAGTGTTTTGGTTAATAAAATGATCAAATCATGTTTGTTTGTGTTGTATACTGCTAGAACCGAGTGTTTATATAGTATATCGCAAGAGCCGACTGTTTTTAGTATTATATCGCTCGTGCCGAGTGTTTTGAGAAGTGTAATAGTGAAATATGGTGTGTTACTGTAGTACATTGCTAAAATCGAGTGTTTCGTACAGCAGGTTGATAGAACCGAGCGTGTTGTGTATTATATCCGTAAAACCGAGTGTTTTGTGTGGGATATAACTAAAATCGGGTGTTTCATGCTGTTGACGGGGATTGCAGGTAGCTGGTCGTTTTGTTTTTCATTATTGATGAACAATCCATCGTTCGTGACCAGAGTCTGGATCCGGTGAGGGGCGGCGCGATCCCTGGCCGCCTGCGCCCGCTCGCCATATTCACGGCGGCGCTCGAAGATTTCAGCTGGATACTGTGGAGTAATCCTGAGGTTGTCTCTCCCTTTAGGTAGGTGGGTACGGGAAAATTCTAGAATATACTCGACGTCCTTGTAGGAGAGCAGCTTTGCCACAATTGGCCTTGGGCGTGATTTGTTGTTGCTGTTGTGAGGCCCCAGTCGGTGGCAACGCTCGAAGTGTGGGGCCCCGTCGTAGCCTTTACTCAGGAGCAGGTCTTACTTTTGCTTCACAGATCTCTGGGTGACGCCCACTGGTATCCTCAGGCACATTATGGATGAGGATGTTGTTTCTCATCGACCGACATTTCAAGTCGGCATAATCTTCTTTTAGTTCTTTTATTTGCTTGTCTTGTTTGATGACAAAGCTTTTGAGGAGGGCGATTTCCTTCTTAAGTTCTATTATATCCTGTTGGTGGGTTGCGATGTGGCCCGCGTTTTCCCCATGGTCTTTAGCTGCAACCGCTAGTTGCTCCAGGACCCCATCCTTACCGTGGATGTCAGTGGTTTGGATATCCAACTGTGCCGCGATGTAATCTAATATGTCATGAATGACGCTCAGAGAGTCTCTGTTTTCTACTGTATCCAAGATACGCGGAGGTGAGTTTGCTTGGCCTGGGCTCGACAATGGCAAGGGTTCCATTGCTGCTTTATCGCCCACACCTCCTTCTGTTGAATTCTTATCCATTAATATATTTGGTCTTTTGCTTTGCGGATTTCCACTGCCAGCTCCTAGCCTAGCACTACCAACGTCCGCCAATCCTAGCCTAGCACTCTACCCACACTCGCCGCTCCTAGCCTAGCACTATCCACGCTCGCCACTCCTAGTGTAGCACTTTACCCACGCCTGCCCCTCCTAGCCTAGCACTACCAACACCCGCCACTCCTAGCCTAGCACTCTAACAACGCCCGCCGCTCTTAGCCTAGCACTACGAACGCCCGCCACTCTAAACCTAGCACTCTATCCACGACCGCCACTCCTAGCCTAGCACTCTCCCCGACGCCAGCCACTCTTAGCTTGCCACTACCGAAGCCCGCCACTCCTAACCTAGAACTACCAATGCCCGCCGCTCCTAGCCTAGCACTACCGACGCCCGCCAATGTTAGCCTATTACTACCAGCCCCTGCCAATCCTAGCCTAGCACTACCAACGCTCGTCACTCCTAGCCTAGCACTCTACCAGCGCCCACCTCTCTTAGACTAGCAATCTACCAACGCCCGCCTCTCCTAGGCTAGCACTACCAACGCCCGCCAATCCTAGCCTAGCAGTACCAACGCCCGCTTCTCCGAGCTTAGAACTATACCCGCTCCGGCCACGCCTAGTCTGGCACTACCCACGCCCGACACTCCTAGCCTAGCACTCTATCCACGACCGCCACTCCTAGCCTAGCACTCTACCTACGCCCGCCACTCCTAGTCTAGCACTCTACCAACGCCCGCCGCTCCTAGCCTAGCACTACCAACGCCCGCCAATCCTAGCCTAGCACTCTACCCACACTCGCCGCTCCTAGCCTAGCACTACCCACGCCCGCCACTCCTAGTCCAGCACTTCACCCACGCCCGCATATCTTAGTCTAGCACTCCCAACGCCCGCTACTCCTATCCTATCACTCAACCCAGGACCGCCACTCCTACCCTAGCTCTCTACCAACGCCCGTCAATCCTAGCCTGGCACTGTACCGACGCCTGCCACTCCTATCCTGGCACTCTACCGACGACCGCCACTCCTAGTCTAGCACTACCAACGCCCGCCACTTCTAGCCAGGCACTCTATTGACGCCCGCCCCTCCTAGCCAAGCACTACCAACGCCCGCCACTTCTAGCCTAGCACTCTACCAACGCCCGCCTCTCCTAACCTAGCACTACCAAGGCCCGCCAATCCTAGCATAGCATTACCAACGCCCGCCACTCCTAGACTAGCACTCTACCCACGACCGCCACTTCTAGCCTAACACTATACCAGCTCCCGCCCCTTCTAGCGTAGCACTCTACTCGCTCCCGTCCCTCCTAGCCTACCACTCTACCCGCTCCCGCCTCTTCTAGCCTAGCACTCTATTCGTTCCCGCCAGTCCTAGTCTGCCACTACCAACGCTCGTCACTCCTAGCCAAGCACTCTTCCAACGCCCACCTCTCCTAGCCTAGCACTCTACCAACACCCGCCTCTCCTAGCCTAGCACTACCAACGCCCGCCACTCCTAGCCTAGCACTCTACCTACGCGCGCCACTCCTTGTCTAGCACTCTACCAACGCTAGCCGCTCCTAGCCTAGCACTACCAACGCACGCCAATCCTAGCCTAGCACTGTACCGACGCCAGCCACTCCTAGCCTGGCACTCTACCGACGACCGCCACTCCAAGTCTAGCACTACCAACGCCGGCCACTTCTAGCTTAGCACTCTATTGACGCCCGCCACTCCTAGCCTAGCACTACCCACGCCCGCGACTCCTAGGCAAGCACTACCAACGCCCGCCACTTCTAGCCTAGAACTCTATGGACGCCCGCCACTCCTACCATAGCACTCTACCAACGCCCGCCTCTCCTAGACTAGCACTACCAACGCCCGCCACTCCTAGCCTAGCACTCTACCAACGCTCGCCTCTCCTAACGTAGCAATACCAACGCCCGCCAATCCTAGCATAGCATTACCAACGCTGGCCACTCCTAGCATAGCATTACCAACGCCCGCCACTCCTAGCCTAGCACTCTACCCGCGACCGCCACTCCTAGCCGAACACTCTACCAGATCCCGCCTCTTCTAGCCTAGCACTCTACTCGCTCCCCCAACTCCTAGCCTACCACTCTACCCGCTCCCGCCTCTTCTAGCCTAGCACTCTATTCGTTCCCGCCAGTCCTAGTCTAGCACTACCAACGCCCGTCACTCCTAGCCTAGCACTCTACCAACGCCCACCTCTCCTAGCCTAGCACTCTACCAACGCCCGCCTTTCCTGGCCTAGAACTAACAACGCCCGCCACTCCTAGCCTAGCACTCTACCAACGCCCGCCGCTCCTAGCCTAGCACTACCAACGCCCGCCACTCCTAGCCTAGCACTCTACCCACAACCGCCCCTCCTAGCCTAGCACTCGACCTACGCCAGCCACTCCTTGTCTAGCACTCTACCAACGCTAGCCGCTCCTAGCCTAGCACTACCAACGCCCGCCAATCCTAGCCTAGCACTGTACCCACACTCGCCGCTCCTAGCCTAGCACTACCCACCCCCGCCACTCATAGTCTAGCACTACCTACGCCCGCCACTCCTAGTCTATCACTCAACCCACGACCGCCATTCCTATCCTAGCACCCTACTTAGTGCCAAACAGTGCATTTTGCTGTAATTATTAATCTCAAAAGCTTGGTTTTAAAAACCAACTTATGGTTTTATATTCTGACAATTTATTGTCTTTATCATTGCGCCTTCACGTTCATGGTTTTATGACAATCTGCTCAATCATATTACTTGATATCCTCAGGTTTTTTTAAATCTATTAATCGATTCCACAAAGACTGCATTCATGGTTTTATTCATATCACATGTATTGATTTTCGGGGTTTTAATATTGACTCTTGACTTATTTAGAATAACCTTAAACCTAGCCTAGCACTACAAACGACCGCCACTCCTAATCTAGCCCTACACACGCCCGCCACTTCTAGCCTAGCACTACCAACGCCTGCCACTCCTAGCCTAGCACTCTACGAACGCCCGCGGCTCCTAGACTAGCACTACCAACGCCCGCCACTCCTAGTCTAGCACTCTACCCACACTCGCCGCTCCTAGCATAGCACTATCCACGCTCGCCACTCCTAGTCTAGCACTTTACCCACGCCTGCCTCTCTTAGCCTAGCACTACCAACACCCGCCACTCCTAGCCTAGCACTCTAACAACGCCCGCCGCTCTTAGCCTAGCACTACGAACGCCCGCCACTCCTAACCTAGCACTCTATCCACGACCGCCACTCCTAACGTAGCAATACCAACGCCCGCCAATCCTAGCATAGCATTACCAACGCTGGCCACTCCTAGCATAGCATTACCAACGCCCGCCACTCCTAGCCTAGCACTCTACCCGCGACCGCCACTCCTAGCCGAACACTCTACCAGATCCCGCCTCTTCTAGCCTAGCACTCTACTCGCTCCCCCAACTCCTAGCCTACCACTCTACCCGCTCCCGCCTCTTCTAGCCTAGCACTCTATTCGTTCCCGCCAGTCCTAGTCTAGCACTACCAACGCCCGTCACTCCTAGCCTAGCACTCTACCAACGTCCACCTCTCCTAGCCTAGCACTCTACCTACGCCCGCCTTTCCTGGCTTAGAACTAACAACGCCCGCCACTCCTGGCCTAGCACTCTACCAACGCCCGCCGCTCCTAGCCTAGCACTACCAACGCCCGCCACTCCTAGCCTAGCACTCTACCCACAACCGCCCCTCCTAGCCTAGCACTCTACCTACGCCAGCCACTCCTTGTCTAGCACTCTACCAACGCTAGCCGCTCCTAGCCTAGCACTACCAACGCCCGCCAATCCTAGCCTAGCACTGTACCCACACTCGCCGCTCCTAGCCTAGCACTACCCACCCCCGCCACTCCTAGTCTAGCACTACCTACGCCCGCCACTCCTAGTCTATCACTCAACCCACGACCGCCATTCCTATCCTAGCACTCTACCTAGTGCCAAACAGTGCATTTTGCTGTAATTATTAATCTCAAAAGCTTGGTTTTAAAAACCAACTTCTGGTTTTATATTCTGACAATTTATTGTCTTTATCATTGCGCCTTCACGTTCATGGTTTTATGACAATCTGCCCAATCATATTACTTGATATCCTCAGGTTTTTTTAAATCTATTAATCGATTCCACAAAGACTGCATTCATGGTTTTATTCATATCACATGTATTGATTTTCAGGGTTTTAATATTGACTCTTGACTTATTTAGAATAACCTTAAACCTAGCCTAGCACTACAAACGACCGCCACTCCTAATCTAGCCCTACACACGCCCGCCACTTCTAGCCTAGCACTACCAACGCCTGCCACTCCTAGCCTAGCACTCTACGAACGCCCGCGGCTCCTAGACTAGCACTACCAACGTCCGCCACTCTTAGTCTAGCACTCTACCCACACTCGCCGCTCCTAGCATAGCACTATCCACGCTCGCCACTCCTAGTCTAGCACTTTACCCACGCCTGCCTCTCTTAGCCTAGCACTACCAACACCCGTCACTCCTAACCTAGCACTCTATCCACGACCGCCACTCCTAGCCTAGCACTCTCCCCGACGCCAGCCACTCTTAGCCTGCCACTACCGACGCCCGCCACTCCTAACCTAGAACTACCAACGCCCGCCGCTCCTAGCCTAGCACTACCGACGCCCGCCAATCCTAGCCTAGTACTACCAGCCCCTGCCAATCCTAGCCTAGCACTACCAACGCTCGTCACTCCTAGCCTAGCACTCTACCAGCGCCCACCTCTCCTAGCCTAGAAATCTACCAAAGCCCGCCTCTCCTAGGCTAGCACTACCAACGCCCGCCAATCCTAGCCTAGTACTACCAACGCCCGTCACTCCTAGCCTAGCACTCTACCGACGACCGCCACTCCTAGCCTAGCACCCTACCAGCTCCCGCCTCTTCTAGCCTGGCACTCTACTCGCCCCGCCAATCCTAGCCTAACACTCTACCCGCTCCCGCCTCTCCTAGCCTAGCACTCTACTCGCTCCCGCCACTCCTAGTCTAGCACTACCAACGCTCGTCACTCCTAGCCTAGCACTCTACCAACGCCCGCCTCTCCTAGTCTAGCACTACCAATGCCTGCCACTCTTAGCCTAGCACTCTACCAACGCCCGCTTCTCAGAGCTTAGAACTCTACCCGCTCCGGCCACGCCTAGCCGGGCACTACCTACGCCCGACACTCCTAGCCTAGCACTATCCACGACCGCCACTCCTAGCCTAGCACTCTACCTACGCCCGCCACTCCTAGTATAGCACTCTACCAACGCCCGCCGCCCCTAGCCTAGCACTACCTACGCCCGCCACTCCTAGTCTATCACTGAACCCACGACCGCCATTCCTATCCTAGCACTCTACCTACTGCCAAACAGTGCATTTTGCTGTAATTATTAATCTCAAAAGCTTGGTTTTAAAAACCAACTTATGGTTTTATATTTTGACAATTTATTGTCTTTATCATTTCGCCATTCTTCACGTTCATGGTTTTATGACAATCTGCTCAATCATATTACTTGATATCATCAGGGTTTTATTAATCTATTAATCGATTCCACAAAGACTGCATTCATGGTTTTATTCATATCACATGTATTGATTTTCAGGGTTTTAATATTGACTCTTGACTTATTTAGAATAACCTTAAACCAATATGGCACGATATAGCCTTCCAGGCTGAAAGTGCCGTTAAGCCCCAATCAAATCAAATCAACCTAGCACTCTACCCACGCCCGTCAATCCTATCCTAGCACTGTACCGACGCCAGCCACTCCTAGCCTAGCACTCTACCAACGCCCGCCTCTCCTAGCCTAGCCTTACCAATGCCTGCCACTCTTAGCCTAGCACTCTACCAACGCCCGCCTCTCCTAGCCTAGAACTCTACCCGCTCCGGCCACGCCTAGCCTGGCACTACGCACGCCCGACAATCCTAGCCTAGCACTCTATCCACGACCGCCACTCCTAGCCTAGCGCTCTACCCACGCCCGCCACTCCTAGTCTAGCACTCTACCAACGCCCGCCGCTCCTGGCCTAGCACTACCAACGCCCGCCAATCCTAGCCTAGCACTCTACCCACACTCGCCGCTTCTAGCCTAGCACTACCCACGCCCGCCACTCCTAGTCTAGCACTTTACCCACGCCCGCCTCCCTTAGTCTAGCACTACCAACGCCCGCCACTTCTATCCTATCACTCAACCCAGGACCGCCACTCCTACTCTAGCTCTCTACCCACGCCCGTCAATCCTAGCCTAGCACTGTACCGACGCCTGCCACTCCTAGCCTGGCACTCTACCGACGCCCGCCGCTCTTAGCCTAGCACTACGAACGCCCGCCACTCCTAACCTAGCACTCTATCCACGACCGCCACTCCTAGCCTAGCACTCTCCCCGACGCCAGCCACTCTTAGCCTGCCACTACCGACGCCCGCCACTCCTAGCCTAGGATTCTACCTACGCCCGCCACTCATTGTCTAGCACTCTACCAACGCTAGCCGCTCCTAGCCTAGCACTACCAACGCACGCCAATCCTGGCCTAGCACTCTCCCCACACTCGCCGCTCCTAGCCTGGCACTCTACCGACGACCGCCACTCCAAGTCTAGCACTACCAACGCCGGCCACTTCTAGCTTAGCACTCTATTGACGCCCGCCGCTCCTAGCCTGGCACTACCAACGCCCGCCACTCCTAGCCCAGCACTCTACCAACGCCCGTCGCTCCTAGCCTAGCACTACCAACGCCCGCCACTCCTAATCTAGCCCTACCAACGCCCGCCACTTCTAACCTAGCACTACCAACGCCTGCCATTCCTAGCCTAGCACTCTACCAACGCCCGCCAATCCTAGCATAGCATTACCAACGCCCGCCACTGCTAGCATAGCATTACCAACGCCCGCCACTCCTAGCCTAGCACTCTACCCGCGACCGCCACTCCTAGCCGAACACTCTACCAGATCCCGCCTCTTCTAGCCTAGCACTCTACTCGCTCCCCCAACTCCTAGCCTACCACTCTACCCGCTCCCGCCTCTTCTAGCCTAGCACTCTATTCGTTCCCGCCAGTCCTAGTCTAGCACTACCAACGCCCGTCACTCCTAGCCTAGCACTCTACCAACGCCCACCTCTCCTAGCCTAGCACTCTACCAACGCCCGCCTTTCCTAGCCTAGAACTAACAACGCCCGCCACTCCTGGCCTAGCACTCTACCAACGCCCGCCGCTCCTAGCCTAGCACTACCAACGCCCGCCACTCCTAGCCCAGCACTCTACCAACGCCCGCCGCTCCTAGCTTAGCACTACCAACGCCCGCCACTCCTAGCCTAACACTCTACCCACGACCGCCCCTCCTAGCCTAGCACTCTACCTACGCCCGCCACTCCTTGTCTAGCAATCTACCAACGCTAGCCGCTCCTAGCCTAGCACTACCAACGCCCGCCAATCCTAGCCTAGCACTCTACCCACACTCGCCGCTCCTAGCCTAGCACTACCCACCCTCGCCACTCCTAGTCTAGCACTACCTACGCCCGCCACTCCTAGTCTATCACTCAACCCACGACCGCCATTCCTATCCTAGCACTCTACCTACTGCCAAACAGTGCATTTTGCTGTAATTATTAATCTCAAAAGCTTGGTTTTAAAAACCAACTTCTGGTTTTATATTCTGACAATTTATTGTCTTTATCATTTCGCCATTCTTCACGTTCATGGTTTTATGACAATCTGCTCAATCATATTACTTGATATCCTCAGGGTTTTTTTAATCTATTAGTCGATTCCACAAAGACTGCATTCATGGTTTTATTCATATCACATGTATTGATTTTCAGGGTTTTAATATTGACTCTTGACTTATTTAGAATAACCTTAAACCTAGCCTAGCACTACCAACGCCCGCCACTCCTAGCCCAGCACTCCACCAACGCCTGCCGCTCCTAGCCTAGCACTACCAACGCCCGCCACTCCTAATCTAGCCCTACACACGCCCGCGGCTCCTAGCCTAGCACTACCAACACCCGCCAATCCTAGCCTAGCACTCTACCCACACTCGCCGCTCCTAGCATAGCACTAGCCACGCCCGCCAATCCTAGTCTAGCACTCAACCCACGCCTGCCTCTCTTAGTCTAGTACTACCAACGCCCGCCACTCTTATCCTATCAGTCAAACCACAACCGTCACTCCTACCCTAGCACTCTACCCACGCCCATCAATCCTAGCCTGGCGCTGTACCGACGCCACCCGCTCCTAGCCTAGCATTCTACCGACGACCGCCACTCCCAGTCAAGCAGTACCAACGCCCGCCACTTCTAGCCAAGCACTCTATTGACGCCCGCCACTCCTAGCCTAGCAATACCAAGTCCCGCCACTCCTATCCTAACACTCTACCGACGCCCTCATGCTAGTCTAGAACTACCAACGCCCGCCATTTCTATCCTAGCGCTCTACCGGCGCCCGCCACTCCTAGCCTAGAACTACCAATGCCCGCCACTTTTAGCCTAGCACTCTACCAACGCCCGCCGCTCCTAGCCTAGTCCTACACTTCTAGCCTAGCACTACCAAGGCCCGCCACTCCTAGCCTAGCACTCTACCAACGCCCACCTCTCCTAGCCTAGCACTACCAACGCCCGCCACTCCTGGCCTAGCACTCTACCAACGCCCGCCTCTCCTAACCTAGCACTACCAACGCCCGCCAATCCTAGCATAGCATTACCAATGCTCGCCACTCCTAGCCTAGCACTCTACTCACGACCGCCACTCCTAGACTAGCACTCTACGAGTTCCAGCCTCTTCTAGCCTAGCACTCTACGCGCCCCGGCCACTTCTAGCCTAGCACTCTACCCGCTCCCGCCTCTTCTAGCCTAGCACCCTACTTGCTCCCGGCACTCCTACTCTAGCACTACAAACCCCCGTGACTCCTAACCCAGCACTCTACCAACGCCGCCTCTCCTAGTCTAGCACTACCAATGCCCACCACTCCTGGCCTAGCACTCTACCAACGTCCGCCGCTCCTACCCTAGCACCACCAACGCCCGCCACTCCTAATCTAGCCCTACACACGCCCGCCACTTCTAGCCTAGCACTACCAACGCCAGCCACTCCTAGCCTAGCACTCTACCAACGCCCGCCTCTCCTAGCCTAGAACTCTACCCGCTCCGGCCACTCCTAGCCTCGCACTACCCACGCCCGACACTCCTAGCCTAGCACTCTGCCAACGCCCGCGGCTCCTAGCCTATGACTACCAACGTCCGCCACTTCTAGCCTAGCACTCTACCCCCGACCGCCACTCCTAGCCTAGCACTCTACCTACGCCCGCCACTCCTAGTCTAGCACTATACCCACGACCGCCACTCCTAGCCTAGCACTCTACCAGTTCTCGCCTCTTCTAGCCTAGCACTCTACTGGCTCCCGCCACTCCTAGTCTAGCACTCCCAACGCTCGTCACTCCCAGCCTAGCACTCTACCAACGCCCGCCGCTCCTAGCTAGCACTACCAACGCCCGCCACTCCTAATCTAGCCCTACACACGCCCGCCACTTCTAGCCTAGCACTACCAACGCCTGCCACTCCTAGCCTAGCACTCTACCAACGCCCGCGGCTCCTAGCCTAGCACTACCAACGCCCGCCACTCCTAGTCTAGCACTCTACCAACGCCCGCCGCTCCTAGCCTAGCACTACCAACACCAGCCAATCCTAGCCTAGCACTCTACCCACACTCGCCGCTCCTAGCCTAGCACTACCCACGCCCGCCACTTCTAGCCTAGCACTACCAACGCCCGCCACTCCTATCCTATCAGTCAAACGACGACCGCCACTCCTACCCTAGCACTCTACCCACGCCCGTCAATCCTAGCCTGGCACTGCACCGACGCCAGCCACTCCTAGCCTAGCATTCTACCGACGACCGCCACTCCTAGTCAAGCAGTACCACCGCCCGCCACTTCTAGGCAAGCACACTATTGACGCCCGCCACTCCTAGCCTAGCAATACCAAGGCTAGCCACTCCTATCCTAACACTCTACCGACGCCTCCCACTCCTAGCCTAGAACTACCAACGCCCGTCATTTCTATCCTAGCACTCTATCGCGCCCGCCACTCCTAGCCTAGAACTACCAATGCCCGCCACTTCTAGCCTAGCACTTTACCAACGCCCGCCGCTCCTAGCCTAGTCCTACACTTCTAGGCTAGCACTACCAACGCCAACCACTCGTAGCCTAGCACTCCACCAATGCCCACCTCTCCTAGCCTAGCACTACCAACGCCCGCCACTCCTTGCCTAGCACTCTACCAACGCCCGCCTCTCCTAACCTAGCACTACCAACGCCCGCTAATCCTAGCATAGCATTACCAATGCTCGCCACTCCTAGCCTAGCACTCTATTCACGACCGTCACTCCTAGCCCAACACTCTACCAGCTCCCGCCTCTTCTAGGCTAGCACTCAACTAGCTCCCGCCACTCCTAGCCTAGCACTCTACCCACTCCCGCCACGTCTAGCCTAGCACTACCCACGCCCGCCACTCCTAGACAAGCGCTACCAACGCCCGCCACTTCTAGCCTAGAACTCTATTGACGCCCGCCACTCCTAGCCTAGCACTCTACCAACGCCCGCCTCTCCTGGGCTAGCACTACCAACGCCCGCCACTCCTAGCCTAGCACTCTACCAACGCCCGCCTCTCCTAACCTAGCACTACCTACGCCCGCCAATCCTAGCCTAGCATTACCAACGCCCGCCACTCCTAGCCTAACACTCTACCAGCTCCCGCCTCTTCTAACCTAGCACTCTACTCGCTTCCGCCACTCCTATTCTACCACTCTACCCGCTCCCGCCTCTCCTAGCCTAGCACTCTACTCGCTCCCGCCACTCCTAGTCTAGCACTACCAACGCTCGTCACTCCTAGCCTAGCACTCTACCAACGCCCGCCTCTCCTAGTCTAGCACTACCAATGCCTGCCACTCTTAGCCTAGCACTCTACCAACGCCCGCTTCTCAGAGCTTAGAACTCTACCCGCTCCGGCCACGCCTAGCCGGGCACTACCTACGCCCGACACTCCTAGCCTAGCACTCTATCCACGACCGCCACTCCTAGCCTAGCACTCTACCTACGCCCGCCACTCCTAGTATAGCACTCTACCAACGCCCGCCGCCCCTAGCCTAGCACTACCTACGCCCGCCACTCCTAGTCTATCACTGAACCCACGACCGCCATTCCTATCCTAGCACTCTACCTACTGCCAAACAGTGCATTTTGCTGTAATTATTAATCTCAAAAGCTTGGTTTTAAAAACCAACTTATGGTTTTATATTTTGACAATTTATTGTCTTTATCATTTCGCCATTCTTCACGTTCATGGTTTTATGACAATCTGCTCAATCATATTACTTGATATCATCAGGGTTTTATTAATCTATTAATCGATTCCACAAAGACTGCATTCATGGTTTTATTCATATCACATGTATTGATTTTCAGGGTTTTAATATTGACTCTTGACTTATTTAGAATAACCTTAAACCAATATGGCACGATATAGCCTTCCAGGCTGAAAGTGCCGTTAAGCCCCAATCAAATCAAATCAACCTAGCACTCTACCCACGCCCGTCAATCCTATCCTAGCACTGTACCGACGCCAGCCACTCCTAGCCTAGCACTCTACCAACGCCCGCCTCTCCTAGCCTAGCCTTACCAATGCCTGCCACTCTTAGCCTAGCACTCTACCAACGCCCGCCTCTCCTAGCCTAGAACTCTACCCGCTCCGGCCACGCCTAGCCTGGCACTACGCACGCCCGACAATCCTAGCCTAGCACTCTATCCACGACCGCCACTCCTAGCCTAGCGCTCTACCCACGCCCGCCACTCCTAGTCTAGCACTCTACCAACGCCCGCCGCTCCTGGCCTAGCACTACCAACGCCCGCCAATCCTAGCCTAGCACTCTACCCACACTCGCCGCTTCTAGCCTAGCACTACCCACGCCCGCCACTCCTAGTCTAGCACTTTACCCACGCCCGCCTCCCTTAGTCTAGCACTACCAACGCCCGCCACTTCTATCCTATCACTCAACCCAGGACCGCCACTCCTACTCTAGCTCTCTACCCACGCCCGTCAATCCTAGCCTAGCACTGTACCGACGCCTGCCACTCCTAGCCTGGCACTCTACCGACGCCCGCCGCTCTTAGCCTAGCACTACGAACGCCCGCCACTCCTAACCTAGCACTCTATCCACGACCGCCACTCCTAGCCTAGCACTCTCCCCGACGCCAGCTACTCTTAGCCTGCCACTACCGACGCCCGCCACTCCTAGCCTAGGATTCTACCTACGCCCGCCACTCATTGTCTAGCACTCTACCAACGCTAGCCGCTCCTAGCCTAGCACTACCAACGCACGCCAATCCTGGCCTAGCACTCTCCCCACACTCGCCGCTCCTAGCCTGGCACTCTACCGACGACCGCCACTCCAAGTCTAGCACTACCAACGCCGGCCACTTCTAGCTTAGCACTCTATTGACGCCCGCCGCTCCTAGCCTGGCACTACCAACGCCCGCCACTCCTAGCCCAGCACTCTACCAACGCCCGCCGCTCCTAGCCTAGCACTACCAACGCCCGCCACTCCTAATCTAGCCCTACCAACGCCCGCCACTTCTAACCTAGCACTACCAACGCCTGCCATTCCTAGCCTAGCACTCTACCAACGCCCGCCAATCCTAGCATAGCATTACCAACGCCCGCCACTGCTAGCATAGCATTACCAACGCCCGCCACTCCTAGCCTAGCACTCTACCCGCGACCGCCACTCCTAGCCGAACACTCTACCAGATCCCGCCTCTTCTAGCCTAGCACTCTACTCGCTCCCCCAACTCCTAGCCTACCACTCTACCCGCTCCCGCCTCTTCTAGCCTAGCACTCTATTCGTTCCCGCCAGTCCTAGTCTAGCACTACCAACGCCCGTCACTCCTAGCCTAGCACTCTACCAACGCCCACCTCTCCTAGCCTAGCACTCTACCAACGCCCGCCTTTCCTAGCCTAGAACTAACAACGCCCGCCACTCCTGGCCTAGCACTCTACCAACGCCCGCCGCTCCTAGCCTAGCACTACCAACGCCCGCCACTCCTAGCCCAGCACTCTACCAACGCCCGCCGCTCCTAGCTTAGCACTACCAACGCCCGCCACTCCTAGCCTAACACTCTACCCACGACCGCCCCTCCTAGCCTAGCACTCTACCTACGCCCGCCACTCCTTGTCTAGCAATCTACCAACGCTAGCCGCTCCTAGCCTAGCACTACCAACGCCCGCCAATCCTAGCCTAGCACTCTACCCACACTCGCCGCTCCTAGCCTAGCACTACCCACCCTCGCCACTCCTAGTCTAGCACTACCTACGCCCGCCACTCCTAGTCTATCACTCAACCCACGACCGCCATTCCTATCCTAGCACTCTACCTACTGCCAAACAGTGCATTTTGCTGTAATTATTAATCTCAAAAGCTTGGTTTTAAAAACCAACTTCTGGTTTTATATTCTGACAATTTATTGTCTTTATCATTTCGCCATTCTTCACGTTCATGGTTTTATGACAATCTGCTCAATCATATTACTTGATATCCTCAGGGTTTTTTTAATCTATTAGTCGATTCCACAAAGACTGCATTCATGGTTTTATTCATATCACATGTATTGATTTTCAGGGTTTTAATATTGACTCTTGACTTATTTAGAATAACCTTAAACCTAGCCTAGCACTACCAACGCCCGCCACTCCTAGCCCAGCACTCCACCAACGCCTGCCGCTCCTAGCCTAGCACTACCAACGCCCGCCACTCCTAATCTAGCCCTACACACGCCCGCGGCTCCTAGCCTAGCACTACCAACACCCGCCAATCCTAGCCTAGCACTCTACCCACACTCGCCGCTCCTAGCATAGCACTAGCCACGCCCGCCAATCCTAGTCTAGCACTCAACCCACGCCTGCCTCTCTTAGTCTAGTACTACCAACGCCCGCCACTCTTATCCTATCAGTCAAACCACAACCGTCACTCCTACCCTAGCACTCTACCCACGCCCATCAATCCTAGCCTGGCGCTGTACCGACGCCACCCGCTCCTAGCCTAGCATTCTACCGACGACCGCCACTCCCAGTCAAGCAGTACCAACGCCCGCCACTTCTAGCCAAGCACTCTATTGACGCCCGCCACTCCTAGCCTAGCAATACCAAGTCCCGCCACTCCTATCCTAACACTCTACCGACGCCCTCATGCTAGTCTAGAACTACCAACGCCCGCCATTTCTATCCTAGCGCTCTACCGGCGCCCGCCACTCCTAGCCTAGAACTACCAATGCCCGCCACTTCTAGCCTAGCACTCTACCAACGCCCGCCGCTCCTAGCCTAGTCCTACACTTCTAGCCTAGCACTACCAAGGCCCGCCACTCCTAGCCTAGCACTCTACCAACGCCCACCTCTCCTAGCCTAGCACTACCAACGCCCGCCACTCCTGGCCTAGCACTCTACCAACGCCCGCCTCTCCTAACCTAGCACTACCAACGCCCGCCAATCCTAGCATAGCATTACCAATGCTCGCCACTCCTAGCCTAGCACTCTACTCACGACCGCCACTCCTAGACTAGCACTCTACGAGCTCCAGCCTCTTCTAGCCTAGCACTCTACGCGCCCCGGCCACTTCTAGCCTAGCACTCTACCCGCTCCCGCCTCTTCTAGCCTAGCACCCTACTTGCTCCCGGCACTCCTACTCTAGCACTACAAACCCCCGTGACTCCTAACCCAGCACTCTACCAACGCCGCCTCTCCTAGTCTAGCACTACCAATGCCCACCACTCCTGGCCTAGCACTCTACCAACGTCCGCCGCTCCTACCCTAGCACCACCAACGCCCGCCACTCCTAATCTAGCCCTACACACGCCCGCCACTTCTAGCCTAGCACTACCAACGCCAGCCACTCCTAGCCTAGCACTCTACCAACGCCCGCCTCTCCTAGCCTAGAACTCTACCCGCTCCGGCCACTCCTAGCCTCGCACTACCCACGCCCGACACTCCTAGCCTAGCACTCTGCCAACGCCCGCGGCTCCTAGCCTATGACTACCAACGTCCGCCACTTCTAGCCTAGCACTCTACCCCCGACCGCCACTCCTAGCCTAGCACTCTACCTACGCCCGCCACTCCTAGTCTAGCACTATACCCACGACCGCCACTCCTAGCCTAGCACTCTACCAGTTCTCGCCTCTTCTAGCCTAGCACTCTACTGGCTCCCGCCACTCCTAGTCTAGCACTCCCAACGCTCGTCACTCCCAGCCTAGCACTCTACCAACGCCCGCCGCTCCTAGCTAGCACTACCAACGCCCGCCACTCCTAATCTAGCCCTACACACGCCCGCCACTTCTAGCCTAGCACTACCAACGCCTGCCACTCCTAGCCTAGCACTCTACCAACGCCCGCGGCTCCTAGCCTAGCACTACCAACGCCCGCCACTCCTAGTCTAGCACTCTACCAACGCCCGCCGCTCCTAGCCTAGCACTACCAACACCAGCCAATCCTAGCCTAGCACTCTACCCACACTCGCCGCTCCTAGCCTAGCACTACCCACGCCCGCCATTTCTAGCCTAGCACTACCAACGCCCGCCACTCCTATCCTATCAGTCAAACGACGACCGCCACTCCTACCCTAGCACTCTACCCACGCCCGTCAATCCTAGCCTGGCACTGCACCGACGCCAGCCACTCCTAGCCTAGCATTCTACCGACGACCGCCACTCCTAGTCAAGCAGTACCACCGCCCGCCACTTCTAGGCAAGCACACTATTGACGCCCGCCACTCCTAGCCTAGCAATACCAAGGCTAGCCACTCCTATCCTAACACTCTACCGACGCCTCCCACTCCTAGCCTAGAACTACCAACGCCCGTCATTTCTATCCTAGCACTCTATCGCGCCCGCCACTCCTAGCCTAGAACTACCAATGCCCGCCACTTCTAGCCTAGCACTTTACCAACGCCCGCCGCTCCTAGCCTAGTCCTACACTTCTAGGCTAGCACTACCAACGCCAACCACTCGTAGCCTAGCACTCCACCAATGCCCACCTCTCCTAGCCTAGCACTACCAACGCCCGCCACTCCTTGCCTAGCACTCTACCAACGCCCGCCTCTCCTAACCTAGCACTACCAACGCCCGCTAATCCTAGCATAGCATTACCAACGCTCGCCACTCCTAGCCTAGCACTCTATTCACGACCGTCACTCCTAGCCCAACACTCTACCAGCTCCCGCCTCTTCTAGGCTAGCACTCAACTAGCTCCCGCCACTCCTAGCCTAGCACTCTACCCACTCCCGCCACGTCTAGCCTAGCACTACCCACGCCCGCCACTCCTAGACAAGCGCTACCAACGCCCGCCACTTCTAGCCTAGAACTCTATTGACGCCCGCCACTCCTAGCCTAGCACTCTACCAACGCCCGCCTCTCCTGGGCTAGCACTACCAACGCCCGCCACTCCTAGCCTAGCACTCTACCAACGCCCGCCTCTCCTAACCTAGCACTACCTACGCCCGCCAATCCTAGCATAGCATTACCAACGCCCGCCACTCCTAGCCTAACACTCTACCAGCTCCCGCCTCTTCTAACCTAGCACTCTACTCGCTTCCGCCACTCCTATTCTACCACTCTACCCGCTCCCGCGGGTATTCTGACAATATATACTGACAATGGTTTTGATGACAATCTGCTCAATCATATTACTTGATGTCCTCAGGGTTTTATTAATCTATTAATCGATTCCACAAAGACTGCATTCATGGTTTTATTCATATCACATGGATTGATTTTCAGGGTTTTAATATGGACTCTTGACTTATTTAGAATAACCTTAAACCAATATGGTACGATATAGCCTTCCAGGCTGAAAGTGCCGTTAAGCCCCAATTAAATCAAATCAACCTAGCACTCTACCCACGCCCGTCAATCCTAGCCTAGCACTGTACCGACGCCAGCCACTCCTAGCCTGGCACTCTACCGTGACCGCCACTCCAAGTCTAGCACTGCCAACGCCCACCACTTCTAGCTTAGCACTCTATTGACGCCCGCCACTCCTACCCTAGCACAACCCACGCCCGCCACTCCTAGTCAAGCACTACCAAGGCCCGCCACTTCTAGCCTAGAACTCTATTGACGCCCGCCACTTCTATCTTAGCACTACCAATGCCCGCCACTCCTAGCCTAGCACTCTAGCAACGCCCGCCTCTCCTAGCCTAGCACTACCAACGCCCGCCACTCCTAGCCTAGCACTCTACCAACGCCCGCCTCTCCTAGCCTAGCACTACCAACGCCCGCCACTCCTAATCTAGCCCTACACACGCCCGCCACTTCTAGCCTAGCACTACCAACGCCTGCCACTCCTAGCCTAGCACTCTACCAACGCCCGCGGCTCTATCTATCATCATCATTTATTTCGACCAGGATTCAATACAATACAACATAGCATACAACAGGAAAAAAAAAAAAATCCCTGGTCAAGGAGACCACCATTATGACAGAGTCGCTGGCATGGTGGCCACCTCAACGCCAAAAAAAAACACACATACAAAAAAAAAACACACATACAAAAAAAAAAACACACACACAAAAAAAAAACCCAGCGGAGGACAAGACTCTATAGAGACAAATTAACAAGTTAACAAGTTAACAATTACCTAAGTACACCGTTATAGTTCGATAGTACAAATATGAAATAAGAATAATTTTTTGGGGGACTAGATAAAACGGAATTCTTTTTGGCAGACATAACAATGGACTTTAAAACAGTCAAAACAGTACCTATCAAGAAGTCGTTTTTTAATATAGGTTGAGTATCCCGCTATTGAATGCGTAAATATCTTCGTTAAAGTCTCTTTTGGAGTTTGGTTTATTAAGTGGGTTAGGTAATAGCGGATGCAGTTTTCGGCAAATTTGTGCTTGGTTCTGGGTATAATTATATTTTGCTTACGTCTGGTGTTATGCTCATGTCCGTCCAATATACGGGGAAAATGGAAAGAGGTAATAAAATATACAGGGAGATCATCATGCAGCAGCCTGTAATAAAACTTCAAAGCCTGTAACTCATGAATGTCGTCTATTTTAAGGAGATTCAATCGCTTAAATAAGGGTTCAGTGTGCGCAATATAATGACTCTTTGTTATGATACGGATGGCTCTTTTCTGAATATTTTTCAATCGATCACTTTGGTGGCCCCAGGCTAATATACAGTAATGCAAGTGAGATAAAATGAGCGAGTTATAAATGGTTAGCAGAATATGTTGAGGAAGGGTATATTTTAGATGCCGCATAACTCCAACTACCTTAGATATTTTGAAAGCAATTTTATCACCGTGACTAGACCATTTCAGATGTTTATGTAGGGTCAATCCGAGAAAATCAAAGTCGTCAACGCATTCTAGCTTGATATTTTCAATATAAAGTTCTGGTATCGTTACCCGCTTTTGTGGCATATAAAATAACATAAATTTGGTTTTTTTAACGTTAAGAGATAGTTGGTTAAGTTTAAGCCAATTGCTTACTAGAGAAAGTTCATGGTTTAATACTTCACTACTCACATTACCTTTTGGCGCTAATGTACTAATTGTGCTAGAAAGGGTTGTATCGTCAGCGTAAATAATTGCACTAAATATTGCACTCGCTCTAGATATATCGTTTATATATATTATAAACAAAAGAGGGCCAAGTATTGATCCCTGTGGTACTCTTCGGGAGATCATAACTTCTTTTGATTGAACGTTATCTATGCTTACATACTGTTTGCGATTCTGAAGATAATTTTGTAGCAGTTTGAGCGCAAGCCCAGAAACCCCATAGTGCTTCAGTTTAGCTAATAGTATATCGTGATTAATGGTGTCAAGGGCTTTTGATAAATCAAGATAGATGTTTATCGGTATCTCCCCTTCGTCTAGTTTATGTATGGTTTTATCGATTAATTCCAGAGCAGCCAATTGGGTTGAATTTTTTTTCCGGAAACCATACTGACCACTGTTAAACAGGGTTTCGTGGTCAAAGTGGTCATAGATCTGGTTATAAATTACTTTTTCAAAAACCTTTGATATGGCTGGTAAAATTGAAATTGGCCTATAATTGTCAATATTAGATTTTTCCCCCTTTTTAAAAACTGGTACTACTTTTGCAAGTTTCAATTTATCTGGAAACATACCAGTACAAATTGATTGATTTATGATGTGAGTAATTGCCTTACTTAAATCTACTTTTAATAGTTTCAGCATTTTCATTGACATGTCATCATGTCCAGAACTAGCCTTAGGTTTCAGCTCATCAATTATTTTATTAGTGACGTTATGATCGATTAAATTAAACACCATTTTGTTTTCACATGGATCACCTAGATAGTTAGTATAACTTTGGTTTGGGTCCGGTTTGATTTTACTGGCAAGTTTAGTACCAATGGTGCTAAAAAACTCATTAAATCCATTTACTACAGCCGAACGGTCAGATGTTGGCTTGCCATTAATATTAAAGAGCTCGGGGAATTTGTCCTTTCGGTTTGATCTGCTAATGACGGATCTTATTGCTTTCCATGTTGCCTTGATGTCTCCCTTACATTTTTCGAAAGCATGGTAATAATACGATCTTTTGGCCAACCGAATGTTATTTTTTAATATGGTATCATACGTTCTAAGATTGGTTTTCAGAGTATCGTATTGACAGGACGTTGGCGCTGTCATTTTAAGTCTCTTGTAAAGTTTATCTTTAAACGCTATGGACTTTATGATACCATTAGTGATCCAGTTTGCCTTTTTATGTTTCCTCTTGTTAAATTTAACTGTTTTGTCCGGTAAAAAAGTAGCCCTGGCCTTTGCTAGTACATCGTCCATTATCTCATAATTGATATTAGGGTCGGCGCTAAGGTCACTGTTGAGTCTACCGAGAATATTTGCGTTTGCAATGTACTGTTTAAATTGTAGCATTGACTGTGGATCATTGGTTTTTATATTAATATAAGTGGGCGTTTTATTTGAGCGTCGTATATCTATGTCTAAACATAAGAAATAAGGGAGGTGGTCTGAAATGGCCTTCAATAAAATTCCCGCCGTTGTATTCAACGAACTGGGTGTTAATTTACATAAAAAATTATCGATCAATGTACCCCTATTACGTGACAATCGGGTCGGTAGTGTGATTTTGGGAAGAAAACTGCAAGACATGATGCAATCAAAATAATCGCTAATGGCCGGTTTTTCATTAATCATTAGGAGGTCAATGTTGAAGTCACCTGCTAAAATACATTCCCTATTAGGTTTGCTTCTCTCAAATGAAAAGAGAACCTCAGACAATTCTTCTGAAAAGGTTGCATAGTTTTCATTGATATCGCATGGAGGTCGATATATATTTCCTAGAAGCATTTTCTTGTCAGTATTACGTCCATATACTTCAATGAATTGCCCTTCCCATATATTCGACTTAATCGGGTTTTCTATAAAATTAAATGCATATGACTTATTGAGATATATAAGCAGACCTCCACGCGTGCTACAGGATTTACCCTGCGATATCAATACATAGTCATCGAGTTCGAAAATGCCAGTATCAGCATCATCTGATAACCAGGTTTCTTGTAAACAGACTGCACATAACACAACATTGCAATCACGTAGAACCTCTAAAAACACTTTCAATTGATCAATTTTAGAACGAATGGAGGCAATATTTAAACTAAGCATGGTGAACTCATGTCGCTTACTCTCCATGACCTTAATAAACCCATCCAAATCACAGTAAGGTGAGTGTTCAATAGTAATTTCTTCCGAACAATCAATGTCAGATTTGCCATTACAATTAAATTTTAATGTATCAATAAGTGAATTAATATTTACACCCCCAACATTTGTTAAGATGTCACCAACATTCTCGTTACCCACAATCGACATAGAAAATCAGTGCAATGACATTGTGAATCTCCGCAAACAGGCAAATAAACAAGTGAACAGAAACATATAAATGAACCTTTAAACAACAAACAGTTTTGTCATGGGTGTCCATTTCACTCAGCTTTTCACCAGAAACACACCCGGGTAGCGCAATTAACCTGTATTTGAAGAGTGACGGCTTCCTAATTAGTTACAACATTATATCTGCATACAAAATAACAAAACATTGTGACTGATATGAACACAGCCGGTTAAAGCAGCAGCGCAGAAACTGCAATTAACCTAATACTGTATAACTCACAGAACACCGTGGCCATTACAAGGCGCAATCATCAGCGGTAACACCTGGCATATCACCCTTGTGGGAAAGGCCCCCGGACACTGAACATACATACCGTGCCACGCGGGCAGTTTACTGACTGGATCGAACTAGTCTTTCGCGGGGGGAGAGAACGTATGGGACGTAGACAGAAGGCACGAATGTAAAACCACTTACGATCTTTTACTGTTTAACATCAGTCATTAGAGCTCGTTTTTTCTATGCCGAGATATACCGAGTAGATTTGCTTCACACCCCTATATGGAGCCATTTATTTGAAACAGGAGTGGGCGTCTTCAGGCTTGGCTGATGACGGGTGGGAGCCGAAGGGGCGTGCGTCGTACAATCGACAACCAAGGCAAATATAAACAATAAACATTGACGCTGGCCTTAGTGTTTGTTTTACAACCAGAATGCCAGAAAGTTTCTAAACCTTTCAAATTGTATAGGCATATAGGAACATGGCTACACACCTGGATGAATATGTAGTATGAAACTACTCGTTTGACGAGTGTTGACGAGGCCGCTGTTCATATTGGAGGAGGATGGGAACTCATGATTGCCGATGCTTCTGTAACGCGGATGTCACGGCTGATTCCAGCAGTTTAAATCGTTCGCTTCCGGATAGTCTGCCAGCGAAGCGTTTCGTGATGACGACAGGGACGTTTGTGAGGTTTTGCCGTCTCATGAGGTAGCGGACGTGACGTCCGGCGCCGAAGTCCCCGTCGTCTTGCCAGCCTTCCTGGTTGTCTGCCAGACGGTAAGCGGAGATGTTGTGCCTGGCGCCGGCCCGCTCAGGGTCCATCAGAAGCCAACGGTATTTCTTGCGGACGTCCTGGAGGGTCTGAGCCTTGATGATCGAGGCACATGCCTTAGAGCCCAGTGACGTAACAACGTCCCCCACTGTGATTTGTTCCTGTTCCAGATTCTCATCGTCTCTCTCTCTGGATGTCAAGGAGAGAATGCTGTTGACGGGGATTGCAGGTAGCTGGTCGTTTTGTTTTTCATTATTGATGAACAATCCATCGTTCGTGACCCGAGTCTGGATCCGGTGAGGGGCGGCGCGATCCCTGGCCGCCTGCGCCCGCTCGCCATATTCACGGCGGCGCTCGAAGATTTCAGCTGGATACTGTGGAGTAATCCTGAGGTTGTCTCTCCCTTTAGGTAGGTGGGTACGGGAAAATTCTAGAATATACTCGACGTCCTTGTAGGAGAGCAGCTTTGCCACAATTGGCCTTGGGCGTGATTTGTTGTTGCTGTTGTGAGGCCCCAGTCGGTGGCAACGCTCGAAGTGTGGGGCCCCGTCGTAGCCTTTACTCAGGAGCAGGTCTTACTTTTGCTTCACAGATCTCTGGGTGACGCCCACTGGTATCCTCAGGCACATTATGGATGAGGATGTTGTTTCTCATCGACCGACATTTCAAGTCGGCATAATCTTCTTTTAGTTCTTTTATTTGCTTGTCTTGTTTGATGACAAAGCTTTTGAGGAGGGCGATTTCCTTCTTAAGTTCTATTATATCCTGTTGGTGGGTTGCGATGTGGCCCGCGTTTTCCCCATGGTCTTTAGCTGCAACCGCTAGTTGCTCCAGGACCCCATCCTAACCGTGGATGTCAGTGGTTTGGATATCCAACTGTGCCGCGATGTAATCTAATTTGTCATGAATGACGCTCAGAGAGTCTCTGTTTTCTACTGTATCCAAGATACGCGGAGGTGAGTTTGCTTGGCCTGGGCTCGACAATGGCAAGGGTTCCATTGCTGCTTTATCGCCCACACCTCCTTCTGTTGAATTCTTATCCATTAATATATTTGGTCTTTTGCTTTGCGGATTTCCACTGCCAGCTCCTAGCCTAGCACTACCAACGTCCGCCACTCCTAGTCTAGCACTCTACCCAAGCCCGCCGCTCCTAGCCTAGCACTACCAACACCCGCCAATCCTAGCCTAGCACTCTACCCACACTCGCCGCTCCTAGCCTAGCACTATCCACGCTCGCCACTCCTAGTGTAGCACTTTACCCACGCCTGCCCCTCCTAGCCTAGCACTACCAACACCCGCCACTCCTAGCCTAGCACTCTAACAACGCCCGCCGCTCTTAGCCTAGCACTACGAACGCCCGCCACTCTAAACCTAGCACTCTATCCACGACCGCCACTCCTAGCCTAGCACTCTCCCCGACGCCAGCCACTCTTAGCTTGCCACTACCGAAGCCCGCCACTCCTAACCTAGAACTACCAACGCCCGCCGCTCCTAGCCTAGCACTACCGACGCCCGCCAATCTTAGCCTAGCACTCTACCAGCGCCCACCTCTCTTAGACTAGCAATCTACCAACGCCCGCCTCTCCTATGCTAGCACTACCAACGCCCGCCAATCCTAGCCTAGCAGTACCAACGCCCGCTTCTCCGAGCTTAGAACTATACCCGCTCCGGCCACGCCTAGTCTGGCACTACCCACGCCCGACACTCCTAGCCTAGCACTCTATCCACGACCGCCACTCCTAGCCTAGCACTCTACCTACGCCCGCCACTCCTAGTCTAGCACTCTACCAACGCCCGCCGCTCCTAGCCTAGCACTACCAACGCCCGCCAATCCTAGCCTAGCACTCTACCCACACTCGCCGCTCCTAGCCTAGCACTACCCACGCCCGCCACTCCTAGTCCAGCACTTTACCCACGCCCGCATATCTTAGTCTAGCACGCCCAACGCCCGCTACTCCTATCCTATCACCCAACCCAGGACCGCCACTCCTACCCTAGCTCTCTACCAACGCCCGTCAATCCTAGCCTGGCACTGTACCGACGCCTGCCACTCCTAGCCTGGCACTCTACCGACGACCGCCACTCCTAGTCTAGCACTACCAACGCCCGCCACTTCTAGCCAAGCACTCTATTGACGCCCGCCCCTCCTAGCCAAGCACTACCAACGCCCGCCACTTCTAGCCTAGCACTCTACCAACGCCCGTCGCTCCTAGCCTAGCCCTACACTTCTAGCCTAGGCATCCAGTGTATCAGAGATCAAAGGAAGGGGGTATGCGTCCTTTCGTGTGACATCATTCAATTTACGATAGTCGACACAGAACCGTGTGCTCCCATCCTTTTTCGTAACTAACACCACTGGACTGCTCCATGAACTGGTGCTTGGTTCGATTACACCTCTCTCCAGCATTGATTTAATCTCCGCTGCTTCTATTTCCTGCTGGGTAAGAGGGAGGTGGCGGGCACGTTGACGTATGGGATAGGCTTCACCAGTGTCAATGCGGCGTTTTACTAAGTCTGTTCGCCCAACTCATCAGTAGTTTCAGCGAAAATTCCCTGATATTCTGTCACAACAGCCCTGACTGCTTGCTTTTGTGCGTCAGTCAACTCGGGTGAGACATCAGTGCAAAGCTTTTCAAGGGAGGGTGGGAGGTTTACATGCCTTTGGTCTGTCATACCTGTGCCCTCAACAAAATCACTGTCGGGTATCTGAATAACCTGGTTACAGGGAAGGGATTCGAGCACTCCCACAGTGCTGCCCTTACGTAAGTGTACAGACTCATCAGTTGTGTTCAACAACACAACTGGAATGTGTTTCGTGTCAGGGGCAACAAGTGATGACGCTACCACCACACCTCTATCCTCAAGCAGGTTACGAGTTGGCGTTAACAGTGCATTGCTTCCATTAAGGTACTGCAGCTTGTTCTCTGCCCTGGCTGTCACCACTACCTCTGTACCTGGGGGAATCTCATTAGATTTCTCCAACCTGACACGAGCGACTCGATCTTGTTTACCTTCCTTCCTGAGGGCAAAAGTCAACTTTCCTACCCTGAGAAGGCCATCTCGCATCGACATCTCACACCCATGATCCCGAAGAAAATCTAATCCCAGGATCCCACCACGCTCAGGCAGTTTGGCAATGACAACATCTTGAGAAATACACATTCCATCAAGCACAAGTTCAACACATGTCTCACCCATTAGACTCATGTGTTCCCCATCAACCATGGAAAGCTGCGCACTTGCAGTCTTCAGAGCAGGGCGCTGGCTAGAATTTATTGCCATGTAAGTCTGTTTATCAATCAAGGAAACTGAAGCACCAGTATCCAAGAGCAGGGGACAGTCAGCACCATACATCTGGGCATGCAACATCCAACCCCTTGCTGGCTTAACCCTAAAGACATGGGTGTTTGCCTCGCTACCAGAACTTACCTGTGGCTGCTTCATAGATCTTGGCGAATCAGATTCGCCTCCCGGATGGATTTGAAGTTTAGGAGTATCTTTAGGGCTAGTGTCTCCCGGGTTATCACTAGCCCTCACTAGTTTGGGTTCTCCCTTACTGTATCCGGGCCAACACCCTTCCCATCTCCTGGGAGGTGTTTATCCCTTCCATTACTGCGCTGGTATCTGGGCTTTTTACAGTCCCTTGCCATGTGCCCATACTCTGAGCAATTGTAGCATTGGATGGATGACATATCACGGGTAGGCCTTGACTGACGTGGCTGTCGGCAATTAATACCTTTTTGATGGCTCTGCCCAACCACACGCTGGTTAGTATTGCCATATTTCAGGACCTGGTTAAGGCGTGCCCCTGAATATTGTCATCCCCCATCTCTTCATCAGATGATACTGTTTGTTGAGCATTAAGCCTCAAAACTTGGGGCTTCCCCTTTCCCATAGGGTTGGAAAAGTGCTCACTCCTTTCAGCGATATCAACTAATCGCTCCAAAGAAGCATCACCTTCGACAAAACACAATCGTCTTGTCATGTCATCAGTCAAGCCATTGATGAATTGTTCCCGGATCATGACTAAACGACCATTCTCATCTGATCCGGGGTAAGCTTGTCTAGATAAATCACACAGAGCTCTTGCGTATGTTCGCAATGTCTCACTAGGTTTACGCATACGGCTGCGAAACTGTCGTGAGGCACCATCAGTACCTCCCGGTTGGGCATATTGCCATAGGAGGGTGGACCGAATGGTTGCGTAATCACGCCTGGACTGACCCTGAATGACTACATATTATATATACAAAATACTACATATTATATTATATATACCGCGAGCGTACAACATACTAGCCTGCCACAACTTGATTAAAGAGAATTCCTTACGATTGTAACCGGCAATTTGCCTATGCTTTTACCAGGGTCATTTTACTGCATATCAGCCAACAAAATGGGCACCCCATTTAACCAAAGTAAAGCCTGACCATGTGATGTAAAATAAACAAAATCAAACAAAGAATACGTGCATCTGAAAATGGGTGGAATAGGAGACCTAGGCTAGAAAATTATTAGTAAACCGCCCCTAATTAAAGACTGTGGGTGCCCCCCCCCCCAACCTTGGCCTATCAGGTAGAGCCTTCCACTATGCCAGCCTAAGCGGCTGGTTCGTGGTTCAAATCCTGCATTTGCATATGTCTATGTTTGTGCAGGATGCGGATCCCAAATATCCCGGGGGGCCGGCGCGACAGCTCAGTGGGCTAGTGCGCTCGCATTGAGTGTTCGGGAGCCTGAGAGCCCAACGAAGCGTGGATCGATGGTTCGAGCCTCCCTGTGGCCATGTCTTTCTTCGTAAAGAGTAGGGGGTTACCACCGGAGACATGACTCCACTCTCCCTTCCTTCTCCCATGGACATGATCTGACCAAACGAGGTTAAAGCGTCTTGAAATATCAACCAACCATATATCCCGGAGACATGGCACCTATGTACCTTGACCTAGTTTTAAGTTTTATTTAACGTTACGTTTGCAAATAACAATTGGTTAAATGGAGCATCCCATTTTCTAGACAGATAGAGCCCCTATAGCTTCCCTTTCAGCCAGATAATTGCACCATCAAAATAGGCCTTCAGGACCTGGATGCCTTTCCGGCTGAGGTGAAGCCTGTCCCTGGCAAAGAGATGTACCTTGACAGAGCCCTTGTCCACAAAGTTCCTCCATGTGCGAAGGAAGTGGCACCTGTGACCCCTGTGAGCACGCATTAGTTGTTGGATACCCTGGATAATGCGGGTCGCATGCAAGGCGGTCGCTTGATCGTCTACATGGCGTGGTAGAATACCAGACACCGCGAACAAAGCGTCTGGATGTCTCCTCCGCACTTCAGCGAGTATGGCCGCAAAGGCAGATTCAGCGTCCCTGTTCGCGTGAACATCATTTGTCCCGCAATGAATGATGATAATCTCATAATCCGAGACCTTAATTTTGCCCAACTTAATCCGCCAAAGAAGATGATCTAATGTCAAACCCGGAAATGCCTGAACAAAGGTCTCGCGCGTCCTGTTGACGAATTTGCAAATACTGTCAGATATCAGGGTGAACCGGTTCCTTACTTCGGCTGGCCAATGAAACACAATGAAAATATGGCGTTCGTCATATCGGGAGCTGATGGAACAATACAACGAACGCTTGGGTCGGGATTGAAACCTCCTATAACCAGACATGTCTATCACTTTTATATGGAGTAAACGTAGGAAAATAGGCAAGCTAAAGATTGTAACTAAGATTGAACGGGATTAAAAACTAAGTGAACAATATTAAGAATATTGGGTGAAACTGAAGTAGCGCCGGGCGGGCGCTGGGCTGCTTGTCCCCCTCGCCATGCCTCGGCTGCCTATACCCTCGGATGGGCATGCAAGGACTGCAAAACGACAGTCCACTGTTAGCTGCATCTCCCAACACATACGGTGCAGTCGTATTAGCTGTCCCTTCAATCTTTTTTTTCTTGACGAACATTGCAAGGCGCCTACCCCATTCACCCCCCCCCCCACCCCAACAAAACAACCACACACCCCCTCCCCTTCCCCCAAAACACGGCAACAACAACAATTGTCACCCCCCGCCCGCACTGTTATCGCTATATGAGCCCGCCTAACACGCCCCAATCCATTCAAATGGCGCGTTACATCGGAAAGTTTCGATGAACGAAACTTTCCCCTTTTTTGGAGAACGAGTGCAAAGAAAAATGGGGAGGAAACGCCGCATTTGTGTCTTCCAAAGATGGAAGACCACAAATGCGACATTTCCCCCCCATAGGAGGTGAAACTAGCCCCAGAGATATGTCCGTCTGCAGCGGACAAATCTCCGAGTCTAAAGGCTTAGTTTCAATAGATCGCAGTGAAACGACTGCTCTACTACATACGACACCCCGACTCTAACCTAAGTCGTCTACGAATGATTTGGCGCCTCTGCATTCCTGAGAGGGTTCCAAATGTTGCGGCACGCGCCGACGCTAATAGCCGTGCACCGTGGCTTTCCCGTCGCGGGCGCCGAAAATCGGTCGACCCACGCATATCTTTGCCTGGCCACGCCGAGACGCTGAAGGTATCGTCACGGAATTGGGCGGGATTCTGACTTAGAGGCGTTCAGTCATAATCCCCCAGATGGTAGCCTCGCACCATTGGCTTATCAGCCAAGCACACGTACCAAATGTCTGAACCGCTCTTTAAACCTGCTCCCCCTTTAAAAAGAAGGACTATCACCAACCTTAGGACAACGAAACTTGACACAGGTACCCGAACGCGAGCTTATACTCCAAATATAACTTCATCTATAATATTTCCTTGCCACCGACGACAAATACAAAATGTCGGATCGCTAGTCGGCAGTGTTTATGGTCAGAACTACGACGGTATCTCATCGTCTTCGAACCTCTGACTTTCGTTCTTGATTAATGAAAACATTCTTGGCAAATGCTTTCGCAGTAGTTCGTCTTACGGCGATCCAAGAATTTCACCTCTAACGCCGTAATACGGATGCCCCCGTCCGTCCCTCTTAATCATTACCTCAAGTTCCGAAAACCAACGCAATAGAACCGAGGTCCTCTTCCATTATTCCATGCAACAGTATTCAGGCGAATGGCCTGCTTTGAGCACTCTAATTTTTTCAAAGTAAACGTTCCGACGCCCCGAGACACTCAGTCAAGAGCACCAAGGGAGGATCGGCGGCTAGGTCAGGTCGAGCAGTGATCGCCGCGAGGCGAACCGCACGCCTAAACCCGAGATCCAACTACGAGCTTTTTAACTGCAACAACTTTAATATACGCTATTGGAGCTGGAATTACCGCGGCTGATTGCACCAGACTTGCCCTCCAATGGATCCTCGTTAAAGGATTTAAAGTGTACTCATTCCAATTACGGGGCCTCGATAGAGTCCCGTATTGTTATTTTTCGTCACTACCTCCCCGTGCCAGGAGTGGGTAATTTGCGCGCCTGCTGCCTTCCTTGGATGTGGTAGCCGTTTCGCATGCTCCCTCTCCGGAATCGAACCCTGATTCCCCGTTACCCGTGAACACCAAGGTAAGCAAGTCGCTTACCTTCGACAGTTGATAGGGCAGACATTTAAAAGATACGTCGCCGGCGCGGTGGCCGTGCGATCAGCCCAAAGTTATCCAGAGTCACCAAAGGGACGAGCGACCGAAGCCACCCGATTGGTCTTGATCTAATAAAAGCGCTCTTCCCGCGAGGTCGGAGCTTTCTTGCATGTATTAGCTCTAGAATTGCCACAGTTATCCAAGTAACTTTGTACGATCTAAGGAACCATAACTGATTTAATGAGCCATTCGCGGTTTCACTGGGTCAAAGCTTGTACTTACACATGCATGGCTTAATCTTTGAGACAAGCATATGACTACTGGCAGGATCAACCAGGTAGCTAGTTCGTTTGAAAAGGTAGGGGAGCGACGGGCATAGGAACACACCGCCGCGACCGTTCGTTTTTCCATCGACGCTAGCAAAGTGTAATAATCGTTACTACTCGCACGCTCCCATCCCCCCTTACGAGGGCGGAGCTTACAAGACAAATGTACGGTATACATATTTCACACCGACGGGGGACTCCAACGCTACCACGTACTACCAACTGATTACTCTGAGCCGCGTTGCCAGACACCCGAGAGCGTCATAGCCGGGCGGCCGCTCGATCGCCATACGAAAGCCTACTGTCGGTATAGAAGCGGCCCGAGGCTTGCCCCTCTTCGCCTGTAGCTCTTCTAACCGCTCGCCTTCACATATATAGCGACGGAGATACAGTAGAAAATTGCCACAGCCAACTAGTTTCCGGGGCCCTCACCGCACGCACACGCTAAAAGGCCTACTCTAGAGCAGCCATGCACAGCCCAGAGGCGGCCCGCAGGCAGGCAGGCCGGCCGGCCTACCGCCCCCGCTGGCTCGCACGCACGCAGAGAGCCAGCGAGTCAGCCACCCACACAGGCGGCCCGCCCGCCGGCGCGCCCGGCCCAGAGCCACGCACGCAGTGATTGAATAGGCCTCCGGGCGCCCGGGTCCATTTTAACCCGAACTTTCCCCTTGAAACCGGGTTCAAATAATTTTCGCGCTAACCGTAACTATAACCCTAACCCTAGACTGGACCGTCACAGGGATCTGACTGTTCGAGAATTGGTCTCTTTGAGTGAACATTTCACGGGCAGGTAAACCCCGGGAACGTAAGCGACAATTCAGGGACGCTGTAGCCAATGACAACGATAATGGAGTAACGGTGCCACCCTCGGGGTCTTGGCGAAGTAGCTCGTACTCCAACTCTTGGATGGCCTTGTCGGCGATTGGGATTTTGTTCTTGTTTTTTACCCTGCCGACCTCAATGATTAGGTGGTTTCGCCGTAACAGGTCATCCGTGAGAGCTTTGAATCCGGGAGCCGGATCTGTCCTGATGACCGCAGGTGGACCATCGAGGGGGCGGAACTCGATCAGGAGACGGATAAGAGCATCTTATGGATTGGTGACGTTCACTGTCAATGCGGGTTGTGGTAGTGTATGAAGTGATCTCTTCCCGGACTACTAAAATCAGCTGCCTTGCCCGTTTTAGGATGTCGGCCACAAAAGAGATGCCAACACTGTCAGGGGCATCACTGGTGGACTGTTCGATAACAGTACGGGGAGACTGGCGCAGTGCGGCACACTGATGGCATCGGGTCGTGACGGACTCCAGTGTGCGATCCATGTCGAGGGCATAGAAGAAGCGGTGGACGACCCTTTTCAACTGGTGGCAAGACGGGTGCTCAAGCTTGATGTGTAGCGCCGTTAAAAGGCTTTCCAAGACTTGCCTAGGCACAATGATCAGTTCACGTGTGGTAGCCAATGGATCCACTTTCTTGACGACTAGTAGGCCATCTTTGGCGATTGTCGCTGAAACCAGGTATCGCGTGATGTCTCTTATGCCCGTCTGTTTCTTGGAGGGACTCGTACCCTGATACAAGTGGGCATGAGTCCCACGTAAATGCTGGCAATCAGACTGGATAGCTGACAAAGCTGAACGGCTAGTGACTGGGAGTCTTGAACGTCGAGACCCTTGGGCTACCCGAGAACTCTCCACGACAGAGTTTTTCGAAGGCCTGAACGCAGGGTTTGCTGTCAGTCAAGATGCAAGCAGGGGACTTCGAATGGATGATGTATGGACTGAAGTATTTTGTGACAACCGCGATGGACAGAGCTTCGACTTCGCAGGGTAACCAGGTCGGTTGGCGGCCGCGAAGTTTGGCACTGAAGAATCCCGCGATGTGTAGTTTTCCCCCTCTCGTGATATACAGAGTGGCTCCAATCCCATGTTTCTTGACAGCGCCATCTGTGACAATCTACAGTAGGTCATCTGGCCGGGGAAGTGTTGGGGCAATCTGGATTTCGGGGCAGTTCGTGGTGTCCAGCGGTGGAGCGAGCCGGGGTAGGTCGTGGGGCCCAACGGTGGGGCCGGCCGGGGCTGGTCGTGGTGTCCCGTGGCGAGGCGGTTCGGGGTAAGTTCTGGTGTCCTGTGATGGGGCGGGCCGTTTACCGAGGCAGGTCGTGATGTCCATCGATGGGGCACGCCGAGGCAGGCCGTGGTTTCCATCGGTGGGGCGGGTCGGGTCGAGTTGTTAAGCGGTTCTGCGGTATCGGGTGAAGGTGTGGTGTCCAACGATGGGGTGGGACGGGGTTGATCATGGGGTCCAGTTGTGGGGCGGATCGGGGCAGGTCGTGGTGTCTAGCGGTGGGGCGGCCCAGGGGCCGGGGTAGGTCGTGGTGTGCAGCGGTTGGCGAATGAGAGACCGGGGTAGGGCGTGGTGTACAGTGGTTGGGCTAATCGGGGCTGGTCGTGATGTCCAGTGGTGTCGCAAGACCTAGGTCGTCGCAGGTTGTGATGTCAATCTGTGGGGCCATCCGGGGTAGCGCGTGGAGTCCGGTGGTGGGTCGGGGATGCTCGTGTTGTCCATTGGCGAGGTGGAGCGGGGTATGTTGTGGTGTCCAGAGTTGGTGGGGGGGGGGGTGGTCGGGTTTGGGTAATTCCTGCATTTATTTGAGACTAGCGAATACAGCGACATGAAATAACGGACATAACAGAGGCCGTGGTTTCCATCGGTGGGGCTGGTTGGGGCTGATCATGGTTTCCAGTGGTGGGGTGGATCGGGGAAAGTCGTGGTGTACAGTGGTTGGGCTAATCTGATCAGGTCGTGATGTCCATCGGTGGGGCACGCCGAGGCAGGCCGTGGTGTCCATCGGTGAGGCGGGGCAAGATAGGTCGAGGTGTTAAGCGGTTCTGCGGTATCGGGTGAAGGTGTGGTGTCCAACGATGGGGTGGGACGGGGTTGATCATGGGGTCCAGTGGTGGGGCGGATCGGGGCAGGTCGTGGTGTGTAGCGGTGGGGTGGCCCAATGGACGGGGTAGGTCGTGGTGTGCAGCGGTGGGCGATTGAGAGACCGGGATAGGTCGTGGTGAACAGTGGTTGGGCTAATCGGGGGTGGTCGTCGTGTCAAGTGATGTGGCAAGACCTAGGTCGGGACAGGTCGTGATGTCAATTTGAGGGGCCGGCCTGGGGAGCACGTGGAGTCCGGCGGTGGGCCGGGCCGGGACCGGTCGTGTTGTCCAACGGTGGGGCGGGTCGAGAATGGTCGTGGTGTCCATTGGCGAGGGTGGAGTGGGGTAGGTTGTAGTGTCCAGAGTTGTGGGGGGGGGGGGGGGTGGTCGGGGCTGGGTAATTCCTGCATTTATCTGAGACTGGCGAATACAGCGACATGAAATAAAGGACATAACAGAGGTCGGCTCAGGTCGTGGTGTCCATCGGTGGGGCACGCCGTGGCAGGCCGTGGTGTCCATCGGTGGGGCGGGACAAGGTAGGACAAGGTGTGAAGCGGTTCGGCGGTATCGGGGGAAGATGTGGTGTCCAACGATGGGGTGGGACGGGGGCCGGGAAATTCCTTTATTAGTTTCAGACTAGCGAATAAAGAGAGACGAACCATCTTCCAACATTACTGTCCAAGTGTAATGCTGGAAGATGGTGTGTTACAGTTGTATGTTGTTAAAAGCGAGTTTTTTGTACATCATGTCGATAGAACCGAGCGTTTTGTGTAGTATATCCGTCAAACCGAGTGTTTTGTGTGGTATGTAACTAAAAATGAGTGTTTTGATTAGTATATCGCTAGAACCGAGTGTTTTTGGTTGTGTAAATACTAGAATCGGGTGTGTTTAGGTGTTATGTCGATTTACTGCAGAAAAGACCAAGGTGTAGCGACATACTGTACAGAACACTCGGTTTTAGCGATATACCAGGGAAACACACAACATTCCAGTATTACACTGATAAAAACGCTCGGTACGAGCGATACACTACTCAAAACAGTCGGTTCTTGCGATATACTATATAAAACAATCGGTTCCAGCGATATACAACACAAAGAAACATGATTTGATCATTTTATTATCCAAAACACTCGGTTCTACCGATATACTACTCAAAACACTAGGTTTTAATTATATACCACATAAAACTCTCGCTTTTACGGATATACTAAGCAAAACGCTCGGTTCTCTCGACATGCTGTACCAAGAACTCGATTTTAGCCATATACAACGGTAACACATCATCTTCCAGCATGACAGTTACCAAAACACTCTGTACGACCCAAATGCTACTCAAAACAGTCGACTCTTGTGATATGCTACCACCTAAAGCTCTCAGATCTAACGATGCACTAAACAAAACAGTCGGCACGAGCGATATACCATATAAACACTCAGGTCTAGCAATATACAACACAAACAAACATGATTTGATAATTTTATTAACCAAAACACTCGGTTCTACTGAAATAGTACGTAAACAGGCCCGATTCTAGTATTACACTACCAACAACATTCGATTCTGGTGATATGCTACTGAAAACAACCTGTTTTAGCGATATACTACACGAACCCCCCAGATGTAGCGACAAACTGTACAGAACACTCGGTTATAGCGATATATCAGGGTAACACACAAAACTCCAGTATTACACTTATCAAAACGCTCGATACGAGCGATAAACTACTTAAAACAGTCGGCTCTTGCAATTTACCATATAAAACACTCTGTTCCAACGATATACGACACAAACAAACATTATTTAGTCATTTTATTAACAAAAGCACTCGGTTCTACCGACGTAGTACGCAAACACACCCGATTTTACTAATACACAACCAAAAACACTCGATTTTATTTAGATACCACACAAAACAGTCGGTTTTACGGATATACTACACAAAACGCTCGGTTCTATCGACCTGCTGTACAAATAACTCGCTTTTATCAATATAGAAAGGTAGCACACCATCTTCCAACATTACTGTCCAAGTGTAATGCTGGAAGGTGGTGTGTTACAGTTGTATGTTGCTAAAAGCGTCTTTTTTGTACATCATGTCGATAGAACCGAGCGTTTTGTGTAGTTTATCCGTAAAACCGAGTGTTGTGTGTGGTATATAACTAAAAATGAGTGTTTTGATTAGTATATCGCTAGAACCGAGTGTTTTTGGTTGTGTAATACTAGAATCGGGTGTGTTTAGGTATTATGTCGATTTACTGCAGAAAACACCAACGTGTAGCGACATACTGTACAGAACACTCGGTTTTAGCGATATACCAGGGAAACACACAACATTCCAGTATTACACTGATAAAAACGCTCGGTATGAGCGATACACTACTCAAAACAGTCAGTTCTTGCGATATACTATATAAAACAATCGGTTCCAGCGATATACAACACAAAGAAACATGATTTGATCATTTTATTATCCAAAACACTCGGTTCTACCGATATATTACTCAAAACACTAGGTTGTAATTATATACCACATAAAACTCTCGCTTTTACGGATATACTAAGCAAAACGCTCGGTTCTCTCGACATGCTGTACAAAAAACGCGATTTTAGCCATATACAACGGTAACACATCATCTTCCAGCATGACAGTTACCAAAACACTCGGTACGACCCAAATGCTACTCAAAACAGTCGACTCTTGTGATATGCTACCACCTAAAGCTCTCAGATCTAACGATGCACTACACAAAACAGTCGGCACGAGCGATATACCATATAAACACTCAGTTCTAGCAATATACAACACAAACAAACATGATTTGATAATTTTATTAACCAAAACACTCGGTTCTACTGACATAGTACGTAAACACGCCCGATTCTAGTATTACACTACCAACAACATTCGATTCTGGTGATATGCTACTGAAAACAACCTGTTTTAGCGATATACTACACGAACCCCCCAGGTGTAGCGACAAACTGTACAGAACACTCGGTTTTAGCGATATATCTGGGTAACCCACAAAACTCCAGTATTACACTTATCAAAACGCTCGATACGAGCGATAAACTATTTAAAACAGTCGGCTCTTGCAATTTACTATATAAAACACTCTGTTCCAACGATATACGACACAAACAAACATTATTTAGTCATTTTATTAACAAAAACACTCGGCTCTACCGACATAATACGCAAACAAACCCGATTTTACTAACACTCGATTTTATTTAGATACCACACAAAATACTCGGTTTTACGGATATACTACACAAAACGCTCGGTTCTATCGACATGCTGTACAAATAACTCGCCTTTATCAATATACAACGGTAGCACACCATCTTCCAACATTACTGTCCAAGTGTAATGCTGGAAGATGGTGTGTTACAGTTGTATGTTGCTAAAAGCGATTTTTTTGTACATCATGTCGATAGAACCGAGCGTTTTGTGTAGTATATCCGTAAAACCGAGTGTTTTGTGTGGTATGTAACTAAACATGAGTGTTTTGATTAGTATATCGCTAGAACCGAGTGTTTTTGGTTGTGTAAATACTAGAATCGGGTGTGTTTAGGTGTTATGTCGATTTACTGCAGAAAAGACCAAGGTGTAGCGACATACTGTACAGAACACTCGGTTTTAGCGATATACCAGGGAAACACACAACATTCCAGTATTACACTGATAAAAACGCTCGGTACGAGCGATACACTACTCAAAACAGTCGGTTCTTGCGATATACTATATAAAACAATCGGTTCCAGCGATATACAACACAAAGAAACATGATTTGATCATTTTATTATCCAAAACACTCGGTTCTACCGATATACTACTCAAAACACTAGGTTTTAATTATATACCACATAAAACTCTCGCTCTTACGGAAATACTAAGCAAAACGCTCGGTTCTCTCGACATGCTGTACAAAAAACGCGATTTTAGCAATATACAACGGTAACACATCATCTTCCAGCATGACAGTTACCAAAACACGCGATACGACCCAAATGCTACTCAATCAAAACAGTCGACTCTTGTGATATGCTACCACCTAAACCTCTCAGATCTAACGATGCACTACACAAAACAGTCGGCACGAGCGATATACCATATAAACACTCAGTTCTAGCAATATACAACACAAACAAACATGATTTGATAATTTTATTAACCAACACACTCGGTGCTACTGACATAGTACGTAAACACGCCCGATTCTAGTATTACACTACCAACAACATTCGGTTCTGGTGATATGCTACTGAAAACAACCTGTTTTAGCGATATACTACACGAAACCCCCAGGTGTAGCGACAAACTGTACAGAACACTCGGTTTTAGCGATATATCAGGGTAACACACACAACTCCAGTATTACAATTATCAAAACGCTCGATACGAGCGATTTACTACTCAAAACAGTCGCCTCTTGCAATATACTATATAATGAACTTGTGGCCAGCTGCAAGTTTATTTATAGAGGCGTGTCCGCGATTTATAATGTGTCTTCCGGCTATATGCCGGGGGATAATTCTGTTGAAACGAAGCGAGTACCGATCCCCAGAGAGACACCAAGGTCTAAAACTCACGAGTGTTCAACGTCCTTTTCTGACTCCGCAGTCGAACAGGTCGGACGTGTCCTTACTGTTTTGTTTTTCCTACTGTTTCAAATTATTCGCAATTTCTTACAACGACTTAAATTTTGTTGAAAACTGTTAAGGCTCACTCCGAGCCTAGTTATTATATCTATCAAAGATCAATTTCCCACCACCACCCCAACTGCCCAACAGCGGGAAGGACCACTCGATTAAACACACTATATCTAGCATTTGATTAGTTCGCCGTTCGAACATAGGGCGCAAGTTAATTTCATGTTATTCCACTTAGCTTTATACGTATGTACATAAGAGGGTAAGATATCGGATGGTCGGATTTAAAGCAGACCAGTTTGTTATGGAAAATCTCCTGTTAAAGTTAACTTTTACGGATCACTATGAATCGCGATGGCAAAACAATGTACGCGGTAACTTTAAACTCTTACTATTATTGTAACTAAATCGATGTATATGTACAGCCTTTGTATACCTGCTGTACAAATAACTCGCTTTTATCAATATACAACGGTAGCACACCATCTTCCAACATGACTGTCCAAGTGGAATGCTGGAAGATGGTGTGTTACAGTTGTATGTTGCTAAAAGCGATTTTTTGGTACATCATGTCGATAGAACCGAGCGTTTTGTGTAGTATATCCGTAAAACCGAGTGTTTTGTGTGGTATATAACTAAAAATGAGTGTTTTGATTAGTATATCGCTAGAACCGAGTGTTTTTGGTTGTGTAATACTAGAATCGGGTGTGTCTAGGTATTATGTCGATTTACTGCACAAAAGACCAAAGTGTAGCGACATACTGCACAGAACACTCGGTTTTAGCGATATACCAGGGAAACACACAAAATTCCAGTATTACACTGATAAAAACGCTCGGTACGAGCGATACACTACTCAAAGCAGTCGGTTCTTGCGATATACTATATAAACAATCGGTTCCAGCGATATACAACACAAAGAAACATGATTTGATCATTTTATTATCCAAAACACTCGGTTCTACCGATATACTACTCAAAACACTAGGTTTTAATTATATACCACATAAAACTCTCGCTTTTACGGATATACTAAGCAAAACGCTCGGTTCTCTCGACATGCTGTACAAAAACGCGATTTTAGCAATATACAACGGTAAGCGATATACTACACGAACCCCCCAGGTGTAGCGATAAACTGTACAGAACACTCGGGTTTAGCGATATATCAGGGTAACACACAAAACTCCAGTATTACACTTATCAGAACGCTCGATACGAGCGATACACTACTCAAAACAGTCACCTCTTGCAATATACTATATAAAACACTCTGTTCCAACGATATACGTCACAGACAAATATGATTTAGTCATTTTATTAAAAAAAACACTTGGTTCTACCGACATAATACGCAAACAAGCCCGATTTTACTAGTACACAAACAAAAACACTCGATTTTATTTAGATACCACACAAAACACTCGGTTTTACGGATATACTACACAAAACGCTCGGTTCTATCGACCTGCTGTACAAATTATTCGCTTTTATCAATATACAACGGTAGCAAACCATCTTCCAACATTACTGTCCAAGTGTAATGCAGGAAGATGGTGTGTTACATTATAACCCTAACCCTAACCCTAACCCTGTATATCGCTAAAGCCGAGTGATTTGTACAGGATGTCGCTATAACTGAGTGTTGGGCGAAGTATATCCCTAAAAGCGAGTGTCTTGAATAGTATATCGCTAAAACTGAGTGTGGTTTGTGCAGTATGTCGCTATAACCGAGCGTTTTGCGTAGTATGTCAATAAAACCGACTGTTTGAGCAGTATATCGCTCGTACCGAGTGTTTTGAGCAGTATTTCGCTCGTACCGATTGTTTTGAGCAGTATTTCGCTCGTACCGATTGTTTTGGGAAGGGGGATACTGGAATCTGGTGTGTTTCCCTAGTATGTCGCTAAAACCGAGTGTTTTTTACAGTATATCGCTATAACCGAGTGTTATGTGTAGTAAATCCTTAAAACAGAGTGTTTTGAGTAGTATATCGTTAGAACCGAGTGTTTTGGTTAATAAAATGATCGAACCATGTGTGCTTGTGTTGTATATCGCTAAAGCCGAGAGATTTGTCGAGTATGCCGCTATAACTAAGTGTTTGATGTAGTATATTCCTAAAAGCGAGTGTTTTAAGTAGTATATCGCTAAAACCGCGTCGTTTTATACAGTATGTCGCTTTAACCGAATGTTTTGTGTACTTTGTACCTAAAACCGGGTGTTTTTAGCAATATATCGCTTGTACCGAGTGTTTTGGTTAATAAAATGATCGAATCATGTCTGTTTGTGTTGTATATCGCAAAAGCCGAGTGATTTGTACAGGATGTCGCTATAACTGACTGTTTGGTGTAATATATCCCTAAAAGCGAGTGTCTTGAATAGTATATCACTAAAACAGAGTGTGGTTTGTGCAGTATGTCGCTATAACCGAGCGTTTTGCGTAGTATGTCAATAAAACCGACTGTTTGAGCAGTATATCGCTCGTACCGAGTGTTTTGAGCAGTATTTCGCTCGTACCGATTGTTTTGGGAAGGGGGATACTGGAATCTGGTGTGTTTCCCTAGTATGTCGCTAAAACCGAGTGTTTTTTACAGTATATCGCTATAACCGAGTGTTATGTGTAGTAAATCCTTAAAACAGAGTGTTTTGAGTAGTATATCGTTAGAACCGAGTGTTTTGGTTGATAAAATGATCGAATCATGTCTGTTGGTGTTGTATATCGCTAAAGCCGAGTGATTTGCACAGGAATGTCGCTATAACTGAGTGTTGGGTGAAGTATATTCCTAAAAGCGAATGTTTTTAGTAGTATGTCCCTAAAAGCGAGTGTTTTGAGCAGTATATCGGTAGAACCGAGTGATTTGTAGAGTATGCCGCTATTACCGAGTGTTTTGTACATTATATCCCTATAACCGAGTGCTTCGTGTAGTATATCCCTAAAAGCGAGTGTGTTGAGTAGCATATCGGTAGAACCGAGTGTTTTGGTCAAGAAAATGATCGAATTTGATTTTGATTTTTGATTTGATCTTTATTTCCAATCAAAGTGAGGAGTACACAAACAGGTCACTTAAATAAATTAAGACTCAAGAGCTTCAACTGAAGCGAACAAGCGAGCACATATATACATATCAAGGCATTGGAATTTAAATTTACTGATGATATGCCATTTGTCTAATATTTCTTAGTAAAGGACCGAAATGTTCCGAAACAAACAGTATAATGCTTTCTTGCACTAGATCGCAAACAAGTTGAGATGGTGCTCCCAATAAGAACGCACAAAGTTTAGTGTCTGCGTATGACAACAATGAAGTAAATTCTGGTACGGAGATTACTCTAAGTATGTCCGCCCACATTTTGTAACGTGTACACATTAGTACTGGGCAGTAAATTATAAAATGACACTGAATGTTACACACTGTTTCACAACAAAAAGGGCAAGCAAGGAGGTCTGTATCTGGTATTGTCAGCATTCGAACCAAATTGAGAATGTTTTGTCGGTGAGAGGGATGGTTCTGTGAAATACGATACAATTTATTTACATATATGGCAGGTTGGACGCTTAGAAATAATGCTGTGCCATTTTTTTCCGACAATCTTGCAATATACACCATGTTCTCGTTTTGACGTATAGAGCTCAAGATAGTGTTACGCCACGTTTGTTTGGTAGGGTATTCCATACCGTAGAAGTAATTCATGAGTAAATCCGTAAGACTAAAACATTTTAAAATTGTCCATACGCTGGGCAAAAAACCCTCCTTGCGGAATTGTTTACATAGTATAAATTCAGTTAACCTTGACAAAAACAATTGCTTAGCTATGCACGATGTTGGCATAGAGTATAACTTATGCAGAAACATTATTTTATTCTTAAATACGCGAGATTTAATCGTCAACCAACCTAGTGTAGAGCGTACAATTTCATCATGGGTTCTAACGTGGAAGCCCTGAATCAATTTGGCAGCATATTTTTGTAACTTTTCTAATTGCACGAAGTGCTTGTCTCGGAGGCTAAGCCACACTTCAGATCCATAAAGGCAGGCTGGAATGCATATCTTTTCCCAAAGTTGGGCTGAGTATATGGGATTTAGACCATCCGGTTTGAGGCCTACACATGCCAAAGAAGCAAGGATCCCTTTACCCTTTATGCAGATATTACTAACTAACTTGTCTGACGAACCATATGAACACAGCGTTATACCTAAATGAGTAATATGTGACACCTCCTTGATTTGGGAGTCACCCAGGTACCATTTGCGAATCGAACAGTTCCTGATATGTTTTCTTTTACACTCACCAAATACAACGACATTAGACTTAGAAGTCGAAAAGGTAAACCGCCATTTGACACTGTACTCGTGAGCACGATTAATCATTCTGTCTAGGCCATGTTTGGACAGTGATGCCAAGGTGGAATCATCCGCAAGGGTAACACTACCTAGGTGCAACTGATTGACTTGCATACCATCGCCTTTGTCAACCCATTCGTGGATATCGTTATTGAAGACAGCATAGAAAAACATAGAGAGGAGACCACCCTGTTTTATAGAGCGACTTATATCAAATTTATCAGAATAACGTCCATCGAGCAGAACACTGCATCTGCTTCCAAGTAACCAGTTTCGAAAAAGTAGCCAAAGTTTACCTCGGACGCCAAGTTGTAATAGCTTGTACAAAAGACCGTTCCACCACACTTTATCAAAAGCTTTTTCGGCATCTAAGAAACAGGTATATACTTTGCTGGACCGCTCCGTGTGATAGCATATCGCATCTTGCAACGCATAGGAGGCCAACGAACTATTACAACCAGACCGGCAGGCAAATTGTAGCGGGTGAGGAAACCTAACTGTCTCGAGCCATGGTTGAAGCCTATTCCAAACTACTTTTTCTAACAGATTGTTCAGGGTGGGCATTAGAGTAATGCCCCTGTACGAGTCCATAAGGTGTTTGTTTTTTCTCTTGCCTTTATATAGAGGGATAAGCACCCCCGTTTTAAAGGCCTCCGGGACCTGGTTAACGGATACAATTTGATTAAATAATATGGTTAACTTCTCGTATAAGGTATCACTGGCCGATTTCAAGTGTTCATACATAATCAAATCGTACCCCGGTGCTTTCTTATTTGGCAAGGATGAACAAGCCAGCTTAATTTCAAGAACACGGAACGGCGTCTGTAGGACTCCAGCGGGGTCCTCGTTACCTTCGCATTCAACCACAAAGTCAGCGACCGCTTGATCTATAAACGCCTTGAAATTTGCGTCATAATTAAGAGATTCCTCTGGACTCTCGTTTAGCAACCGTTCGTAATAACCTGCCCAGCAACTTCTGACCTTATTAGGCTCACTTAATAAGACGCCTTCCGACTGGATTGAATGCCAGGCTTTTACAGTACCTCTACGTTTACTGACAGCTCTCCAGAAACGACCCCTATCTAGCTCGTACTCACTCTCGACCTGCAATAACTGTTGCTCATCATAGCTTTCTTGCTTTCGGCGTAAAAGTTTAGCAAAAGCTCTCTTCGATCTTTTATAATAAAGGAAACTATTATACTGTGCTCCCCTTGGCTTACCTTCATTAATACAAGTGTGGCGTAATTTTAACTGCTTGTTGTGAGCCTTTCGGAGATCGTCATCCCAATAGGGTTTCTTATGCTTATGGAACACTTTCTTGGGAAGGGTTGCTGAAGCACTTTGAATTGCACTTTGAATGGAATTACAATACTCATTGACATCACAGGCAGATGCATCGTTAATTGACTGAAGATAAGGATCCAAAGTCTGGCGATACAAAGAGATATCAGCAGCATCCCAGTTCACGACTGTTCTCGTATTCGTTTCGTACCTTGGAATATGACAGTCAAGGTCTAAAATTACGGGTAGGTGATCTGACGTGTTAAGAGCGTCTTCACTAACAATTCTACAGCGAACAACCTTTTGATAGAGAGCATTATCAACGGCAATGTGATCTATTTTAGTACCTTCGGAGACAGTAGTGGGTAAATAGGTATACCGGGGACCCGTGCACTCCTTACTAACCACCATCGACGAGTACTCAATATATGTGAGGAAATAAGTAAAAAGCTTTTCACGTAACTGTAAAAAGATTCCATTTTCTCGAACTTGAGCGTTCATGTCACCGCATATTACAACATATCCATACGCACAGAACCGCTGCTGGGCAACAAAAAGGACATCGAGTACAGCTTGGTAACATTTATTTGTGTCGTTGGTAGAAGGCAGGTAAGCGTTTAACACAATAATGCTTTCCTCGTGCGGCCTAGATAGTTTGATCCCAACAATTCTATCACTCTCTATTTCGTCTAGGGCTTCGATCGAGTAGCTTAAAACACTCTTCCAGATAATTGTTACACCGCCTTTGCGTTTACGAGGAAAATCAAACAAGGACAGAGAACCATCACATTTAGATAAGGCATTGCAATTACTCCCTAGCGTGTTTGGGAATTCTATGCAGTCTGGGTACAAGTGATGTTCCTGAAGGCATAGGATATCACACACATCCATTAAATGTGTCACGTACGGTGTGTTACACATGATGCCCTTGCAGTTAAAAGTGCCAATGACAAGATTATCTAATGAGTCATTCATTACAGCTAGGCAGGAATTTAGAGCCGTATACAATAGCAATACGAAACAATATTTTCTGGGACTCCTAAACATTATTGGACACATCTGGCTTTTCCGGATTGTACACCCACTTCCTGCAACTGACCCCTTCCGGCCAAAAATCAGGTGAATCGATGGTACAACCCTCATCAACATTTACTTTGAATGAGGCATATCGCTGCCCCTGTTTCACAATACGCACCAATGATGCCACCACACCCTTGTCACTTAAATAGTTGTCAATCGCCTTTGAGGCCTGTTCTACATCGCCTCTGTGCCTTACCCCATACACATAGTGCGCTGCCTTTCTACTCCTTTTCGTCACTAGCTTGAAGCCCTGGAGGCCGACGGACCGATCTTTCTTCACTTTCTTAGCTTGGACCGACGCACCTTCAGGGTCGTCCCCGTAGCGTGGCGCCTCGTTCGTGGGTGGGCGGCTCCCTTCCGAGGTCGCGTTGATATTTAGGCGTACATTACTGGAATCTGGCGTTGCGGGCTCATCGGACTGTGGAGCTGGCGTGGCATCAGGTGATACCTGCCGTGGCCCGGACTGTTCATCCTGTTGAGACGGCCGTGGGGCAGACTCGTCGGCAGGTGCGGATGGCCGAGGAGCTGGACAATCAGCAGGTGCGGACGACCGATGAGCTGTCCTATCAGCAGGTGCGGACGGCCGATGAGCTGTCATATCAGCAGGTGCGGACGACCGATGAGCTGTCCTATCAGCGGGCGCTCTTGCTGCAGAATTCGATGGATTCGGTCAAGCCAGTGGGCGATCCTGGGCAGCTTTGTCGTTTAAGTCGTGGACGAAATTAGAGAGTGAATCGATTCGACCCTGTGCAAACTTGCTCTCCGCCACTAGTTGTGCCACGACTGTTGCGCTCGAGCAGCTACGGGGATCATTGTTCACCTTCTGCAGGATCTGCTGTTGAGTGTATTTAATTTCAGTTATAGCATCTTTTATTTTCTGTTGGTCCGTTTTCATCGCCCGTAAGTCGCACAGGATTTCATCCTTAGCGAGCATGAAGGCATTGATGGCTCGGACAACAGAACCTGGCAGGTCCTCTTGGGCGTCAACTTCATCGTCTTGCTCCGTGGCAAGCCTGTTCCTCGAGCTCAGGCTTAACATGGACATAAGCGAAAGGGAGGTGTCCCCTTCTATCACGTGGAAGAGCGTGAACACATCGTTGGCTAATTTATCTGCTGCGTTGGATTTAGCGGTGTCCTTCCTACATATTAGCGTCCCCTTGGGAGTGTTCGCGCGATACTTTTTGCAGTAATCATACAACGCCGCTCTAGTATGATGCAAATGGCGTGTATCAGAACCACCGTCCTTTTTAATGGCCTCAGTGAAAGTAGCTTTTGGGAGGGACCCGTAGGAGGTTTTTATGATATTAAAAATATCTTCTTCTGTTTGAGTCGCGGCAATGTCATCATCATCATCGGATTCAGCCGTTGTGTTTTCCATTTAGCATGTAAGGTGAGGCGTCCACGTGGTTGTTCTGCCCAGTGTTTACATCGGGCCCCAGTGCGTGCGATCGATGGTCACTCCACACTGACCACGAGAGTCAGTCATGCGTGGCAAGACACAGGTGAACTTGTACTTGTTGTGTTGACTGAAGAATATTTACCATGAATATTTAGCATAATATATCAATGCAGTACCTTTAATTGTCACTGAGATGCGTTCCGTATAATAAACTTGATCAGATGTCGTGCTCGGGGTGTTTCTACCCCAAGTATGACCGTGTCAAATCGGCATAAACTTGGCAGCCACTCGCGTGTGGCCTTCGCTTCAAGTTCGCTTCCACTCTAAAACCGCGTCGTTTTATACAGTATGTCGTTTTAACCGAATGTTTTGTGTACTTTGTACCTAAAACCGGGTGTTTTTAGCAATATATCGCTTGTACCGAGTGTTTTGGTTAATAAAATGATCGAATCATGTCTGTTTGTGTTGTATATCGCAAAAGCCGAGTGATTTGTACAGGATGTCGCTATAACTTAGTGTTTGGTGAAATATATCCCTAAAAGCGAGTGTCTTGAATAGTATATCACTAAAACAGAGTGTGGTTTGTGCAGTATGTCGCTATAACCGAGCGTTTTGCGTAGTATGTCAATAAAACCGACTGTTTGAGCAGTATATCGCTCGTACCGAGTGTTTTGAGCAGTATGTCGCTCGTACCGATTGTTTTGGGAAGGGGGATACTGGAATCTGGTGTGTTTCCCTAGTATGTCGCTAAAACCGAGTGTTTTTTACAGTATATCGCTATAACCGAGTGTTATGTGTAGTAAATCCTTAAAACAGAGTGTTTTGAGTAGTATATCGTTAGAACCGAGTGTTTTGGTTAATAAAATGATCGAATCATGTCTGTTGGTGTTGTATATCGCTAAAACCGAGTGTTTTGTACCGTATGTCGTTATAACCGCGCGTTTTGTATAGTAAATCTCTAAAAGCGAGTGTTTTGAGCAGTATATCGCTATAACTGAGTTTTTGTGCAGTATGTCGCTATAACCGAGTGTTTTGCGTAGTATGTCCCTGAAAGCGAATGTCTTGAGTAGTATATCATTATAACAGAGTGTGTTGTAGAGTATGTCGCTATTACCGAGTGTTTTGTACAGTATATTCCTATAACCGAGTGCTTCGTGTAGTACATCCCTAAAAGCGAGTGTTTTGAGTAGCATATCGGTAGAGCCGAGTGTTTTGGTCAAGAAAATGATCGAATCATGTTTTTTTGTGTGGAGTATATCGCTAAAGCCCAGTGTCTAGTACAGTATGTCGCTATAACTGAGTTTTGTGTGCAGTATGTCGCTATAACCGAGTGTTTTGCGTAGTATGTCCCTGAAAGCGAGTGTTTTGAGTAGTATATCATTATAACAGAGTGTGTTGTAGAATATGTCGCTATTACCGAGTGTTTTGTACAATATATTCCTATAGCCGAGTGCTTCGTGTAGTATATCCCTAAAAGCGAGTGTTTTGAGTAGCATATCGGTAGAACCGAGTGTTTTGGTCAAGAAAATGATCGAATCATTATTTGTTTGTGCTGTATATCGCTAAAGCCGAGTGTTTTGTGCCGTATGTCGCTATAACCGAGTGTTTTGTATAGAAAATCCCTAAAACCGCGTGTTTTGAGCAGTATATCGGTAGAACCGAGTGTTTTGGTCAAGAAAATGATCGAATCATGTTTGTTTGTGTTGTATATCACTAAACCCGAGTGTTTTGTACGTATGACGCTATACCCGAGAGTTTGGTGTAATATATCCCTAAAAGCGAGTGTTTTGAATAATATATCGCTAAAACCGTCTGTTTTTTGGGCAGTATGTCGCTATGACCGGGTTTTTTAGCAGTATATCGCTCTTACCGAGTGTTTTGGGAAGTGGAATACTGGAATCTGGTGTGCTTCCCTAGTATGTCGCTAAAACCGAGTGTTTTGTACAATATTTCGCTATAACCGAGTGTGTTTAACAGTGTATCGCTATAATTGAGTGTCATATGCACTAAATCCTTAAAACAGAGTGTTTTGAGTAGTATATCGTTAGAAACGAGTGTTTTCGTTAATAAAATGATCGAATCATGTCTGTTTGTGTTGTATATCGCTAAAGCCGAGTGATTTGTACAGGATGTCGCTATAACTGAGTTTTGGGTGAAGTAAATCGCTAAAAGTGAGTGTCTTGAATAGTATATCGCTAAAACCGAGTGTGGTTTGTGCAGTATGTCGCTATAACCGAGCGTTTTGCGTAGTATGTCAATAAAACCGACTGTTTGAGCAGTATATCGCTCGTACCGAATGCTTTGAGCAGTATGTCGCTCGTACCGATTGTTTTGGGAAGTGGGATACTGGAATCAGGTATGTTTCCCTAGTATGTCGCTAAAACCGAGTGTTCTTTTACGGTATAATCTTATAACCGAGTGTTATGTGTAGTAAATCCTTAAAACAGAATGTTTGGAGTAGTATATCGTTAGAACCGAGTGTTTTCGTTAATAAAATGATCCAAACATGTGTGTTTGTGTTCTATTTCGCTAAAGCCGAGTGTTTTGTACCGTATGTCGTTATAACCGAGTGTTTTGTATAGTAAATCCCTCAAACCCAGTGTTTTGAGCAGTATATCGGTAGAACCGAGTGATTTGTACAGGATGTCGCCATAACTGAGTGTTTGGTGTAATATATCCCTAAAAGCGAGTGTCTTGAATAGCATATCACTAAAACCGAGTGTGGTTTGTGCAGTATGTCGGTAGAACCGAGTGTTTTGTTCAAGAAAATGATCGAATCATGTTTGTTTGTGTTCTATATCACAACAGCCGAGTGTTTTGCACCGAATGTCGCTATAACTGAGTGTTGGGTGAAGTATGTCCCTAAAAGCGAGTGTCTTGAATAGTATATCGCTAAAACCGAGTGTGGTTTGTGCAGTATGTCGCTATAACCGAGCGTTTTGCGTAGTATGTCAATAAAACCGACTGTTTGAGCAGTATATCGCTCGTACCGAGTGTTTTGAGCAGTATGTCGCTCGTACCGAGTGTTTTGGGAAATGGGATATTGGAATCTGGTGTGTTTCCCTAGTATGTCGCTAAAACCGAGTGTTTTTTACAGTATATCGCTATAACCGAGTGTTATGTGTAGTAAATCCTTAAAACAGAGTGTTTTGAATAGTATGTCGTTGGAACCGAGTGTTTTGCTTAATAAAATGATCGAACCATGTGTGTTTGTGTTGTATATCGCTAACGCCGAGTGATTTGTAGAGCATGCCGCTATAACTAAGTGTTTGATGTGGTATATCCCTAAAAGCGGATGTTTTAAGTAATATATCGCTAAAACCGCGTGTTTTATACAGTATGTCGCTTGAACCGAATGTTTTGTGTACTTTGTACCTAAAACCGGGTGTTTTTAGCAGTATATCTCTTGTACCGAGTGTTTTGGTTAATAAAATGATCGAATCATGTCTGTTTGTGTTGTATATCGCTAAAGCCAAGTGATTTGTACAGGATGTCGCTATCACTGAGTGTTGGGTGAAGTATATCCCTAAAAGCGAATGTTTTTAGTAGTATGTCCCTAAAAGCGAGTGTTTTGAGCAGTATATCGGTAGAACCGAGTGATTTGTAGAATACGCCGCTATTACTGAGAGTTTTGTACAGTATATCCCTATAACCGAGTGCTTCGTGTAGTCTATCCCTAAAAGCGGGTGTTTTGAGTAGCATATCGGTAGAACCGAGTGTTTTGTTCAAGAAAATGATCGAATCATGTCTGTTTGTGTCGTATGTCGCTAAAACCGACTGTTTGGTGTAATATATCCTTAAAAACGAGTGTCTTGAATAGTAGTATATCGCTAAAACCGAGTGTGGTTTGTGCAGTATGTCGGTATAACCGAGTGTTTTGCGTAGTATGTCAATAAAACCGATTGTTTGAGCAGTATGTCGCTCGTACCGATTGTTTTGGGAAGTGGGATACTGGAATCTGGTGTGTTTCCCTAGTATGTCGCTAAAACCGAATGTTTTTCACAGTATATCGCTATACCCGAGTATTATGTGTAGTAAATCCTTAAAACAGAGTGTTTCGAGTAGTATGTCGTTAGAACCGAGTGTTTCGAGTAGTATGTCGTTAGAACCGAGTGTTTGCTTAATCAAATTATCGAACCATGTGTGTTTGGGTTGTATATCGCTAAAGCCGAGTGATTTGTAGAGTATGCCGCTATAACTAAGTGTATGATGTAGTATATCCCTAAAAGCGAGTGTTTTAAGTAGTATATCGCTAAAACCGCGTGTTTTATACAGGATGTCGCTTGAACCGAATGTTTTGTGTATTTTGTACCTAAAACCGGGTGTTTTTAGCAGTATATCGCTTGTACCGAGTGTTTTGGTTAATAAAATGATCGAATCTGTTTGTGTTGTATATCGCTCAAGCCGAGTGATTTGTACAGGATGTCGCTATAACTGAGTGTTTGGTGTAATATATCCCTAAAAGCGAGTTTCTTGAATAGTATATCGCGAAAACCGAGTGTGGTTTGTGCAGTATATCGCTATAACGGAGTGTTATGTGTAGTAAATCCTTAAAACAGAGTGTTTTTAGTATTATATCGTTAGAACCGAGTGTTTTGGTTAATAAAACGATCGAAACATGTGTGTTTGTGTTGCATATCGCTAAAGCCGAGTGGTGTGTAGATTATGCCGCTATAACTAAGTGTTTGATGTAGTATATCCCTAAAAGCGAGTGTTTTAAGTAGTATATCGCTAAAACCGCATGTTTTATACAGTATGTCGCTTGAACCGAATGTTTTGTGTACCTTGTACCTAAAACCGGGTGTTTTTAGCAGTATATCGCTTGTACCGAGTGTTTTGGTTAATAAAAGGATCGAATCATGTCTGTTTTTGTTGAATTTGTACAGGATATCGCTATAACTGAGTGTTGGGTGAAGTATATCCCTAAAAGCGAATGTTTTTAGTAGTATGTCCCTAAATACGAGTGTTTTGAGCAGTATATCGGTAGAACCGAGTGTTTTGTACAGTATATCCCTATAACCGAGTGCTTCGTGTAGTATATCCCTAAAAGTGAGTGTTTCGAGTAGCATATCGGTAGAATCGAGTGTTTTGGTCAAGAAAATGATCGAATCATGTCTGTTTGTGTCGTATATCGCTAAAGCCGAGTGTTTTGTGCCGTATGTCGTTATAACCGCGTGTTTTGTATAGTAAATCCCTAAAAGCGAGTGTTTTGAGCAGTATATCGGTAGAACCGAGTGTTTTGCTTAATCAAATTATCGAACCATGTGTGTTTGTGTTGTATTTGTACAGGATGTCGCTATAAATGAGTGTTGGGTGAAGTATATCCCTAAAAGCGAATGTTTTTAGTAGTATGTCCCTAAAAGCGAGTGTTTTGAGAAGTATATCGGTAGAACCGAGTGATTTGTAGAGTAATGCGCTATTACCGAGTGTTTTGTACAGTATATCCCTATAACCGAATGCTTCGTGTAGTATATCCCTAAAAGCGAGTGTTTTGAGTAGCATATCGGTAGAACCGAGTGTTTTGGTCACGAAAATGATCGAATCATGTCTGTGCGTGTCGTATATCGCTAAAGCCGAGTGTATTGTGCCGTATGTCGTTATAACCGCGTGTTTTGCATGGTAAGTCCCTAAAACCGAGTGTTTTGAGCAGTATATCGGTAGAACCGAGTGTTTTGTTCAAGAAAATGATCGATCATGTTTGTTTGCGTTCTATATCACTACAGCCGAGTGTTTTGTACCGTATGTCGTTATAACTGAGTGTTTGGTGTAATATATCCCTAAAAGCGAGTGTCTTGAATAGTATATCGCTAAAACCGAGTGTGGTTTGCGCAGTATGTCGATATAACCGAGCGTTTTGCGTAGTATGTCAATAAAACCGACTGTTTGAGCAGTATGTCGCTCGTACCGATTGTTTTGGGAAGTGGGATACTGGAATCTGGTGTGTTTCCCTGGTATGTCACTGAAACCGACTGTTTGAGCAGTATGTCGCTCGTACCGATTGTTTTGGGAAGTGGGATACTGGAATCTGGTGTGTTTCCCTGGTATGTCGCTAAAACCGAATGTTTTTTACAGTATATCGCTATACCCGAGTGTTATGTGTAGTAAATCCTTAAAACAGAGTGTTTTGAGTAGTATGTCGTTAGAACCGAGTGTTTTGCTTAATAAAATGATCGAACCATGTGTGTTTGTGTTGTATATCGCTAAAGCCGAGTGATTTGTAGAGTATGCCGCTATAACTAAGTGTTTGATGTAGTATATCCCTAAAAGCGCGTGTTTTAAGTAGTATATCGCTAAAACCGCGTGTTTTATACAGTATGTCGCTTGAACCGAATGTTTCGTGTATTTTGTACCTAAAACCGGGTGTTTCTAGCAGTATATCGCTTGTACCGAGTGTTTTGGTTAATAAAATGATCGAATCATGTCTGTTTGTGTTGTATATCGCTAAAGCCGAGTGATTTGTACAGGATGTCGCTATAACTGAGCGTTTGGTGTAATATATCCCTAAAAGCGAGTGTCTTGAATAGTATATCGCTAAAACCGAGTGTGGTTTGTGCAGTATATCGCTATTACCGAGTGATATGTGTAGTAAATCCTTAAAACAGAGTGTTTTGAGTATTATATCGTTAGAACCGAGTGTTTTGGTTAATAAAACGATCGAAACATGTGTGTTTGTGTTGTATATCGCTAAAGCCGAGTGATTTGTAGAGCATGCCGCTATAACTAAGTGGTTGATGTAGTATATCCCTAAAAGCGAGTGTTTTAAGTAGTATATCGATAAAACCGCGTGTTTTATACAGTATGTCGCTTGAACCGAATGTTTTGTGTACTTTGTACCTAAAACCGGGTGTTTTTAGCAGTATATCGCTTGTACCGAGTGTTTTGGTTAATACAATGATCGAATCATGTCCGTTTGTGTTGTATTTGTACAGGAAGTCGCTATAACTGAGTGTTGGGTGAAGTATATCCCTATAACCGAGTGCTTCGTGTAGTATGTCCCTAAAAGCGAGTGTTTGAGTAGCATATCGGTAAAACCGAGTGTTTTGGTCAGGAAAATGATCGAATCATGTTTGTTTGCGTTCTATGTCACTACAGCCGAGTGTTTTGCACCATATGTCGCTATAACTGAGTGTTTGGTGTAATATATCCCCAAAACAGAGTGTGGTTTGTGCAGTATGTCGCTATAACCGAGCGTTTTGCGTAGTATGTCAATAAAACCGACTGTTTGAGCAGTATGTCGCTCGTACCGATTGTTTTGGGAAGTGGGATACTGGAATCTGGTGCGTTTCTCTAGTATGTCGCTAAAATAGAGTGTTTGTTTACAGTATATCGCTATACCCGAGTGCTTCGTGTAGTATATCCAGTAAAAGTTGGCTAACGAGTGAGGTAGGTAGGTCCCTCTTTGGGTCTTATAAGCATTATTTCTTACACTTCGGCACATACATAGGCTAAAACTGCTCTTATCTTGATACTACCGAGTGTTTATCAATATCGGATTAGTCAATCGTACATAATCGGACGTATTAATATCCACCTACCTCACTCATTAGCCAGTAAAAGTTGGCTAACGAGTGAGGTAGGTAGGTCCCTCTTTGGATCTAATAAGCATTATTTCTTACCCTAGGGCACATACATAGGTTAAAACTGCTCTTATCTTGATACTACCGAGAGTTTATCGATATCGGATGAGAAAATCGCACATAATCCAAGGTATTAATATCCACCTACCTCACTCATTAGCCAGTAAAAGTTGGCTAACGAGTGAGGTAGGTAGGTCCCTCTTTGGGTCTTATAAGCATTATTTCTTACACTTCGGCACATACATAGGCTAAAACTGCTCTTATCTTGATACTACCGAGAGTTTATCGATATCGGATGAGAAAATCGCACATAATCCAAGGTATTAATATTCACCTACCTCACTCATTAGCCAATAAAAGTTGGCTAACGAGTGAGGTAGGTAGGTCCCTCTTTGGGTCTTATAAGCATTATTTCTTACACTTCGGCACATACATAGGCTAAAACTGCTCTTATCTTGATACTACCGAGTGTTTATCAATATCGGATTAGTCAATCGTACATAATCGGACGTATTAATATCCACCAACCTCACTCATTAGCCATTAAAAATTGGCTAACGAGTGAGGTAGGTAGGTCCTTCTTTAGGTCTGATAAGCATTATTTCTTACACTTCGGCACAGACATACGCTAAAACTGCTCTTATCTTGATACTACCGAGTGTTTATCAATACCGGATTAGTAAATCGTACATAATCCAAGGTAATAATATCCACCTACCTCACTCATTAGCCATGAAAATTTGGCTAACGAGTGAGGTAGGTTGGTCCCTCTTTGGATCTAATAAGCATTATTTCTTACCCTAGGGCACATACATAGGCTAAAACTGCCCTTATCTTGATACTACCGAGAGTTTATCGATATCGGATGAGAAAATCGCACATAATCCAAGGTATTAATATCCACCTACCTCACTCATTAGCCAGTAAAAGTTGGCTAACGAGTGAGGTAGGTAGGTCCCTCTTTGGGTCTTATAAGCATTATTTCTTACACTTCGGCACATACATAGGCTAAAACTGCTCTTATCTTGATACTACCGAGTGTTTATCAATATCGGATTAGTCAATCGTACATAATCGGACGTATTAATATGCACCTACCTCACTCATTAGCCAGTAAAAGTTGGCTAAGGAGTGAGGTAGGTAGGTCCCTCTTTGGGTCTTATAAGCATTATTTCTTACACTTCGGCACATACATAGGCTAAAACTGCTCTTATCTTGATACTACCGAGTGTTTATCAATATCGGATTAGTAAATCGTACATAATCCAAGGTATTAATATCCACCTACCTCATTCATTAGCCAGGAAAAGTTGGCTAACGAGTGAGGTAGGTAGGTCCCTCTTTGAATCGTATAAGCATTATTTCTTACCCTACGGCACATACATACGCTAAAACTGCTCTTATCTTGATACTACCGAGAGTTTATCGATATCGGATGAGAAAATCGCACATAATCCAAGGTATTAATATCCACCTACCTCACTCATTAGCCAGTAAAAGTTGGCTAACGAGTGAGGTAGGTAGGTCCCTCTTTGGGTCTTATAAGCATTGTTTCTTACACTTCGGCACATACATAGGCTAAAACTGCTCTTATCTTGATACTACCGAGTGTTTATCAATATCGGATTAGTCAATCGTACATAATCGGACGTATTAATATCCACCTACCTCACTCATTAGCCAGTAAAGTTTGGCTAACGAGTGAGGTAGGTAGGCCCTCTTTGGGTCTCATAAGCCTTATTTCTTACACTTCGGCACATACATAGGCTAAAAACTGCTCTTATCTTGATACTACCGAGTGTTTGTCAATATCGGTTTTGTGAATCGTACATAATCCAAGGTATTAATATCCACATACCTCACTCATTAGCCAGTACAATTTGGCTAACGAGTGAGGTAGGTAGGTCCCTCTTTGGGCCTAATAAGCATTATTTCTTACACAACGGCACATACATATTCTAAAACTGCTTTTATCTTGATACTACCGAGTGTTTATCAATATCGGATTAATAAATCGTACATAATGCAAGGTATTAATATCCACCTACCTCACTCATTAGCCAGTAAAAGTTGGCTAACGAGTGAGGTATTAATGATGTATGTACTGATATAAGACACATGCATGCCACTAACTGTAAAGGACCACTGCTTGTCTTTTTTTTAATAGGTGCCGGCGATATAGGATTTTGGAGCCGAATGAGAGAAGTTGACGAAAAGGATGTAATACCGAAGACTTTTTTTACTAAAAGCCTAATTCTGCCCTCTCATGTCTTCCCTCCTCAAACTTGAGGTACTACCCCTACTTTGGTGACTCCCTTCCCCCAAATTGGGGTGTCTCCCCTCCTCCAACTTGAGGTTTCTCCTCTCGCCAACCCGTGGGTTTCCACCCTTACCGTGGGGTACCACCTCAATTTTGCGGTACTGCTCCGATTTGGGGTGTCTACCCTCCCCAAAGCCGAGGTACCACCTCCAACTTGGCATGTCACCCCTCCGCTAATTGGAGGTGTCTCAGCTCGCCTAACTTGGGATATCTTCCCTCCCCTAACTTTAGGTGTCTGCCCTCCCATAACTTAAGGAGTATCCCCTACCCCAAACTGTTTTTCTTCCCTCAAATTTCTTCCTTGTTCGCTGTAGTAGGGACATGGCCTGTCAACCACGTGGTAATGTAATTATAGAGACTGTGTTATACTTGCTACACAGTTTGTATTGGCGGAATGGCCTGTCAACCACGCGGTAATGTAATTATAGAGACTGTGTTATACTTGCTACACAGTTTGTAATGGCTCAATGGCCCGTCACCCACGAGGTAATGTAATTATAAAGACTGTTAAACTTGTTGCACAGTTTGTCTTGGCGCAATGGCCTGTAAACTACGCGGTAATATAATAATAAATGCGTTAAAAATGTTAAAGAGATGTCTACTTCATTTCTGGGAGTGCACCATCATGTTCGTTTAAAGTTCTGGGAAGGTTCCCTCATAATATTCGCAAAAAACAGCCCCCAAATATTAAGTAAACTGAAAAACGTTCCCGGAAAGTTTTTTGGTAATATTCCCGTAACATTGGCGGAATATTCGCAGAATATTATTTTGTTACCTGGGGTAGTACCACTGTAATATTACTGTAGTATAACTACAGTTATACCGCTATAATATTACTATAATATAACTACAGTAGTACCACTATAATATTACTATAGTATAACTAGAGTCGCACCACTATAACATTACTATAGTATAACTACAGTTATACCACTGTAACATTACTGTAGTATAACTACAGTTATACCAATTCAATATTACTATAGTATAACTACAGTTATACCCCTATAATATTACTATAATATAACTACAGTTGTTAGTACCACTGTGACATTACTATAGTATAAATACAGTTATACCACTATAATGTTACTATAGTATGACTAGAGTCGTACCACTATAATATTCCTATAGTATAACTAGAGTCGTACCACTGTAATATAACTATAGTATAACTACAGTTATATCACTATAATATTACTATAGTAAAACTAGGGTCGTACCACTATAATATTACGATAGTATATGGTAACTAGAGTAGTACCACTGTAACATTACTATGGTATAACTACAGTTATACCTCTATAATATTACTATAGTATAACTACAGTAGTACCATTGCAATATTACTATGGTATAACTACAGTTATACCACTGTAATATTACTATAGTATAGCTACAGTCTTACACATGTAATATTACTGAGTATAAGTAAATCTGAGTAAACTACAGAATTGCCGCAGGACGCTTAGTTTGGCGGCTAGAGCGCTCGCAAGAGGTACACCCCTCCCTGCTGACTGCCATTATGGGTCAACGGCGATATGGAGCGGTGGGGGTGGAGGTTATGGAAGTGACGGAAGAGGCGGCGGGGAGGGAGGTTGTGGAGTTGACTGAAGGAGCGGCGGGGAGGGAGCTGACAGAGGGGACGGTGGGGAGGAAGGTTGTGGAGGTGATGGAAGGGGTGGCGGGGAGGGAGGTTGTGGAGGTGACGGAAGGGGCGGCGGGGATGGAGGTTATGGAGGTGACGGAAGGGGCGGCGGGGAGGGAGGTTGTGGAGGTGACGGAAGGGGCGGCGGGGAGGGAGGTGTCGGAGGTGACCGAAGGGGCGGCGGGGAGGGAGGTTATGGAGGTGACGGGATGGGTGGTGAGGAAGGAGGCTGTGGAGGTGACGGAGGGGGCGGCGGGGAGGGAGTTTGTGGAGGTGACGGAAGGGGCGGTGGGGAGGGAGGTTGTGGAGGTGACGGGATGGGTGGTGGGGAAGGAGGTTGTGGAGGTGACGCAGGGGGCGGCGGGGAGAGAGGTTTTGGAGGTGAAGGAAGAGGCGGCTGAGAGGGAGGTTATGGAGGTGACGGATGGGGCGGCTGAGAGGGAGGTTGTGGAGGTGACGGAAGAGGCGGCGGGGAGGGAGGTTATGGAGGTGACGGAAGGGGCGGCTGAGAGGGAGGTTGTGGAGGTGACGGAAGGAAAGTTGAAGATGAGACGGAGGGGACTGGGTGGGGGGGGGGGGGAGATTATGGAGGAGACAGGGAGCGGCGGGAAGAAAGGAGATGGTGGGGACGGTGGGGTGGAGGCGATGGAGGTGGTGGAAAGGACGGTGAGGTCGCCGGGGGCAGAGAAGAAGGCATGCGGGCATAGAGGGGCGGGTAGGGACAAGGGAGGGTAGATATGGAAAGTAAAACTGGGGAAGAGAAATTGGGCGATCCTAGTACACATATTAGAGATAAGAATTTTAGCAATTCTTTTATGGAATATACAAATTAACTAAGCTGGGTCGGGAGGTCGGTCGAGATAATATTTCAACAGAGCAATTTTTTTTCCTCTCGTAGCCGGTTATGATCAGGTACGTTTGCAGGTTTGTAGAAGTACTTTTATAGCTCGGGAGCCTGTGCTGAATCAGGGTTCAACCCGAAACAAATTGCAATAGTAATAGTAATAGTAAACCTATTTGTTCTCATTCCTTATGTATTTGTGAATATGATTTTCAAAATCTACCAAAATCTATGCATATTATTTACGCGGGTAGTTTACCCTACCCCCGTAACACCAGAATGAATTACGTATTTGTCCGAACACGAAGTGGCAGAGGAGCGTTGTAATTGAAACCCCAACTGCGAATTTAGACCTGCGTACCCTCCGCCTACTATATTTAATGGAGTGTTATTTTGTCTACTAAATACAACAAACAGAAATAAAATATCTTTAATATTAAAGTGTCTACATGTTTATTTTAACGAGGGACCCGTCCCCCGGTTTTCCGACTGTCGATAGACACCGTGTAATTTGCACAGCGCGCCGGATGGGACTCAAGTGTGACAGTCTGTAACTTTTAAATAAATTTTCCGATTTCCACAATTTAATCGACTCTATATGTGTCTTATTTTTTGGGTAGATTTACCGCCATATCGGTCTAGTTAGGCATGGTAAATTTTAGTTTGTTAAAAAGCTATAATTGAGGGGGGAGGTGCCTCGATCGATCGATCATCATTTGCAGTTTCACCGTCACCAATACCAGTTTGATTCAGCTCTATCTGCAAAATTTAACTTTTAATAACATGGTGTGTCTCCCTCCCCTAACTTGGGCTACCACCCCAACTTGGAGTTTCTCCCCTCCCCTAACTAGGGAGTCTCTTCACCCCCTAACTTCGGGTGTCTACGTTCCGGTAACTTTGGGTATCACTCTAGCTTTCAGTGTCGCCCCCGCCCCTAACTTGTGGTGTCCCCCCGCTTCTAATTTATGGTGTCTACCCTCTTCTAACTCTGGGTGTCTCCCTTGCTATAACTTAAGGTGTCTACCCTACCCTTACTTGAGGATACCACCCTAACTTGGGGTACCACCCCAAGTTCGGGTGGTCCAACTTGCGGTGTCTCCCCTCCTATAACTTGAATCCTCTCCCCTCCCCAAACTTTTGGTATCTCCTCTTCCCAAACTTGAGGAACCACACCAACCTGGGGTGTCTTCTCTCACCTAATTCGGGGTGCCCCCGCCCCCGCCCCCCCCCCCATAACTTGAGGCCTTTGCCCTCTCCAAACTTGGGTTACCGGCCTCAACCTAGGGTGTCTTCCCTCACCTAATTCGGGGTTCCCTCCCGCCCATAACTTGAGGCCTTTCCCCTCTCCGAACTTGGGGAACCACCTCAACCTAGGGTGTCTTCCTTCCCCTAATTTGGGGTGTCTCTCGACTTCTATATTGGGGTATTTCCCCTCTCCTAACTTGGAGTAACACTTTGGGTTGCCTCTCCTTTCCTAATTTATGGTGCCTCCCCTCCCCTAATATTGGAGTGTCTCCCCTTCCCTAAGTTTGAGTGTCTCCCCTCCCCCAACTTGAGGTGTCTTCCCCATTTTGGGGCACCACCCCAACTTGGAGTGTGTTCCCTATGCTAACCTAGGGTGTCTCCCCTCTCCTAACTTGGGAGAACTTGCCAGAAATTGGCTTGTGCACCATCCCTGCCGAACGTGTTGGCCTACGACCCCCCCCCCCCCCTAACAAATCTCTTGGCAGTAGTAGGGGCGGATCTAGGAATTTGAAAACGGGAGTTGGGTGTTCATGGGACACCACCCCTAACTTAGGTCGTGTCCCCTCCCCTAAATTGGGGCCTCTCCCCTCCCCTATCTTCGGGGTACCATCCGAATATTAAATCTCTCCCTACCCCCTAAGTTAGGCTACCACCCCAACTTTAAGTGTCTTCCCTCCCTAATTCGGGGTGTCTAACCTTCCATAATTTGGGGTGTCTCCCGTTTCCTAGCTTGGGGTAGAGCCCCAATTTGAAGTGTCTTCGCTCCCGTATCTTAGGGCATCACCCGAATGTTGAATGTCTTCCCTCCCCTAACTCCCCGACTTGGGGTTTCTTCCCTCTAATAACACCGGGATTACGTTCCAAACTTGGAGTGTCTGCCCTCCCCTAGCTTGGAGTGTGTCCCCTCTACTTACTCCTTTAACTCCCTACACCCCCCCCCCCCCCCAACCCTTCCAACCCTTGAAATTTCACATTTCACAGATGAAATATACATTGTTGGTCGTGGAGGAAGAAACATTGTCATTTCTTACCCCCTAGCTCCCCCCAGGATATAACGTGTCAATAATCGATTGAATTGTGAATATCAGACTATGTATCGAAAAGTCTGTCAAACCGGAGGCCCATCCGGCTCGCCATGCAAATACACTGTGTCGATCGACAACCGGAAAGCATGAAAAGAGGTTCCTACTTTAAACTGTCCAAGATATATACAAGATATTTTATCTATGTTTGGTGCATTTTGTAGAATAAATAACTCTCCATCATGCACACTGGAAATATGGGTATGCGGGTCACAATTCGTAGTGTGGGTCTGCCTCGCCTCCCTATCATTTCGTTTATGTAAAAATACATTGCTTCTTGTGGGGTTAATAGGGTAAAGTAGTTAAGCCACCCCCTTAGAAACATGTTCCAATAAATTGACTTTGGTAGATTTTGGAAACAACACTACTAGATACATGTGGAATAAGAAAAAACCGGTTTGATTACTATTGCAATTTGTTTTTGAGTATATCCGTAGGTTGCCTGGAATAATATGTGAAAGGATGCATGAAGGTAATTCTCTCTCCCTAGATTTATTACGCGAATCATGGCATTAAGTTTATCCGACATCATTACACCCCGTAGGCAAATATCTTACAGAATTTCACTAAAAACAATTCTAAAGGTTTCTATCGATTTTTCTATGGAAATTCTAAACTTTTTCCTATAGAATTTCCATACAGGCCTTACAACTGACGGCAGGCACAACAACGAGCCCTGGATTTAATACACGTAGGCTACGTTCTCTGCGACAAGCGAACGAGTGGTTTGACGAATTCTGGAATATATTGTGTAAGAAGACTCCTGCAAGCGATATATGAAGGCATACCCATGGCACGGCACTATATAAGGTGATATTCGAAGATTGAAAACTTCGCATTTAAGGAACGTTGGAAGCCTTGCCGGCATATTGACTTTCACACCGGTTGCCTGCTGTGAAGTGAGAGTAGCGGCGGAGCCAATCCTTTGGACGATAACGTTAGCAGCATGAGATGTGAAGGTCTGCCCAACGGCCGTGCCCGTTCAGCCGGGACAGATCTGATGTTAGACTCAGTCCGTCGTGATCACGGATTTTCATTAATGGTGAACTGGGATTTTTAATATTAAATAACCGTGAATCCGGAAATCGTCAATTTAATATCGTGTATCCGCCCTTCCATTGCATACAGTGAGTTCTGCTTTTAATTTATCTTTACCTGGGAATAAAGAAATTTATTCTTCGTAATCCGGGAACACGACTCCCCTCCCCCTTGCCCCCCCCCCCCCCTTAGGTCTTGTTGCCACATTATTCCGGCCATAATTGTTATTTTCTATAGACAGATATGAACCATCTTAGACATATTACGGAGCAACTATTGCAACGTGCTGAATTTACATCTTGGCCAAAATGTATATCGATCATATTTCCATCTTTAGGGTCGCTTACTGAAGAGAATCTTCCCCGCTGGTGGACCCAGTAAAGCCAGAGTGGTACTAGGGGGCGCGACTAACAAGAAAGCAACAACCCAAAGTACTTTATGTTAACATTGTCTTTAATAATAACAAATCTAGTAACCACAAACAATATCTTGTGTGACGCTCTGCATAAACACGCGTTATGAATACTTGAGTACATTGTTTTGATCGTACATTTCTGGTCATTACACATGTCGACCATTACACGTGGGCCCACGCCATATCAATTTTAACACCTCATGTGCTATCATGACAGTATGTACCGACACGAAGTCAAAAGCCTCCAACGCATAACAGTATGTAAACAACACAAATTGCAATTACGTCTGAATATATTTGCTTAGTATCCTCCCGGCCCGGCTCAATACCTGGGCTTAGATTACCTGGATATTATCCACTCTGCTTTGCAGGCGTATACGTCGGCCTTCAAACACGTCCGCCATTGCCACAACTGGAAGACGAGGACCTTTCTCAATTCCTGAGTAGTCATGGGTGGACAAGTTTGGAAAATGACTCGTATTGTATGGCTTCACCAATACCTCAACCATTCGTGCTCCATGTGCAAGGCCGGCATTATACCATGTCTATTCGAGACAGCGTCATACCCATAGCTGAATTCGGCTTTCCGCCCGAACTATCGTCAGGTGTGGTTGTAGCCCTTACGGCACTCTGCGGTCTACTGCGACTCTGCCGTGGAACGGAAGTGGATGCCAGCACACTGCATCTGTCCAAAATAAGGGATCTGGCATTGGTGGCAACTGGTAAAAGTCGCCACAAAGGATCACTTGGAGGCCACCAAATAACTTATCACTGTTTCTCAGTGCTTCACACACTGATTTCGCCTGAGAGAACACTCTCAGGCTAACCTGAATAAAAGTGAGGCATCCACATATCTCCATGAAATACTAATTGCAGTACAAAAATCGTTTCTAAGAAAAAAAGATATAGACAGTCTGTTTTAGTATGATAAATACATTAGAAAATAAAATAGTTACAATAATCATATATACATGATTATTGATTGCATGATTATGTCATATATAGAATTTTGTTCAATAACAATTGTTAGACACTGATTTTCCTCTTTTTCTTAATATTATTTTACTTACATATTTGTTTCATAAACTCATCAACTATGAGATATATGCAAGTGTACTTAGCATTGATATTTCATCAATAAATAGGACATCAGTATTTGATATCCGCTCTTTCGCTTGTTGAAATGCCTCATCTTCCTTCAATAGACGTATCATATGGTCGCTGCTAAACCCTCCATCCTAAATTACAAATAAACTACAATAAAAAACCTTTCTAAAGTACATTTTGCTACTAAATGAAGCAATGTTACTTGCATTGATATATATCATTTAGTCACAATATTGTACTTATAATCAATTATTTAATGCATTTAAACAAAGATTTAATTTTATGTTGTCAATAAGGGTACATTCTGTTTAACTACATCTGGAACATCATGATATGTCTGTTGAAAATTGTTGTATAAGCAGCTTGAACACAGATGAGAAATACCCACCTGTATGCCAGCCCAGCTGTGTAGGGTTGTAGCATGCAAGGACGGTTGCCTGTACTGCATGGTCGCAATGCCGGTGGCCGCTGTAATTGCGACTGTCTTCCCCCGATCAAACAGTGCCTGAGCTGCTGACCCCACCAAAGTTGTTTTCCCCACACCCGCTTGCCCAGTTACAAGCACGTTGTGTCCTCCATCAATTAGTGCCAAAGCGTTAACCCAAGCCTCCGACGCCATTTTCACGCAGGGGCAAACACTCAATATAATGACTGCCAACGGGGCAGTGGCCAGACTATCATAATCACAAAATATTCAACATAATTTTATAAACTACGTAAAATCTAGGGAATTTCCGTTACAGACGTCGCAGTAATTTATCGGTGTCGTATTTACTTCCAAATGCCCACATAACACATTTAAAAATAAACTAATTGTATAGGTATTTTAGGCTTTCGTTGTCCCCCTGTTGCAAGGTACGAGCAAATGACCCGTCCCTGTGACTTTTTTTGCACTTACCCTAAGCCACTTCCGCTTCCGGCGTTTCGATTTCCCCGGCCGCTAGGCGTAAATTTGTGAAAAGTCGCGAAAATGTGCCATTTTGCGCGTCTGCATGAAGTGTTTAGATACTAAGTGAGTATATTTTGAAAGAATATATGTCTGTGATTAATATTATGTATAACTTGGCTTTGGCAGTTTTTTTTTAAATGGCTGAGAGAGGTCGAAGCGAGGTGACATGTGCGATCGGCCGTTTGTTGTTGCTCACTCTTTTGTATATATAGGGTCATAGGCGGCTGCCAGCCTACGAGTGATCAATGGATTTAAGCGCTCATGGTTGTATCACTCCAGGGTCTGGTTTTCCCATAAACTTTGGTGGTTACCCTACCAGCCTGTTTACGTCTCACTTTATGCCGTGTTGTGGTAATTTTGCCAAAAGTGCTAACCCCGAAAAGTGCTAGCACCTCTGAGCTCACACCCTGGGACATCGGTCTCAGCAAACTCTCCATGTCATGAAATCATTTCATTTTCGCGCTTTCGACCAACGCATTTGGGTTTAGTATATATTTATTCATTTATTGCAACAATAAAAAAAATACGCCAGGGGGCGCCACTGCAAATGAAATTGCTCAATGAGCAGCTTTAAGCCCTCAGGGTGTCGATAATATCCCGCGTGTGTCAATAACTGCCAAGCTACACGTTGCGCTGGTTACTTCCGGTATGGGTTATTTTGAAGCATGGACATGGGGAAAAGCTTCTGTGCAACAAGTTTCCACTAGATAGTTTACACAAACCTACAAGTGTACTAAAATGGTTAAAGTGTCGATAACTGGCCACTTTAAATTACCAGAAAAAAACTGAATCATAAACAATCGCGTCCAGGGCGCAAAAAACCACAACACTATGACTATGTGACCAGAGTGACGGGAGTCAGAATCAACGAAGTCCAGTGACTCGATGATTATTTCGAGAACGTCAAACGCAAGTTTCCTTCGTGTAATACCTACAACGAAATGCTGGCATTCTCTGCGCGAGCGTCACCCTTTGAACAGGTATTTTTTTTTTACTATAATGCACTTACACGAATCATACAAAGCAGAAATGAACGAAGCTTAACAGGGATGGCATACGGTTTCGTTTCGAGAGAGAACTCTCTTACAGACATCACAACCATCTTCATAATTCGGAATGTGGCATATACATGGACTGGCGTCAGTCATGGGAGTCCCAATCAGATCAGTCAGTTGGCACACAGAAGTGTCATCTCAACAATCAGCTTATAATCAGTTTATTGCCACAAGAACACACAAATTACATGAATTCAGTACATTTTTCCAATACATTTATCGTGACAAGAGCAGAGGCTAAAGGCTTATTCCCTCGTATTTGGTAACGTGTTTTGAGCTGAAAATGAGTTGCAAGCAAGCTAACAAAGAAACGCGATAAGAGTACAGTCAAAAGTCAAATAAATAAACATAAAGGTATGTGAGCCATTGAATGTTATATAACGTATAGCACAGCTAGCCACAGTAAAAGATAACACATATAAAGGCAAAAGTCTATTCATCGGAGAACGTGTTTAATAGGATACGTTTAACTTCTTTCTTAAACATGTATTTTGAAGTGCAAAAATTAACCTTTCTCAACCATTTATTAAATATATACTGGGACAAGTGGTTCGGATTCCCTTCTCATATAAGTACTCTTTGGCTTAGGTACCCGCAGATGAGTAGACGCTCTTGTGTTGTAACTGTGTACGTGCGACGTTATAAATAGTAAATATATCAGCGATAGCTCTGGGAATTGTACATTGATAGTAATTGTACATAGTTATAACTATTTTATATTCATTTAGATTAACAATTGGTTTCAAATTATTCGTTAAGAAGAGTGGTTTTGTGTGTGAGAGCCTTGGCCGTAGGGTGTCGCTGTTAAACACCTTTTTTGCTTTCGCCAATATACCTATTCCCCAAGCAACTTTTCCCTTAATATATTGGATATGTTCATTCCATGTTAAATTAGCATCTAGTTGAAGACTAATCTCAGGTCAATGATGAAATTTCCATCTGGCAGACTTAAATATCATGTACTTTGTCTTTTAACTGTTTAAGGCAAAAAGACGTGTTATGTTTTTAGAAAAAACGTTGAGAATGACATTGAACAGTTCTTCCATGGTTTGAACTACTTAAGTTGAAGATATCTCTTTGTGACTCCATCCGATCATAAAAATATAAGTAATAAGGTGGTCGGCGAAATCGGAGGTTTGTCGCATGCGTCATATGACGTCACGATGCCGTCAATTTTGGTACATTAACAAATCGTAACAAATCCGCCAAGTAAAGTATAATAACGATGTAAATATTGTTTTCGTTATGAATTTGTGAATGGTGAATGTTCACGTAAGTGTCTTATTTGTTTATATTTTATAAGTTCAAATATGTATTGCCAGCAATGTATATGTATATACCGTGACCAATAATTATGACTTGTTTTTATTGTTTAGTTATAGCTGTGAATGAGAAGACTTGTACATAAGAACACCAGCTGCCGTGTGTGACGAGAGAGAGGAGGAATTTTAAAATATTATGTGAATACAATATTTCGCCCTCATTTGTTGTATTGTTATATTTATACCTATAAATTACCCCTGCCTTAAGGCCAAGAGCGTGATTAGCCGTCAGCGTAACCATAGCCACCAAGAAAAAAAAGATAGTACGATCGGTGATTGCCCGGGTCGGACCTCAGTGGCAAACACGTTGCCACTCCTGCAAGGCCATCTACATCAAGAAGTATGATAGCTGGGATTCAGCTAATGTATCTGGATTGGCTGCTCTGGATCGGGCGGCCAAACCTGGCATGAGTGTATGATACTGAAGTGGTCAGCCGTAGCCAACACCCGCAGGGTCTGTCCCTTCTGTGTGGAGAAGTAGTTGTGAAGGTGGATATAAGCCAGTGATCCTACTAAATCCACTGTCCCATGACCATAAATACTTGTGTCTCCCGAATCCACTTCCTTTCTAGTCACAAATAAGTATGTGCCATAAATCTATTTTCCCTCTAATGGTGGGCCGTTTAAATCTAACCGCAATGCATTTGTGCGTGCCGCCATGTTTCATTGTTCTACGCAATGTCACTATGGCAACGATTCACTATTGAAGGGGCCACATGGCGGTTTGGGTCAGATCATACACTTTTAGCTGCCTTCAGATTTAATACTATTGTACGGAGCCTTTTTTTATCGTGTGCACGACTTGGTACATCTGCTATCAACGGAGGTCCGGTCGGGAATGAATGAAATACTCGGAAGTTCTTTGTGGATTATGCGCAACGTTTAGGTTCTCGAAGCCGGATGCATCGATTTTAAATACGTTACCTGTATTCTGGGACACACTTCAACTGATTCAGTGAAATATGGACTTCCTCCAAGATTAAACGAGCTTCGTGAAGCCAGGTTAGCACATCAAGTCAACCAGATGGCAGATGCTGGGTACAGCTAAAACATAGCCAAATCATATCTATGGGGACGGAGTTTGCGGTGCACTGCGGACTGGAAGCTCCTGACCGTAAAGTGGTTATTTTTTTAATAAAGCGGTGGCCCACCCTGGAGGTATGGAAACCAAACGGACAGCTACCTCGTATACTATGTATATCTACGGGTATAACTAGGTTGTATTGACAAATTTGTGTGTGCCACTGTGTAGTGAGTTAAAGCTGCTTGTCGAGTTTTTTCCTAAGCCCAGGTAACATACAATTAGCAGAAACTCTATCAATTAAGAATCGTAATACGCATCACCATTTCGACTGTAATATGGCAAACGTGTTTATCCGGTGACACCGTGGAACTCCGTCGCGGCACTGTTACTTTTTACCAAGCATCGCGAAGCGCAAAAACTGATGACCTTGACCATGAACTTAAATACTTGCCGTACCTTGTGTCGTATACGCAGTGCCGTCAACCCCCCCCCCCCCTCCCCCCACACACCCACACAAGGGATGACACTCACCCTTCGCCAAGGCTCCCATCCCTTGCGACCAGTCGCAGTTTCTACACAGCTTGACATTGGTGCATTAGCGTCTTAAAGTTACATGTCGAGCTCTTTCCCGCCCATACTCAAGAGGTCAAAATACAAATAAAAATCAGTCCTTGAATCATTCAAGATTTCTCTTGTCTATACTCCACCCATGCCAGACTGCCAAATAGTGTCTCTTACCCTTGCGCGTGATATCAATTTACCACAAGTTTTCATTTTAGTGGTAAACGTCATCAGTTTGTGTGCTTCGCGATGCCTTGGTATAAGTAGCAGTGCCGCGACAGATTTCTGTGGTGTCCCGGGATAGACACGTTTGCCACACCACAACCAAAACGGCAATGTTTATCAGGTTTCTGAATTCATAGAATGAAACATTCGAGTTTTCTGCAAATTTTGATATAAATTTCGCCTGAGCTTAGTTTTGGCGGGAAAGAACTCGACATGCAACTTTAATCAATTTATTTGCTAGCCCCTTGACCGACTAAAACCTCTTATGTGACTTGTCTCATTTTACAATTCGGATGCACAAGAAGACTGTTACTTGTGTCAGCTAGTGCCCGCCCATCCACCCCGCTCGCTATCCGCCCCGTGCACGTTAGATAACACCAATTCACTTAATTCACCCTCCGCTCCTACCCGTGTTGTTGAGATTTTTACATGTTAAATCCGCGGAGAGTTTCCATAGCTCAGATGATAGCGCGCTGGGTTTTAGATCAATAGGTCCCAGGTTTGACAATGCGATCCGGGCACCGGCTATTTTGGCTTGCTCAATCTCTGTCTCAATCGTCTCACGAGGCCGTCGTATACCTGAAAGTGGGCCCTGCAACAACAATCATTCTATCAAAACCCTTGGGGAAGGTGGGGGGGGGGGGGGGCACTATCTATATTGAGGTATGTACATATGTGCCGCCCAAGTGTTAGGTATATACATATTTACCGCCCAATTGACCTTTTTTCGCCGAAGCAAAAAGTTACAGAAAGGTACAATTTCTATAAGATCCCATAATTAACCTCCGTACAATTGGCCACGACGGTCATTGTTTTGATGCATTTTTGACCAATTTTTTTTCTCTCAATGACCACAAAATCTCCCGACTTTCTCTCCGTATACCATCAATTGCCGGGGCAGCCCACTCCCACCCATATAGTAATGTAGTGCCCCCCCCCCCCCCCTCCCGGGCATCGCCCTTACCATATATACCCATTTTATTCGATACAAATTGATAATCCCTCCCATATTACCATCTTGTTAATTTTAATGTGATCATACTATTTAAATACAATCTATCAATTAAAAGGCTCCCAATTGCAATTAAAGATAACCAATATGCCGATACCTCTTATTTTCACAATCTCTCCTCTGCTATCCCACTCCCAACTGATCCTGTCAAAGGCTAATTATTGGTTTTGTTTGTTACCTTACAGATACAGACTACTGTCCTTGACATCGCCGTTTATTGCGTGGCGTGTTTTCCCCCAAGTCTTCCGATCGCCCAAAAGTTTCATCTGTTTGTCCTGTTCACGGCATCTGCCGAAATCCACGGTCCGTGTTAAAAAAGGCTCCAAGGCGAGACGCGGGTCTTAGACCTGCTTCCCTCAAGTGCGAGTCAACCCCGGCTGAGACACCACAAAGTGGAAAGCTTAGTGACACTAAGGCCACACCGCAGAATCTTGGCTACAAGGTAAAAGCCGAACGTGGTGATGGGAGCCCGTCAGAAGCTGCGGACGAAGGAAGACGTTTGCCTGGCGATGACAGGAAGGAGAAATCAGATTAAGAGGATGATGAAGTTCACCCTGGTGATCAGTACATTGAAGACGGGGTAGTATCTGGTAATGATACTAAAGAGGAAGGCCAAGCGAATGAAGAGGAGGACGAAGATGAGGAAGAGGAAGGTGGAATGAAAGATTAGGATGAAGAATGGGGATGAAGATGATGTGGACGGTGACGATTCTGGGGAACGTAAAGAAGATGACGATAGGGAAGAATATGGCACAGATGGAGAACAAGATGAGGATGAAGACAATGCTGAGAATGCAGTGGAACGGGTGGAAGAAGAGGCGGACGCTGGAGACTGGCGGGCAGATCTGGCAAAAGTATCTTGCTATCTGACGCAGCATAAATACAAGAAGGGCTTTCGGCTAGTGTGGAGGGTGTCGCGAGGTGCGCGGATGAAGAAGGAACCTCGGGTATCTACTTCGCATCGGTGGAAGCTTCTAACCCTTCTGTCAAAGCCCTTGACCTTCTAAGCCCTCAAGGAATTTTCGTGGCAGAGCCTCATCGAAGAAGCCAACGATACCCTCCCGATCACGACGGCAACGCTGGCACACCTCGTGGCATCAGGGCAACAGCTACGTCAGACAACTGTCGTGGGTCCAACACACCATCAGCGGTAAGTTACTCACGTATTGAAATGGTGCCTTATGGAAACGTTAACTCGAGACTTCTCACCTATTTTTATGTGTAACAACTGCTAAACGCATTCAAGTTGTGTTCTTTGTAGGGGGTAAAAAACTATTATTTAAATGTTTGCGACAAACGTAACAACGTTGTCCTGATGTTATCTTCGAGATGACGTCATCCCAACCGAAACCCAGCGAACGTTGTGTGTTTGATGTAATTGCTATTTCTTGGATAATACGATCAATTACTTTGCATGGACCTTACCAAATGTATGTTTCTTGGTCCAAAACGATGACCGATGAGGAAGCTGGCGCGGCCCACCAGAGACTGGCCATCGGGCTCTACAAGTTTCGCCCGAGAATGTACAAGTTCATGGCGTCAGCTAGCAATTTTTTCCATAATGACTTCAAGTTTCATGAAAATAACGTGCAGGTCTCACAACATAATAACGTCATATATTCTATTCATACTGTAGCCGTAAGACGGCTATAGATTGGAGTTAAGATTAACGTACTTCATCAATAGATTATATAATTACTTCAAGTCACATGCAAATAACGTCCGTGTCTAACACCAATAACGTCATACATTCTTTTCATACTGCAGGCAGGGCCACCCGCCGTCAGACGGCGCTTACACTTCTTGGACGGCCCAGCTGTCATACGGTCTTGGCTGGGACAATGTGCAGCAGGCCTTTCATCAGGATGCAGCAGAAAGCACCAGTCTCGTCTCAACGGCAACCAGTTCGTCGTGTGGGCCATGGCATTCGCGGTGCAGCGCTGAGTTCCATCTCTGGGCATTGACGCCGAGGACACAATTGATGCCGCTGACATGTCTCCTGCGGTGTTCTTGCCACCGGACGCCGCTTGGCAGAGAACTGCGCCAGAGAGGTGTCATCATTGTGCAGCGGAAGGTTCTTCGAGGACTTGGCCGAGGACGTCACGTGGCATGTCCCTCATCGTCAATCGTTGGCGATGAGTCGCAAGTGAATCTTGGCGTTGTGGAGGCCAACCCTGCGTCCACAACTGACGCCCTTGACATCATGGACAAACTCATGGACTACGTGCCGATATTCCCGAATGGACGCGTTCACGCTCTTCCTTGTAACGGGGATCAACTAACCAGCAAGCGGATGACGTCTGCAAAGCAAGCGCGGGTTATCTGCGAAACTCCACGCGACCGTCTGGAAGGACTGGTATCCGCGCCCCAAGAATTCCACAAGGAGGGTATACTGCTGCAAGACACCATGACCAAACTCTTTGACGGACGAAGCGCGGGAGATGATGGCACCCTGTACAAACTCGAGGACAAGTTCAACCACCGCCCGCTGTCAAGCCAGGTCATGGCCAACATTCAGCATGAGAGGGACTTCTTGCGCTTCTCCACACACAGCTTCATCGTCCCCTTGGCCATGCATTTGACCGAAATGGAGACGCTCGAGTCCGTTCCTCGCGGGTCCGCGGACGTGGACAAGGCGGCGTTCCTGGATGCTGTTGCAGAGCGGGCGGTAGAGGCCGTCTGGTGTGCGCCGCCTGCCTCCTCAGTTCGTCGGGTGACGCAACAGTATGAGTAGGCTCTTCCACAGCCCCACCTCCGCTCGCTCCATGTCAGGCTGTAAACGGCCTTAGATGGCAGGGATTGGTCAACGCGCTCTGCCTGTTTCGAATATTCTCATTGGTTGTGCTAAATTTAGCTGAGTGCGGTGCATCATCATGGCCGCCGTTGACGAAGTTGTGGAGAAAGTAAAAGATGTTTGGCTTAAATAAAATTTAAACTTGCTCCTGAAAAAACAACTCTGAACTTCAGAATTAAGTTTATATGTTCGCGACGATGTTATTTAGCCCGTAAGGAAACAAAACCCCCCTCCAGTGCAGAAACAAGAATGGACTCTGCCACGTTGACGCTTATACCAACCCGTTGTTTACTGAAGTCAACCAATGAGAGACAGGCTGCTGGCTGGCGGCAAGAAGTTCTACCCAGTCGGTCATCCGGACAGCAGATGCTGACGAGGTTAGAGGTAAATACACTTATATTCAGTTAGAAATTGTATTCATGGTTCGCTGCTTTAAGAATATAATAAGGATCCATTGTGATATAAGGGATAGTTAACCCAAGTATTCACAATTCTACTTCCCAAGTCTCCTTTTCATGAAAGCCTGGGGCAAAACTTGCCAATATAGTAGATTTCTTGACAATGAGTTAAGGTCATGCAAGAGACCTCTGGGCCTATGAGCCATAAGAATTTAACTCACACTTGTGCCTAACATTTATAGACATAACTTTCGTGTCTTGGTCTTCGGCTTAGCGGATTATAAGGTCCAATTTATTCCGACGGATATCATGCATTTTAATTTGAAGAAAACTAAAGAAGCGGTTTAGAAATAAATTTGGGTTTGGAAATCGGTAGGGGCTAATGCATAGCCATACTTTTGAAACAATATATATTTCTTGTCCGGCAAATGATTTATAGTTTCGCTCACTTCACTGAGCAGTTCAGAATGCCGAAAGAAAAGTAGGCTAGGGCCTACTCACACTTACCATTCTAGTTGAATTCCGTTAAAGAAAAACGATAGCATTGAGTTTTTCAGTATGCCACCACGAGAAATGAGCGCTCAACCATCTACCTGGACCGAAGTCAACTCACAGTCTTGGAGAAAGTCTAAATGCGTGATGCGTCTGATAAAACGACCCCAGCACGTGGACTGCGACGGCATGACTGGTGACATGTCAGCTGTGGTCAATAACCACAGGCTGTCCAGTGATTGTACTTTTACCAAAAAATGTATCAATCATAATCTGCAACTTCTTGTTCAAAATACCTACTTTTACTTTCCATTTGTTTAAAATTGTGTTTTTGTCGTTCGAGGCCTCTTGCAGTCAACTGCTTGTGTTATTGCGAAATTCAATAGTAGAGAGGCGTTTCGTTTTGGCCTGATATCTTTAAAATCAAGAAAAAATTATTTCTCAATATGTACTCGCAATGAAAAGTTTTGTCATTCGTTTATCCAGAATGAGCATGAATAATACCGTATCTATATGTTCATTTCTACTGTTGTCCCATACTTTGTCATTAGGGTGCACTGAACATACTACAGCCAAGACGAATCACCCAGATGCCTCGACTCAACTCTATATATTTAATTTATCATGCTCCAAGAGGGTGAGTAATGTAAGAATAGCCACCAGAGAGCGATCAGACATTCTAATCAACAAATAAAGCGTATTTGTGTATCTAATATTGTGCGTCCGTCTCCATTACACTGGCGACGAGGATAAAGCATACCTCAAGAAGAAGAAACAGCAATCATCGATGCTAACACTTTGGAGAGATGGACGCTGCGAAATATGGCTCGAGCACGCTTGTTGGTGACATTCTAGTGTCAGCTGTTGCTGGGTGAAGGTGCGAAAAAAACTGAACTTTTGAAATTGGAAAATATGCGCTATCAACGCTCCGATATGATGAGGTCACCACTGTCTTACAGAAAGATGACCTCATCATTCAACTTGGGAATGCTAAGCTGGGCAAGCTTGGGACCAAGAAGGCGTCACTAGTAAGGCAACAAATGAGACAGATCGGCCGCATATTAATCGAAGTGAGGAAAATTGTGAAACAACCAATGGCCGGAATGAACAAGCTGCTGTGTCCGGGAAATGTTGATACTTTCGTAGAGGCAGCTAAAAACGTGTGTATTGTCGCCGGCAAAACGCGAAATGGCACAATAATGTTCGATAAACCGGCCCTTGCCCTGAAACTGGGCCACTCCATTAAAAAACTGGCGTTACTGTGAAGGAAGGCGATGCCATCAAGAATGGCGACGAATCTGAGGGAAAGAGGCCAAAGACTTCGCAAAATTATACGACAGAGAATGGTCAGAAAAGGTTTCGTCGTTAGCTTTCCAGACGTTGAAGGAACGGCGGTACAACAGTAAGGAACTGTTGCCCCTAACCCAATACCTAAAATAACTTAAATCCTATCAGTTGGCGGAGATCCCAGTACAAGTAGAAGCGGTGAACGCAGAACCTACCGCCACGAATTGGAGACAGTTGGCCATGCTAGTGCTCGGTAGGGTAACTCTGCTTAACAAGAGACGGGAAGCGGAAGTGGGGGAGCTAACAATGCAAGTTTACCTGGCACCAAGTACGGCACCAAACGCGGACCTCATGCAAGGACTAACCAGTATGGAAAGGACACTGTGCAAAAGGTAACAACAAGAAACAGATGTGTATACATTGATGTCGGACTAGTTATCAAAGCAGTGGTAATGGTGTGCCCGTTGTGATGTCGGGCCGTATTTATAAACCACACTTAAGCTACGCCAGCAGACTTAGCGCTATGTGGAACATTTGTCGACCTATTATCGGGTTCAAAATACATCACTAGTCAACCCAGAGGTTCATTTTACGAATTAAGAAGGTGCTAAATGATGCTGCATATAATGTATTGACCATGAATATAACCACACCGAGCTGGTAAACCTTAGACAGAAATGCACTTAACGTGCTAACGATTATGCCGGTAATTGTTTACTGTGTCGCAGAACCTTGATTAGACTTATGTATCTGATCCTTTCATTGTGTAGCACTGTTTTGTATTCACCTTTTCAGCCTCCGTCATATAGATGTCATTGGCAAGCAACAAAGAAAGGTGCCGATCATTCTCACTGCCGACATGGTGGCAGAACTTGACGTGCTCGTCGCCACCAGAGCGCCTGCTCAGATATCTGACGATAACCCGTACGTCTTCGCAACGTCTAGTACGGGTCACCTGAGGGCGGGCGAAGCGCTGAAGTTCGCAACATCAGAGGCTGGCCTAGAACGCCCGGATCTTGTGTCTAGCACCAAGCTGCGAAAGTACATGGCTACTGTTTCGCAGGTTAGCATATTAAAGGTCTTACAGGCCTTTGTTTACAAGTAAGGCAGACTCAAATACATTGAGTATATTTTCTTGTGGGTGTAAAGTTAACGTATCCGTGTCTTACTTCATTATTATGTATTATACTTCATGCGCATACGGTGGTTTCATGGTTCCTTTCCAGCTCGGTTTGATTTGAAGATATATAGGTAATTCCATGAACTTAATAAATCTGTGGTTTGTTGAAGTATCCTGCCTGCCACACTTCCTCTCGCACGGATGATCATGGATCATCAAAGCTACTTCTAGCTTTACACTATACCCTACCTAATTTAATATATTTCAGGTGCTAAATCTCAAAGAGCAAGAGTTGGTGTTTTTGGCCAACCACTTGGGCCACGACTTGGGCGTACACAAAACATTTTACAGGCTTCAAGACTCCGCCATTGAGCTGGCTAAAGTCAGCCGATTGTTGATGGCGGCCGAAGCAGGCATGATGGGAATGTTCGCCGGGAATACCCTTGCCGACATTGGAGTGGATGGTATGTTGAGAAATATCTTTAAACTTTGGATGTTACTGCATGATGTGGCAAATAATGTCCTTTGAACTAATATACGTTACAGACAGAAACCGTCAGTGTTTTATCTAATGCAGGCTTATATCAAACTTGAACCGGTAGTCTTCTTTTAAAATAGCTTGGGCCACTAACTAGTGTTTGGTATTTCGTATCAGTTGCTTCAAAGCGTTTACACCTCACACTTGGATATTCCAGAAGAAGCAGAAGACGGCGAAGTGGTCATGCCAGAACTTGCTGACCCATTTTTCGAGGATTTCACAGTTGAAGGGTAGCAAATATGAGAGCCGATTTTATGGCGGCACCCATGGGTTGGTACGATATGGGCCGGACTTACTGAACAATGACGAATCCCACGCTGCCCCCAAACTCTCTGGATCTGTGATGCAACCATGTAAAATTAGACCGAGCGGGTGTTTCGTATTTTAGTGCGCGTCGCACTGGCGCGTGTTTCACCCATTGCCACACCGCTGCAGATATCTCAAAATTGTACAAAAACAAATAAAAATGGGCACACACACATTTATTGAGTGAGCTATTGTATTGTAGTTTTTAGAACTAAATCGTGTTGGGATAACCTTCTTCTTCAATCCCAGTCTCACAGTGGCATTATTCAATGCATAATTAAACTTCTAGAACCTGGTGTAGTCAGCGGGGAATCGTACGAAAGCTGTTGCTAATGGCGTGAATAGGGTCGGCAGCTACACTCCGTGGCCACACGGAGTCTAGTGTGGCTGGACTATGTTCATGTTGTACTTTGGTTAAGATTAGTACGTAAGTTTTGGTTTCTTAAGTTGACATTGCATTATTAACAGCACATGTAACCCGCCAATAACCGGTACTTTTTGCACACGTACGAATGTTCTTACTAATAATATTATTAATAATACTAATGTCATAAATGACGTGTGTTTACGATACCTTATGGTTAAACACAAATAGCCAACGTGTCGTGCGCAATACAGGTACGGGGTGTTGACAGTCCCAAGCCTGTAGGTGACAAATCAGGATGTTTATTTGCCTGATGTCACTTAAAATTGGGGAGGGCATGTGTGTAGACGCCTTGCTATGACTAGATTCAATGTACGTGAAATGGCAAGCTGATGCTACAGGAAACAGCAACGGGTGTCTCTCGCCCGCATGGAGTCGTTCGTGAGTTCAGGGGACTAACTCAGCGACGGTTACGTAATTTGCCCCAAATACGAGGTTTCTCAAAAAACGGCAAGTGTGTTCTTCATAGACATCGTAAGGCAAGTCTTCACTTAAGATTTCTAATTGCAACCAATTATAGGACTTGACGTGTAACATCACAACGTAGGACCTTCGTTTAGTTGCGCGAAATGCGGTTATCCATGGTCTCACCTCCGCAGTAAAAATTTGCACTATGTTACAGAATGTCATACCTTTTGTTGCATTTCACGGTCAAATCTAATGTACCTAGACCATCAAAAAATACTGTGTTGTAATGGAATGGCCAGCCGGTGCCAATAGCGCTGTTCACACAGCATGTGTCAATTACGGTGTTCACACAGGTGTCAATGTGACGTGATTAAGCGATATGATATGATACCGTTACCAAAGACACTTATTTTCGTGATATCACCAAGGCCATGTGCCCTTCATTATTTACATTCGGGTCGGTAACGTGTCCGAACCATTCATGACTAGTTCATATTGGATTCGAGGTAATGATTAATAAACCTTGGCTATTATCGTTTGCCGCAAATCAGTGGCCACATGAATCGGTCCTTCTACTCATAGAAACATACAGAGATCACCAGTCGCTCTTCGCTTCCCCAACTGTGAAGAAGAATGAAGTTTGGCGTAAAATTGCCACAGCGATGAAGGGGCAAGGCCAAAAGTACAATGCGGATGCCTGTGACCGGAAGTCCCGGTCGTTAAAACTACGGTAGGAACATGTAATGTTCGAACGAGTCAAAGAGCAAAATGCGCAAGGCCTACACTAGTTCGTTTATCGATATGTCCTATTTCATAAGGTTTCGCTCCCAATTGTGTCAACAGGTTGTGGTCTCGCTACATTGGGCTCTTCTATGTTAAACAGGTACAAGGCGATCATGGATGATCAAGGAAAAACTGGGCGCGGCTGCAGGCGATGGGAGTATCTGACACTAATGGAGGATCTCTGGTGACCCCGCAGTCAAGTCTGCTCGTTTGCTGTCGTCTCTAGCTCCAGGTAGACCGCCGGCAAGGAACATGACCTAACCCGGCGGTTGACGCAATTGCATTTCTGATGGGGTGCTAAGTACAACAACAGGCCATAACTTTGTTTACAGTCTTACGCCGGATGGACCTTGTATAAGTCCTTCAAATACAAAGAAGTATGACGCCACGGCTTCGGAATTACATTGCAAATGCGCGTCCTCTATTTTTAAAGTCCGCTACTTGCAGAGGGAGCCCCGGGCAGTTGACTAATGACCATCACATGTATGTATGTATGTATGTATGTGCATCACCAATATATGCTACTATATGTTGTTGACAGGCCCCAGTGCAGCCCCACGTGAGGTGAAGCCATCCCATTCGACCACCCAACCACACTCTCGCGCCCGTTCGTGCCCCAATCATCCCACCACATCTTTTGCTCGTACATCCTATCTCACCAGTTCCTCCGGTACTGGCGCCGCGTTTTTCCCCAGTTCATCTTCAATTCTTTAATCTTTCCACACTTCGTTCGCCTCTCGAGCAAGTTCATCTGCCGCTCGCCCCACTTCATCCACCTCTCGCCAGTTCATCTGCCGCTCGCCCCATTTCATCCGCCGCTCGCCCCACTTCATCCGCCGCTCGCCCCACTCCATCAGCCTCTCGCCCCACTCCATCAGCCTCTCGCCCCTCTCCATCAGCCTCTCTCGCCAGTTCATCCGCCCATCAACCCGGTCGATTCGCGGTGGAAGACACTGATGTGGCCCCAGTGGAGGTAACCCACGAAACGGAGGACCGCGCAGACGTGCCCCGTCGAAACGTCGCCGCCAGACGGCAGCGGAAACGGCGTGCCGACGAGCCTCCAGTGTGGTTTCAGGCATTCCTGGAGGACCACCGGAGAGACCAGGCGGATCTGAAGGAACTCCTGGCGAATTCTAACAGAATTCAGGAGCAACGTAGTCAGCTACTGTGCGAGTTATTGTCCAAAATGAAATAAATTCTGCAAATTGCACGACCGATTTGTCTTGTGGTTTCATTAGGCCTGGATCATAAATAATGTTCAGCACACGGTTTAACCAGGGTGCGACTTAATCGACTGTTATAAGGCTCAAAAGGAATGCGTAAAGAAAGAGTCTCGAACAACAGCTTTCGACTTTGGCTTTTTTTTCACTTTGCAAGGAAAGGCACATTATGAAGGAAGCAGACATAGGGACAGGATGTGCATAATAATTTGCTTGTTACATTTTTTGCAAATGCAATTGTTTATATTCTCGGCCCTTCTAATTCAACCGTAACACGGGAAGAGGAACTAGTATACAACAATCTTCACGTATATATGTTGAATCGAGAAACCTGTATACATGAATATCTGTTTAATCTAATGTGCACGTTCATGAACTCCCCCAATTCCAAAAGTAGAAGTATGATAGACGGGTGTAAAATAGCCGATACAAAACAAGTCCCGAATATAATGGAAAAACAGTGAGCGAGTAGTAGTAACACTTCTCAAATTCAACAACCTATACATGTTCGTAAAATGCTCTACGCATGACCGACATGTGACCTACACAACACTATAATGAATACATTAACCAAGAAACTCCCCAGTCCGTGTGATATTTACGACAAGCAAAGTACACTAGGCAAGACTTACTTATTTTACAGTTGTAGGCAACAAATAATACGAAGAGATATCTTCTGGGCCTACTATATGTGGTGTGTGTAGATGGTCTACAGTGTGTAGATGGTAGATTGCCCTGGGATCCCGTTCCTGGCGCATCGTTCAACTTGTTGCCAGTACTCAACAATGGAGTCTGGCGGTCCCCAGTAAACAACTTTGGACACATTGGGAACGTGCGATCGCACACCAAACGCGATGGTTGAAGCAAGACAGCGAACTACAGAATCCTCCTTGCAGACATTCTTAGGAACGAGGACTTCAGACTCCGGGTCGAGCTGGGCGTGGAACATCTCCACCCTGTGGTCCTCATCGTGGGGCTCCAGGAAGGCACAAACCTTCTCAAACACTCGGGTCACCTCATCAATGGATCTGAAATTTGACATGGCATAACTACGTTCCCTGATGTGTTTTGTATTCAATATATATATATATATATATATCCGGTGACTTAATATTACGACATACCAGCGTGCAGTTGAAGACAATTTATTATTCCTCTACTTCTGAAGTAGGTTACGGCACAGACACACTCTTAAATTTTGACTTTTCAATGTCCATAACTGCAGTATGCAATACTTTTGGGAGCTGCTCCTTTCTCCCATACGATGGCCTCTATGATATTCTGGAGCGACACCTCTACACTACATGACTGTATGGACGTCACGAAAGACGTTTGGACTGAAAAGAACGAGAAACGTACATATAGTCATTCCAAAAAAGATGTGTTCATGATGTGCGATAGGTCGTTGAAACATTTTTCGCAATGCGATATTTTTGCATAACTTGAATTTTTGTCTCGGCTTACAGTGCTGTATCAATGTGAAATATACGGTGCACTAACCGGTCAGGGATAGCAGTGACAAAGCTGAATCTCGAGACACCCATCATATGGGCGAGGCTGTTGACTATGGCACGCGTAGCTGTTCCAGTCACGGCTAGGAGAGGAATGCCACCAATGAGGGACCGGTGCGCACTTACGCGAATGTAGTTTTCGCGAAACTTTTTGCCCCTGAAAGAACCCAAACAAACAAACAATTAGTGGGTGAAACAGAAGGCTCCAGACAATGCAGAAGTTATATTATGCCTTTGGGAATAACACAAAGTGCCGATAGAGTAAGGCGCAAAAATAATTGTTGTTTTTTCACCATAACAATGTCACACATCAAAAGAAACCATCATATTACATAAAAGGGTGCCACTTCGATATAAAAGATGACATGTTTTCACTATCGCTGATGTACTGTTCTATCTTAAAGTAATACAAAATACTGTGCTGGACCCCCTGAAGATTAGGGATTTCATTAAGCCATTTACGTCTATACACATATCTCTTCGTAATTAAACAAATATGATTAATAATTCGCTCATGCAATGAGTGTTCTAACCTTATTAAACAGGATTGACGCGTTGGAGTCAGAGATGTCAAGCAATCAAAAACCCTGAACCATAAACATAAATACAATCAATAAGTAAGTGCTGAATAGTTTCAGTCTCAGTCCTACAAAAAGAACATTTCTCTGAGTTTATTATATGACATTTATACAAAAACTGATTTGTGACCAATGCTAAATTCAGTAACAGAAACTGAAAGCTTGTTTTTTTCAACCGTACAGTGCAATGGTAATTTATAATATTGGCACCAATTAGCGTCCTCTAGGTATGTCAATTTCTAAATACTGACACGACCATGCTTCGTTTGTGTTACTATAGCTTAAAGACCCACCGCATTACAGCTTAATTCACCCATTTCGCGCCATATCATTGAAATTCTGTCGATAATTATTGCTTTTATCATATAACTGTAAAACTTAGGCGTCGAATATATCCAATAGGGCATTATTAAAACTGTTCTGACAGCACCTTCACCGTGTTTGCGCCTCGTCAGGCTGACTAATTAACATACCGGAAATCACGTAGGCGGGGGTTGACTGTTGCACGGCCCCGTGTTGCAAGATGGCCGAGAGTGTATGGCGTGTCGACGACGAAGACAACAGTTTTGCTTCAGTGGGGACCGATGATGAAGATGAAAGGCAGGATATTTTCGATAATGAGGAGGAGGGGACTGCTGGGGAAATTAAACGGTACATCGTCGAATGTCGGCCACCTTTTTTCACCAGTCCCAGTTTGAGAAGTCTCTGAAGGCAAATCACTGTGGCAACTGGAAAAAAATAAGCCTCTGTGCCGGGGGAGACCTTTATTGACCTAGATATCTGTTTTTACGTCATTTTTATTTATTCTAAATACAGAAATCGGCGCATGTATGTGATAAACCATGAGTGGGGTAATGCCGTCAGAAGGTGGGGCAATGTCGACCACACCCTTTATTTAAAAAAAAGGCATATAGAGAGGCCACATAAGGCTTATATTGCAATAATAATAATAAAATCAATAATAGTAAATACAATAATGATTCAATTAATAGTAATCATGAGCTAATGCAACAGGACACTTGCATTTATAATGATGCATTCTCATCGCAAGGTTCAGCATATGTACACAAATATTATCACAATCTTTTGAAGATTAATATTATACCTTGTTTTACAAATCCACTCCTGCCAAATAATAATGACTCATAACATAACAGAAACAATTTCTGGGTGATTCAGTCAAGTATTTGATGTGGAGGCATATGTGAACTACAAGTATAATATAGTCATTTCTTTGCACAAAATGTAACAATATAGAGCTGATTAACATATATTGCCAGAAGTAATGTACGCAAGAATTCACACTATAATTATTTTTTTATAAGTGAGGCCTGGTATTGCCGACAGCTTGTAGTGATTAAAAGTAATAGTTATGGAAGATGTGATCGTATTCATTTAGGAGAAATTTGAGTCCTTTGAACCAGGATTCAGTCACAAATTTTTACAAGTGACAAACTCATCAGTAACTGTAACAAAATCGTTGGCTACTTGAGGAACGTAGGCAAAGATTTTGTCACTTAAATTATATTTAGTTGCGAGCACATAGTAAAGGATGTATCTGGTATGATAAGCAAATACTGCCTCCTCAAATGTTTTGCAATCAGTTGATTGTGTCCTAATCAGCATCAACTGTAACATATGAAATTGACATCCGCCACCAGGGCAATCCCTAATGACGTCCTCCATCTTCTCATTGACGTAGATGTCAGACACCCTGGATGAAATACGAGCCCCACATATTCTCTTCGCAACAAATGCGCAGTTACGTTGCGGCAGGCAACCTAGAAGGTGCACCCTGTGACCTACACGACCTTAACAAGTTGGGCGCGAAATTAGGACAAAGTCTGTGACGTATTCACATTCCAATTTCGCGCGTGCCTGACGTAAACATACGGGTACTTGGGGGAATCCCCTGTTTGTTGCAGTTGGCAATAAAACAATACGAACACAAAAACACATTTGTTTTTGCTCTTAAACTTTTATTATAAAAGATATCTTGCTTTGTATGATACTTGGTTGAAAGCGGCCGACATTGCCCCACCGGCCGACATTCGACGGATCTACCCTACCGATTTGAGCCGGTAGCTGATGGCTTAGCTGACGGTGAGCCGACCGGTGAGCCGACCGACAACGCGGCCTCGCGCCGTCGGAATGTGACGGCGGTCGGTGTGTAGCCGACAACACTGACAGGTACGCACTAAAGTCTAAGGCTAAATCACCAATCATATAAATATGAATTGTAGGGTGCCTAGTGTAGTCTGAATATTCAGGCTAGGCCCAGTGCTGGTGTCCCAATTTTTTCCGACCGGGTGGCTGGGGGGGGGGGGGGGGGGGGGGTACTACTACTACACCTTAGATCTCATTTTTCAGGTCATTGAAAAAAAAGTTACTTTTGAGTGTGAGCAAATGTAATCCCTTATTATGTAGATCTAACTGGTTGATTGTCTGGATTATCACCCTTTGCAGATTGGATGGCCTTTTGAGGTTGTGAGTTCAAATCTCACCTGGGTTTCCAGATTCATCCAGCAGTCTACAGCAAAAGAAAGAGTAGATCTGTATGATAAATATAGAAATATGACTATGGCAGGCAGGGACTCAGCTGATGTGTGCCAGCCCCCAAAAGGCCTTTTGGTCACAATGACAAGAAGAAAAATGTAGTGCTTCCAAGTTCATATGATAACGAGAACT
>CAXHSH010000641.1:0-36252 GCA_964019135.1 Arenicola marina
AACATGAGAGGCAAGTTTGAAACTGTCATGAAAGCAAGTCCTGGCGTATTCCAAAACGTCCCAAGATACCCTTCAGTACACGAGCCTGGCATTTGAAAAAGTACACTGAGGCTGATGACAACAGCATGATCCAGAAGCTTGTAATGGAACATCTAAAATCTGGGGGTCACTCCACGGATCGTCTAGCTATGCCTAATAAATAAATCGGGTTGAGACGATAAAGTGCAATTGATCAATTAATATTCGAATTAAAAATATTACTATTGCAATAATAATAATGCTTCGTGTTACATTATAATTGCATTAATTATTATCGTTCAAGCAGTGGATGCCGGTTGTGGGCATACATTGCAGGAGTCTTTGCAACCTGTAGATGCTGGGCTGACGGTTCGAGTCACATGGTAATTAGAAAAGCCTGTTACAAACGATTATCATACCATTGTAAAAGTCAAAAACGCCCAATGACGATGTATTTTCTCATCAAGTTTGACTGAGGTTCTTGTATTTTTTTCCGGGGAATTGCTTTTCATTTGCACCTGTGTCAGAATTTTTCTATCACTTGAGGCTTCTCTTGGACAGCTTCAGTGGTATATGTGTCGGATGTGTATGTATGTGGGTCTAACAATGTCATGAGAAACACACCTATTCATGTTGATATGTTTTGTTTACAGCACGATGTCTTTTTCTAGCTCCCATATGTTATATATTGGGTAAGAATATATGCGGACGACATAAACCACAGTAATGTTCACTCTATTATGCACCCAAACTTGACGTGAGTCTGGAGGGAACGGCACCAGGTTTTTCTCCAATTAAAATCGTCTTTGGTAAATTCATCAGTGCTAGTTGTAATCTGTCAGAAAAAGGAATAGTAAATACATGCAGAATTACATGTATTAACATATCCCCACCACAGTACTCTATGGGGTAACCCCCGAAGAAAGAGATGGCCCCAGAGAGGTGACTGTATGGAGGTGGAGACTGCCCCATTAATTTGAGATAAGGCCAACTGACAACATAGGACACACCATTAAATTATGTGTTTCTCATTTAGTTTGAACCACTTTAAATAATCAAATAATGATTGAACTTCTTCATTTAGCTCTTTTCAAGCTACTGAGTTGTTGTTGTTGAGTCAATCCATGCGTCATACCTCACTGTTTAGTGTCACGGGTAAAAAAATAAATCTGTCACACAAAGCCAAGAAACAAAATTGTGACTATCATTGGCCTTGGGCAAGGCGGGATCTCGAAGGGCCATCTGGTTTCAATGTCATTTTCACTAGACCATGCAATATCCAGATAGGATACCGGTAGGCCTTGCCAAGCGACGACGTGTTACTGTTAGCGACTGTGCAATGTAGGGTCAGCGTTGTAGTCCCAAGTAAACTAAACTTTAGGCGATACATTCGACTATTCTCTTCAAATAACAGTGGCAATAAGTGAACGAATACCTAAAAATGAAGCCCACCATCACTTCTGATTATTACCATCCATTCTTGGCGTATTTTTTTGTCCTTGAGCAATTGGTGGAAGCTGTTTTCAGCTGCCATGAACACAGTAGGGAACACGTCAGTGCGCCATGTTGCCACCGACGCTTCGCGTTGCTGCGCGGGCAGCCTCGTTCTGGTGCCGCATGCATAAATTTTTAGAAGGGCCTATAGTGGAAGATTTGTGCTATTAAACCCGTTACAGCCCTTGTGGAGCTGCGGTCCATAGCAGACACTGACTAGACAGGGTCGCTATTTTCATCCTGTTGGTCTCTAAACTATCCTCGTTTAATATGTCTCTCCCAGAAATGTGACAATATCAAGTTGAAGGCTAACTTATAGTCCACCGACTCGCGTTTGTTTGGCGTGAGTAGAACGTGAGCTACGGGGAGGCAGAGACCAAGCATTCAATGTCGAGCACACATTGACACATGAAAACCAAGTTTAAGTGTTTTCGGGTTTACCATATACATGTGCATACAAGATGAAGAAAAATCCGAAACGTTCATGTAATGTAATGTATGCTTCTGTTGCTGTAGTTGTTTGGTCTACCAGACATAGACAATGTTTGTTAGAGTAGGAATATTAAGAACAAATGATATCTGTGGTCTACTGTGGTAGAAACAAACAGAAACCAACACGTGACCATTGGCCATCGTTGGGGGGGGGGGGATTGCTATGTCCTAGGGTATTACCATTAATCTGAAATGTCATTTAGACAAAATGTTAACTAATTCATAACTAACCCCATCGCGGGTTAAAGTTGATTAGAAATTAGAAATTAGAGCAACCTTGTTTTGGGAAGAAGAACATGGTGTAACTCCCCCCTCCCCTCCCCCCCCCCCCCCCGTAATGATAATAATAACGGGAGAACCCCCCACCGCACCATTGCTGCAAAGAATTTGCCTACCAAGCCACAATTAGCCTCCATTGCATCTCTCAGAATGATGAATTCAACCACGGGCCGCTGTGCCGTCTCGCCAAGTGCTTCCATTGGTGCGTCATTCCTGCGGGTATTTCTTTATTATGCGCTGAATAACGGCAGCACATGACCTCGTGACCTGCATGTTTTACCCATTGCCCTTGGGTCCTATGGTGAGTGAGGCGGGCGTGAAATCGCATGGCAGCCGTGAATTCAGACCCCGGCATTCACTGCAAGTCTCGTCTGCAAGTGTCGTCTGCTTTGATCGCTCCTCGGCCAGCGTTGATCGATCGTTTGTCATAGAATACACAATGGAAGTAATAGAAAAGAAATCACTGTCAATTCTAATAAAAGCTGGCGACGGGATTCCTATTAACAATGTGTATGTGTGTTTTTCTCTTTGTAAATTGCATAACAAAAAGCAATGTCATTTACAGGGCTAATTAAAAATCTTTCACCCTACCCTCAGTCACCTAGTCTGATATTAGCTCCGCTCCACGCTAGAAATTGTTACGTCATTTAATAATTTGATCGCATAATTCATAGATGATGTCATTTATATCTTTCATACGTGTATTTTAGGGATGTTTTTCTCTTGGACGTGCTATAAATTACAGTCAAAATTTGTTGAAAATTGTCAAATTCTTAAAAAAAAAATTTTTTTTATTATTTATATATATTGTGCCACCTTCAGATGATTCAACAATAATTAATGCTCCATAACATCGTGAATTTAAACAAAGCATTTAGAAAATGCTTGTGTCGGGTACAAATAACTTCGCTCTCGGAGAAAGAAATCACGTACAAGTTACATGAAGTCCATGTCTAGGTTAATAAGCTTAACAAGACCGCGAATGTTATATGGAGGAGCGAGTCTGTAATGTCCTCGGACAACGCGATAATCTTTCTCGAACAACGCAATAACCTTTTTCGGACAACATGATAACCTTTCTCGGACAACGCGATAACTATTCTGGGCCAACGCGATGACCTCTCTCGACAACGCGATAACCTTTCTCAGACGACGCAATGACCTTTCTCAGACAACTCGATAACCTTTCTCGGATAACTCGATAACCTTTCTTGGACAACTCGATAACCTTTCTTGGACAACGCAATAATGATTCTCGAACAAAGCGATATGCTTTCACGGACAACGTGATAACCTTTCTAGGACAACGTGATGACCTTTCTAGGACATCGCGATGACCTTTCGCTTACAACTCGATAACCTTTCTCGGACAGCGCGATGACTTTTCGCGGACAACTCGATAACATCGCTCAGGTAACGCGATAACCTTGCTCAGGCAACGCGAAACGTTGTTTAGAGAGCCCGCAAGCGAAAAGGTAACTATGGCAAGGCGTACTGAAGGCTACCAATTTGCATAGCCCCGAGGGCGTGGAGATGATACTGTAGCAGGATTATTATTTGAGTGGTCTTCCATAGCATTATAACAATATAACATTAGTTCATTGGCTTTCCATAGTTTCATTCTCTCACTAGGTGACTCCATAATTGTTATCATGTAGTCATGACTACCCGCTATAACCACATCTCATTGGTCAGTCACATCATATTCATCCCTCATTGGTCATCAGAGAGAAGTGGCATGTGACGCTGGTTTGAAAGCCTAATAAACTTCACTTCCTCTCTATTCGTAGCCGTGGACAGACCGTCAACGGCTGATCATTCATTTGTTTTATGTTCTATCTGTATTTATTCACCATACAGGTAAATAAACCTCTTGACCGCCACCTCAGTTGTTCTCATTTCCTCGTGACGGTGGCCTGCTTTCATAGCCGGCCGCCAACTGTCACAAATGGCGTCATGAACAGGATGAGCTATTCTGAGAATCGACAAGTGGCATATGGTCAATTTCATCCGCATCGAGGAGTCAACGCATCACCGACAACGAGTCACATCGCATCACCGGGGGACCCTGCCCTAGCACTCACTGGACAAGTGAGCTCTCTCTCCACGGCAACTTCGTCTCAACGTTGATCGCGTTCGGCTTTTCACGTCGGTCACACCGATCGTGGAACACACATCGGCTGTCATCGCTAAGGTCTTCGTAACCTTTCGTCTCGCCTGTATCGATCATCGGCATCGTTCTGCTCTCGTCGCCTGTCGTCGACTCGCATCGGCTCGTCGCTGATCGTCATCATAAATCATGGTGAGACTTTAAGCGCTTCTGGTATACGTATATAATTAAGTGCACTATTTACTTTCGCTAGCGTTGTATGGCCATTTGATTTATCTATTATATATATGAGCCACATTATTTAAAGTATTAACTGTACAGAATCTGTGCTGGATACATTCCTTTATATGCCGGCTATTTCTAAGGGAATTTATCACGCTCAGCTTCAGTACTTGCATGGTGTCATATTTAAGCTCCACTTGTAGAAGTGGTGAAATAATAAGGCAAATATTATAATCCGTAATTAAGTGTTGAATGGGCGCCCATAGATTTGTTAACATCACGACCTTGACCTTGTCTAACAGCTGACTGGTGGGTTGGCCCCCTAACAGCAACAGTGGCAGTGTTTGAGTTTTCAGCTTTTCAAAGCAGACATGTGTTAGAATATTGGGTGTAAGTAGTGTCTCAATTTACACTATTTTTCTTTATTTAGCATCAGGTGACACAATCACTGGTGATTATATTTTTTAAATAGACTTAGATTTTGGTTAGATGAGTCATACCGCCATAGGCCTATGCATTCATACTATTATTAACATTGACTGCTATTGACTGCTATTGATATTGTATTGAACCAGATCAGTGTTGGTTTATATTTGTGTCAAGTGGTACATTTAATTAATATTTAGGTGCAATAATTTAATATTTGGTAAGTTTCGTGGTTGCAGTTAAGTAGTTATATCCTTTACATTAATATTTTAGAAATCCTAGTTAATATTAAGCCTAAAACTAATAAGTTTAATCGACAGCACCTATCATATATTCTATCATTTTCATTTTTCACCCTCAACTTTCATAGATCATATATTCATATGTGACTGATCAGTTATCATTTTCAATCATTATCTTATCTTATACCCCATATGTAGAAGGTTTCTTCTTTGTTGCAACTGACTTGTTCAATTGCGCTTATCATTTGCTTCGTACTTTTGATCAATTCCTATTCTTGTTTTGTGGGAATTGGTTATATATTCATTTGTATCAACCTCTACATTTTCATAAATATCACTTTTCCAAGTGATTGAGTTCATTATTATCTCCTTTCCATTTGTCTGCAATTTATTTCAGATTGGAACATTAGAAATGAACTTTCTAATTTCTTTCTTCAGATTCTCATCTGATTTACTCCTGATTTATTGATCAATTCTGATTTCAGGTACCAATCTACACTTCATACAAATCTAGTAGCATGATGAATTGTATGTTATCTCGTATGTGTACAGAAACTTGATGCAATCTTGTCTTGTGATAATGTGGCAGTTGTGCATCTGAGTTTGAACTTACAATTGAATGTGTTATATGTACCGCAGTGTGAACATTTAATTTGTATTTTTTGTTTGAAGAAATCTTTGAATTTCTTTGAACAGTGTCACAGTGATTGATATAGTTGGTCACATTTCGATCAGCAAGACTAGCACTTAACAGAAATTGAATTGTGTATCCCTGTGTGGATTACCATCTTGTGGAGATCATGTCTCTTTACAAGAGGTCAGTGTATATTACTGGTTTGCCAGATGATGTCGCCATTGCTGAGGTAGAATGCCTTTTCTCCCACATTGGGAATGTAGAACAGGTGCTATTTAAAGGTTCCCCAGACCCTGGTGTCCTACAGGTAGCTTTTGTCTTATTCTATAGTACAGAACTTGTGACTCAAGCTGTGAGTGAAATATCTGGAAAAACATTGAGAGATAGACAATTAACTCTCATTGCTTGTGGGGTAGACCATGAGTCTACACTGAAGGCTCTGGTGCCAAAGTCTGAGACAGAGGGGGTCCAAGCTAGGTGTGTGGACTTAGAACAGCAGCTAAAGGCCCTCCCCCCGGATGTTTTGCAACACCTGATTGACAAAATGATCACCGTGGCAGAGACTTCGCGGGTTGAGGAACCTGACGGAAATGTTACTCCTGATAGGAATAATACCGGTAGCCGTGTGTTCACACATTCTGATACAGCACGACTGGCAAACAACGCGTATGTGTCCACGGCTACTCCCCCTGCACAAGTACATGTATCACCACACCACTCTAACCCAGGGATCCAAATACCGTCAGCATCAAGGGAAATTAGAATACCTCTGTTTTCGGGAGATGGAGGGAAAGGTGAATTGTCTTACTTTGAATGGAAGTACGAGGTTAGATGTCTTTTGAATGAAGAACATCCTCCTCATGTCATCCCCCAGGCTATTCGTCGCTCCCTTCGTGGTACAGCAGCAAGGGTTCTCCGTTACTTGGGCGAAAACGCTACTGAGAATGAAATTTTTCAGAAATTTGATTCTGTGTTTGGTATTGTGTTCACCACGGAACAGTTGTTTGAAGATTTCTACTCGTCAAAGCAACGTGAAGCTGAAACTGTGTCAGCTTGGGGTTGCCGATTAGAGGAGCTCTTAGTTCAAATTAGAGATCGGGACCAACTGACGGTTGAGGCTAGTAACCAAATGCTTCGTACTAAGTTCTGGATGGGTCTTAGCGATCACCTATTGAAAGAGGCAACTAGACATCACTTTGACGTCAAGTCACGTTATGATGTGTTGTTCAAACAAATCAGACAGGTGGAACATGAACTTTCATGTTCAGGTAAACCTAGGGCTAAAGTTTATCAGCAGAGTGTGACTCAGGATGAACTTTTGACAAAGATGGGTCTTCTCTTGAAGAAAGTTGATGATATGGGGAAACGTATCTCAAATCTAGAAGAGAATAAGAATAGACACACTGAGCAGCGTAGAGTCTCTCCTCGGAGAAAGCCTCCCTCAATCCGTTGTGATCGTTGTGCCCGGTTTGGACACACACAAGACAGATGCAGAGCTCGCTTTCACAAAGAAGGCCATTCTTTAAACTCCCAGACACTCTCTCAAAGGGGCGAAAGCGAGGGTGTACAAATGCTGGCCCCACAACAGTGAAAGTTGAATCTCGAGCCCAGTTAGTCGGTGGAGCCAATGAGGTACAGATCAAAGTCTACAGTAAGGATTGTATGTCCCTCTTAGATACAGGCTCCCAGGTTACCACAGTTGGATCTTCGTTCCTAGACGAACAGTTTCCTGAACTTGATGTTTTGCCGGTCTCAACCCTGCTAAACGTTGAGAGTGCAGGAGGACACCAGCTTGCTTTTAGAGGTGTTGTAGAATTGGAATTGGGATTCGATGTATTTGGCAAACATGTTGATATCCTAACACCTGTACTTGTTGTAGATCAGACTCGATATAACAGACAGGTTCCGCTTGTTGTTGGTACAAACGTACTTTGTCGTGTCTTTGATCCTGATTTTAACTTTGGTCCACTACACAGTGATGCCCCAGGCGCTGATGCCTGGCAAGCAGCAGCTCGGGTGTTACAATCGCGGAAGTGTTTAGACTCTCCAGATTCTACGATCGGGGAAGTTAAATGCCTCAAGCAGGTTCTTATTCCTGGGAATATGCAAGTTACCGTTCATGGCTCAGTACGCGCAGGGGATGTAGGGAAGCTACTGACTCTGACTGAAGAAGGCAAATCGCAATCCTTACCCAAAGGTCTAATGCTTGTTCCTTCAGTACAACACACAGAATCTTATTCTAATACGTGTACGCGTATACCTATCAAGATACACAATATGACGAGGCATGATGTAATCATCCCTGCCAAGTCATCGTTGTGTGAACTAACTCCCGTTGCCATGGTACCAAAGCCGATCACCTCTGTATCAGCCCAAATGCAGGAAGTTTCCGGTTCAACGGAACACTCTGATCCAGACTCGGAGTTTCTGTCTTTGTTCAGCTCGAAGGTGGATACCCAGGAACATTTAGCCCGGTTGTTAGTGAAGTGGAAAGATGTGTTTTCAACCACAGATAATGACTTAGGATGTACTGAGGCCGTCGAGCACCCTATCCTTTTACACGATGATGTCCCATTCAAGGAAAGATACAGAAGAGTTCCTCCCAATATGTATCAGGAAGTCCGGGAACATCTTTGTAATATGCTGGATTGTGGCGTGATCCGACGTAGTAACAGTCCATTTGCTTCACCTGTAGTTTTAGTGAGAAAGAAAGATAAAAGTCTACGATTTTGTATTGACTACCGGAAGCTAAATGCCCGTACAGTGAAGGACGCTCATTCAATCCCCAGAATTGAAGAGACATTAGATGCACTCTCAGGAGCCCGTTACTTCTCTTGCTTAGATCTCAAATCTGGATATTGGCAAGTGAAAGTGAGGGAACGTGACAAAGAAAAGACTGCCTTTACCGCAGGTCCGTTAGGCTTCTGGGAATTTAACCGCATGCCGTTCGGCCTAACCAATGCCCCGGCTACCTTCCAGCGTCTAATGGAAAAATGTATGGGTGATTTGCATCTCACAGAATGTTTGTTGTACCTAGACGATATTATAGTCTACTCATCTACGCTCGAAGAGCATTTACAGAGACTAGAGCGTATCTTCCAGCGATTGCAGGAACATGGCCTTAAACTCAAGCCATCTAAATGTTCATTCCTGCAAAGCTCTGTAAAATGCCTTGGACATGTTATCTCGGAGCGAGGTATACACACTGATCCCGAGAAAATAAGTGTGGTCAAAGACTGGCCCGCCCCGGCTGATGTCAAAGATCTCAGAAGGTTTTTGGGATTTACCGGTTTTTACCGTAGATTTGTGAAGGGGTACGCCAAGATATCGAGACCCTTGTATGATCTCTTAAAAGGACCCCCGAAGGGCAAAACAAAGACTTTGTTCTGTTGGGATGTAGCGCAGCAACGCTCTTTTCAGGAACTGAAACAGGTCCTTACGTCGGCTCCAATTCTCAGCTATGCCAATTTTGACCTACCTTTCAAGGTGCACACCGATGCCAGTATGCAAGGTCTCGGGGCTGTACTTTATCAAGAGCAAGATGGAATTGACCGTGTCATAGCATATGCGAGTAGAGGTCTGTCTCCATCAGAGAAGAATTATGCAGCTCATAAGCTAGAATTCTTGGCATTAAAGTGGGCAGTCACCGATAAGTTCAAGGACTATTTGTACGGATCAAAATTTGTCGTTATGACGGACAATAACCCCTTGACTTATGTACTAACGACCGCTCGCCTTGATGCCACGGGCCATAGATGGTTGTCTGCCCTCGCTAACTTTGACTTTGAAATAAAATATCGAAGTGGGAAGTCTAACGTAGATGCAGACGCCCTCTCAAGGATGCCGTCTACGATAACAGCTGAGGTGACGTCTGCAATCTGTCATTCTCAGTGTGTTCCTAGTGTAGAAACGTTATTAACGACCCCATCAGCTGTGGAACAGTTAACAACTACCCCTTTACCGACATTGACAGCAAATGATTGGATAAAATGGCAATCGACGGATCCAGCTATTTCAGCTGTCATCAAATCTCTGAGAGGAGATACGACTGGAAGTGTTGATCCCAATGTAAGAGCTCTCTTACGCCATTCTCTGTCTCATCCCTGTCTCAGTCTCTGGTCTTCCGAAACGGAGTGCTATATCGGAAACGTCTTCACCACGAGGAGGAGATTTTCCAACTGATTTTACCAAATCATTTTCGTAGGACTGCCTTGCGAGGGGTACATGATGATATAGGTCATTTGGGCCGAGACAAGATCATTGATCTCTTACAACAACGGTATTACTGGACTGGCATGTCACGAGACGCTGACAATCATATTAAAAGATGCATGACATGCATAAAGCGTAAATCCAAGACGCAAACGGTGCCATTAGTCACCATTAAGACAACACGACCGCTAGAACTGCTATGCATGGATTTCTTATCACTAGAGGAGTCTAAAGGCAAAGTCAAAGACGTACTGGTAATTACAGACCATTTTACGCGTTTCGCGATGGCAATCCCGACTAAAGACCAGACGGCTCGCACTACTGCGAATGCTCTTTTTAAGACGTTTGTGACTACATATGGCCTACCCGAGAAACTGCATAGCGACCAAGGACGGAATTTTGAGTCCCGTGTCATTGCTGAAATGTGCAAATTGTGTAACATCAGGAAGTCCAGAACCACTCCCTATCACGCCATGGGTAATGGCCAGGTTGAGAGATTTAACGCCACATTACTCGGCATGCTAGGTACTCTATCGCCAACGCAAAAGTACAATTGGAAGGACTTCGTATCGCCTCTAGTATATGCTTATAACTGTACCAAGAATGATACCACTGGCTTTTCCCCCTTCTTCTTAATGTTTGGCAGGCAGCCTCGGCTACCCGTCGACATTGCTATAGACGTTCGCGAAGAAGAAGCTATTCACCACCAGTATCATACCGATTACGTCAACAAGTTAAAAGCGCGATTAGATTACGCGTACAAGGTCGCAGCGTGTCGGATAGATACGCAACAAGACCGACAGAAAAGTAATTATGATGCCCGTCGATTACTTACCAATGTAACGTTATCTGCGGGGGATCGGGTGCTGGTGAAGGTGACTGGGATGGAAGGACCCCATAAACTGGCTAATCGCTGGTCCGATGAGGCCTATATTGTGCTAAAACAGCCCAATGACGCAATCCCTGTATACAAGGTACGGAAGGAAGGCGGGAAAATTAGGACTTTGCATAGAAATATGCTATTACCTATCGGTTCACTTGACACTGCGTCTGGCAGTGTCGCAAAGGTGTCAGTCGCGCCTAGCAAACGACCAAGTAACAAGGACGTTGACCTCAGTGATACGTCAGACTCTGAGGTTGAGTTCAGTTTGTCGTATAAGGCACCAACTAGAGTGACTAGACAAAGCCAGTCACAGTTGCCCTTACAATCACTTGACCAACCCACTGAGGTTGTCGGAAGTGTACAATTCCCAGTGAACCCGCCAGTGGATACTCTAGAAGTTGGAGTTACCGCTGTGGAGGAGACTGCAGGGACGACAGATATAGCTATAGCTCATGATGTAAATAGTGTATATAGTGGACAGGAAGGACTAATGTCTTCGAGTGAAAGCCATCAGCCGGCTGAACCTGAGGCTGAAGCTGCGACTGAGGCTCACGCAGATGGTAGAGAGCCTGGTCCGCCAGATATTGGTATAGATTTCGAGGCGGTGCCGCGTCGCTCAGGGCGCACAACTCGCCGCCCAGACTGGTTCACGTCTAACGATTTTGCTCAGTCTCACGCAATGGTCGTAGGGAGCGACGAGCAAGAGCAAGAAATATTTATATGAATGGTCTTATGAATGTGAATGTATAAGTGTATTAAATAAATCTGTCGATGCTGATGATATATGTATAATGTACTCATGTAGTTACGCCGTGAGCTACTACATGACGACACGCAGTATTGATGATTTATACCACAGATGCTGAAGAATTCCGCAAGTAGTTTAGGTGGAATTTTGTAACAGAAGCTACTAATGTTCTTTTTCTTCTTTTTCAACAAGATATCACTAGTCATGTCAAGGGACGACATGATTTTAACCCCGGGGGCATTGTAGCAGGATTATTATTTGAGTGGTCTTCCATAGCATTATAACAATATAACATTAGTTCATTGGCTTTCCATAGTTTCATTCTCTCACTAGGTGACTCCATAATTGTTATCATGTAGTCATGACTACCCGCTATAACCACATCTCATTGGTCAGTCACATCATATTCATCCCTCATTGGTCATCAGAGAGAAGTGGCATGTGACGCTGGTTTGAAAGCCTAATAAACTTCACTTCCTCTCTATTCGTAGCCGTGGACAGACCGTCAACGGCTGATCATTCATTTGTTTTATGTTCTATCTGTATTTATTCACCATACAGGTAAATAAACCTCTTGACCGCCACCTCAGTTGTTCTCATTTCCTCGTGACGGTGGCCTGCTTTCATAGCCGGCCGCCAACTGTCACAATACCAATGTGAAGGCACGTTAGGAATTTCGTGTCCTACTTCTCGATATGCATAGCTTTAGTGACATAAATATGACCATTTCAGCCCCATTCCCAAGGTCATCAGTTTACCCCCCCCCCCCCACCCGGCCGGTTCACTCGTCCTATATATAATATCTTTTTTGCCTCTTTGTTATGCGACCTGGAATGCGATTGTTGTTGTGAGATCCGTCGATAAGATTATGACGAATTGAGTGAGAGCTATCTGCGTGTAATGACATCAGTCACGAAGGCGTCCTTTTGGTAAGTGGCCCACGCAGGTGCCCCGCATAAAAGAGGCCAAGGAGCCGGCCGACTAGTCGTCACTGCCAGTCATGAATCACGTGAGGCCTTCGTCTGGTGCGAAGCTTCTACCACCCTGACGAGGCCTTCTATTCAGTCGGCCACGGTTCAGGGCGCCCCAGACGACGCGGTCCGTGCGTTGAGGTCCCGCTGTTTACCATTGTACTTTGTTTCCATTGAAATGCCACTCCAAACAACATTCGACACTTCAGACATCTACATATTCTACCGTCTTGAAACGATCGAATTTTACTGGCAAAGTCTCCTCTATAATATGTTTTACCCTCCTTCACGTGCTGTGCTTTCTTTATGTCAGTGACAACGAGAGAAAACGCTCTTCCCCAAAATGCATACCAGATGGGTATGAGTCATGCTTAGGCATTAAGGTGCTAGCTTTTCATTTTCACACGTTTTACTCGCTCGACTATTTCTTTCCTTTAGAGGTAAATCTACATGAGGTTAGATTGGTCATGTTGAACAAACCCAATATTACTCAGTGTCGCAAAAACGCAAGATGCCCAGTGCGTAGATAAATAACGGAGAGTAACTATTGTCCTTCTCGTAGGGATGTTAGCTTCCTCCGATGTCGCGGTATGCCACACTGTGTTTTAAGTGATAAATGTGGTAAAAACTGACGGAGAAGATGCATCACAGATACGCTCCTCTGCAGGTTTAGTTTTTCGACGAGCGGTATTTATTCGTGTCAACCACCCCCTGTATTCAAAGTAGTAAACAGCATACAGTAACACTGCCGCTTGGAAGACTTGTACGACTTGCCCACATGCAGCAACCACGACGGTGATTTAAGACAACTTATGCCATAGTACAGTGAGCGCTCCGCTTATTGGGTCAACAAAATAACAGGTAAATTTTGCACCGGCGGATCTGAGTGTGTCGCTAGGGGTTTTGGCCCCCACTGCTTAGAGCATGCAGGTGTCCCATGCCACGACCCCCCCTCCCCTCTACTTACTGTTGGAGGATACCACCTCCACGCTCTCACAAGTATTTTGGGAATGTTCACTCTGTTCACAAGGTTGACGGGAAGCGAACACGTTCGAGAATTTTCTAATTAAGAAAGTGCAAACATTTAATAATTCGACTTCATGTTCGGGTTGTGACCACCAACACAGCGATCTATGGATGCTCTTTGTGCGTAACCAATATCGTTACTTTACGATACGTTACGCTACATTATCGATGGTTATTATTATGAACAGCGGCCAAACTCATCAACATAAAGTAGTGAAGTTCGGCACGAAAAAAACATGTTCCTATAATAACCGGTTATACTCTCGGTACTAACGCCAGGGGTGTGAAGCTACGATGTTCCTATAATAACCGGTTATACTCTTGGTACTGACGCCAGGGGTGTGAAGCTACGATGTTCCTATAATAACCGGTTATACTCTCGGTACTGACGCCAGAGGTGTGAAGCTACGATGATCCTATAATAACCGGTTATACTCTCGGTACTAACGCCAGGGGTGTAAAGCTACGATGTTCCTATAATAACCGGTTATACTCTCGGTACTAACGCCAGGGGTGTGAAGCTACGATGTTCCTATAATAACCGGTTATACTCTCGGTACTAACGCCAGGGGTGTGAAGCTACGATGTTCCTATAATAACCGGTTATACTCTCGGTACTAACGCCAGGGGTGTGAAGCTACGATGTTCCTATAATAACCGGTTATACTCTCGGTACTGACGCCAGGGGTGTGAAGCTACGATGTTCCTATAATAACCGGTTATACTCTCGGTACTGACGCCAGGGGTGTGAAGCTACGATGTTCCTATAATAACCGGTTATACTCTCGGTACTAACGCCAGGGGTGTGAAGCTACGATGTTCCTATAATAACCGGTTATACTCTCGGTACTGACGCCAGGGGTGTGAAGCTACGATGTTCCTATAATAACCGGTTATACTCTCGGTACTAACGCCAGGGGTGTGAAGCTACGATGTTCCTATAATAACCGGTTATACTCTCGGTACTAACGCCAGGGGTGTGAAGCTACGATGTTCCTATAATAACCGGTTATACTCTCGGTACTGACGCCAGGGGTGTGAAGCTACGATGTTCCTATAATAACCGGTTATACTCTCGGTACTAACGCCAGGGGTGTGAAGCTACGATGTTCCTATAATAACCGGTTATACTCTCGGTACTGACGCCAGGGGTGTGAAGCTACGATGTTCCTATAATAACCGGTTATACTCTCGGTACTGACGCCAGGGGTGTGAAGCTACGATGTTCCTATAATAACCGGTTATACTCTCGGTACTAACGCCAGGGGTGTGAAGCTACGATGTTCCTATAATAACCGGTTATACTCTCGGTACTGACGCCAGGGGTGTGAAGCTACGATGTTCCTATAATAACCGGTTATACTCTCGGTACTGACGCCAGGGGTGTGAAGCTACGATGAAAAAAGCTCTTTTCCAGTGTAATTTTATTACTCCAATTAAATGAGCCGTCATTTTTATTGATACGGTCCTTTGATCTCCGCCGCCAATGTTACGTCACGGTCTCTCAGGATGGCCGCGGGAGTCCTCCTACCGACCAGTCACGTAACCAGGAAGGGCTTCAATTGGTTCCTACACAAGTAAAGGAATCAATTCAATCAAGGCAACTGACAATACCATCACGGAGACGATTGATCCTGTTAAGGCAACACTTAACGCCTATATTATCGCCCGCTCTTTAGGTCGTACGTGCGATTTGACGCTTTGATCTAAATTAATTCCTCCGCCAACAAAAATAGTTCATTAGCATAAAGCAGTGAGAAATCATATATATATATATATATATATACATACATATGTCATACCTACGCTATTCCAGGTGTTTCCCAAGGACAGCTGGTTGAATTCTCTGGCGGCCAGCATGCTAGGGGGCGTGGTGGTCGTCCTCTTTATGGCGCCCTTTGACGTCGTGTCGACGCGCCTCTACAACCAGGGCACCGACGCCCGGGGACGGGGCCTCCTCTACACCGGCCTCCCAGACTGCTTCCTTAAGGTCTTCCGCAATGAAGGCGTCTGGGGCTTCTACAAGGGCTGGGCCGCCTTGCTCTTTCGCCTCGGCCCGCACACTCTGCTCAGCCTCGTCATCTGGGACCAGCTTAAGGTGGCGTATATCAGGATGAAGCACCCGGAGTGACTGGTCCAGAGGTCCAGCTCTGCCCTCACCCGCAGTGACTGATCCAGAGGTCCAGCTCTGCCCTCACCCAGAGTGACTGATCCAGAGGTCCAGCTCTGTCCTCTCCCAGAGTAACTGATCCAGAGGCCAAGCTCTGCTCTCACCCGGAGTGACTGATCCAAAGGCCGGGCTCTGCCCCAGACGGAACATATGCCAGCATAATCATAGCGTGCAAGAGAAAGAATCAGTATATAGCTTTCTTAGAGTGCAGAGTGCGCTACCGAGGGAAGAAGCTACCAAGCACCAATATATATATATGTAATGTATGTAATGTATATACAACGCCGGAGGAGCTACCGGCGGAGTTCATACGCAAAGAGTCGATGTGTCGGTGTCCTGTGGCAACTGTGGCTTTTGGCATGGGGATGCAGATTGCTGATGTTGCGCTAACCCTCCACTTGGATCCTCCAAAAGCCATACTGGAGTGTTGGCAAGAAGTAGGACGTGCGGGGCAAGGATGGACGCAGCGTAACGGACAGCGACATCGAACAATCGTGTGGTGGGACTGACTGTTGTACGCTATGTTCCATACAGACTAGAGATACCCTGTCTGTATTACACTCTCTTAAGGCGTGCTCACTGAACCTGGTTCAGCCGACGCTGCGTCTCCAGATAAAGCGGTGCACTTCATTGGATCGCCTCTTCAGGTACCGACACAGAAGAACGGGCCTGGTTATCCGGGCTGTTGGGGGGTCAGGCAGTAACACGCAGTGTCTGACGGGGACGTACGTCATCCATTCAGCGTTGATTCTGCCGGGAGGTTTTAGGCACTAGAATACGGACTGGGGTGGTTTCAATAACGCTAGCATAAGGACTGGGGGTTGTTTCAATAAGAGTTCAATAAGGTTTCTTGACCCAATTTAATCTATCAGTATACCAACATCTACACTTTCAGGTCGATAAAGCGATCTGAGGACTGCCTACAGCCACCCGTTATGGTATCCATGACGACTACCCCCTGTTTTTGCTTGCAGCGCCACCGAGCGGATCATGCAGAGGGCGCCGTGGACGTCCAGAAGGACGATGGTTTCACGGCTCCCCACCTGGCGGCGCTCAACGGACACCGCCACATGGCATCGACCTTGATCACGCAGGTGACCGCCGCGACCTTGACCTCTCATCGCACACGCTGTTAGTGGTGGTCGGGGCGGGGGGGGGGGGGGGGTAGTATGTCGCATTTGTACAATGATAACAAATGTAATGAACTCCTTATGCATACATCGCCTTTTTTTTTTTTTTATACAACGCTTCCAACGGTCTTATCGAACGGACCACATACATTATGGAGAGATAAATGTCTTATCTTTAACCATATTATGATTTTTTAGTTAGGAATGCCTGAACTAAAGCAAACAAAAAATAGTTTCATACCCACTCGATTCTTCACGCACAAACCGCTCAGCCGGCCGGTTCCCAACACTCAAACGTTGACTACAATGAGTGCGCGTCACTCGTTTTAAGAGCACGTGTTTTTTTGTTGGTCCTTAAAAGACTTAAACCGGAAATGGAACCCGCGAGAACTGTACAGCCCTATAATCGTTTAACTGACCCAAACCGCCCTGCGGCTCCTTCAAGTAATTGACAATCGTCGCCACAGTGACGTTGCGCAGAAAAACGAACCATGACGCCACAACAAACTGAACTCTGGTTGCTGATTTAAACGGTCCGCTCGAATAACGCGCGGCATAGTGGCCAAAAAAAGGTTCAATAACTCAATAACAAGGTAACAAATGCCGACATGTTAGCCAGGGCCAACCTACCGAGCATTCTTGCTCTTGTGAACACAACGTCTTCGTTGGCTTGGAAATGTTCAGGGAATGCTAGATGAACGCATTCAAGGGATGTGCTCCACGGTTAGCTTGCCGATGGCAAAAGGCCAACTGGACGGCCAAAGCTCAAGTTTAAGGATGTTTGCAAGCGTGACATGAAAGCTTTCGGCTTCGATTCAAATTCTTGGGAGGATCTAGCATTCGAAAAAAGGGAATGGTCACGTGTCGTGCGTGGGTGAATGGCACACCACGAGGGGCTCTGGTTTGAGAAACTGGACTCGAAAAGCCAATCTAGGCACCTAGTGAGTACAAACCAATACTATCGACAGGTCATCGATGCGACGACTAAGGCAAGCTCCGTCGTTCACAGATAGGCTTATTCAGTCATAAGCGCAAATGCCGCGAGGCAAATCGTATCACTTGAAATCAAACAAAGCTGCAAAAATGGATGCCAACCAACAGTTATACTAGCGACATAATTTCCGAAGAAAAGGTGTTTTTCTTGGTCTTTTAGATCGTTTGGGTCCCCATGAAGTGATGCACTAATGAACATGGGGTTGGCTGACGATTGCCCCAGACGCAGGCGTTAGGATTTTTTAACCCACTACCTGTTGATCTGCAGCTCAGTCTGGGTCAGTCCGGGAGGCTCCCTGTTTCATTTAATGTAGGCTACCACTCAAAGGATTTGGGATATTGTAGAGAACGACTGAACGCACAAGAAATGTGTGAGGATTCTAACATTCATTAGATTGAGTTATCATTGCGATCTACTAAACTTGCTAAATGTACACGACATTTACCGTTTGGAAACGTTAACATAACTAGCAGCGTTATCAATTTTAATAGCGGGACGCCTTATCATAAACCGGCGCGATGGCCGCCATTGTTGAAGGCCGAGAAGGAAAAGACATCGTTCCATTATGGTCGTAGTAAAACGTCATATTATTATTATATATATTTCATATTATTATGATATAATTGATTAGCCAGGTCCTTACTATGAGCTATCTCATCAATACTGATAGTGAAAATTTATGTGATTTCCGTTCATTCCATGTCGAACTTCTACGCGAAGATTCCGTTCCTTGCTACCTTTGTCCTCGAATCCTGAGATGCTTAGATGGTTAGAGTAATCCACATCGTAGTAAGCAGAGTCCCCTGGTGACACTTTGAACGTATTGGAGATTCCACCGGCCGCTGGACTCCGCCTCGGGGTGGTGATGGACACGGTGGCGGTGACCGCGCCCGGGTTGGTGACGTAGATCCGGCCTACTGGGTCCACTCCGACTCGGCTAGCGCTCCGGATGAATCCCAAGGTGAAGGTCGTTGATGCGGCGGAGCCACACACTAAGAGAGAAGAAGAGAAAAATACGAATATGAAATAAATGATATGAAATATATGAAATAATCACGGTAAAGGGGGCGATAAGGGTCCGTGACGTGGGGGGTTAAGGGGTGGGGGCTATTGGATGGGGCTGAGGAGGTGGGGTGAATGGCGTGAAGGGGGTGATGAAGGGGTGCCCAATGTTGCGCACATAGTACTCGCCCCCGCCACCCCCCCCCCCCCCCCCCACCCAGCCGCTCCTTCGTCCTCTCTATCTTCGCGGGAGCCACATACATTTTGAAATAGCTGAGGGTGAGGTTTGGCCCACGCCTTCGCTTTTTACTCATGTCAATATATTCGGCGAAGACTGTTTTTGAACCCGGTATTTATCTTTTAATTAGCCCCCCCCCCCCCCTTGCTCGCCCACTTTTGACCCCCAATTGGGGGGAGGGGGTGTGAGAAGTGAGAAGTACTCATCTCTGAAACTGACAAAAATGTGGCTTTGTTTGTCCGACTTGTTTGTCCGACATAACGCACCGGGAAGACCTTTTCCCCCACATGATTGGATACAAGCAACAGTGACGTCAGTGAATGACTGACAGCCTGGATCGGTGTATTGGTATTGCATATAACTATATTTGCAGGCAAGGGCTAAACTGGTCTAAGACGCCTCTCCAGACGATGAAGGCTGATCGGATGAAACAAGATCCCTGATTAGGTGCTGGGGCCCAAATTTGAACCCAGGACCTGTTGATCTGCAGTGTAACCCCCCCCCCCCCCACCTTCCCCAGAAAGTAAAAATCATATCCGACGTTAGATGGTTGCTAAATGCGAACGTTAATGTTGTTATGGCTTTGAGCATTGTTTTCAGTCATCTTGACTAGGTGCACATATTGTCCTGCACAGCATAATTGCCAATCACGTACTTTTAATAAAACAATATATATATATATATATATATATTTACATTAATGCAACTATTGGGATACTTTCGATGAACTTTTGGGAGACCTGGAACTTTTAGGAGACTCGTACAGGTCTCCCGATAGTCAAGTGCGATTATTTATGCGGATTTTAAATGTTTACCGAAAATTAATATTATGAGATTTTGTTATCTCGTATTCAAGTGTCTGAACACAACAAAACGAAAGATATGTCCTGAAAAAAACGACATATGACCTCTTTTATGTTGGGCCAAATTTGAAAATCAGACTTCGTGAGCTGGATTAAAATAACTCATTCTAACCCATAAGCTGGAATAAAGAATAACGGACACATATCCTGACCATTTAATATCAATAGGAAAAAAACTAATTTTGGAAGAATTTAAAAGGTTTTCTGCTATCAGCGCTAGTATTAATCTTAATAGTTGAGTTACTAGCAGTCAAAATTAAACCAAATAGCACTATACAGAAGGCATCAAAGAGGTATGTTGAGTGAACAATCCACCCTAATTATTGAGAGTTTGCTCCTTGAAGACATTAAATATATATATGCAGAGTTATATTGCATAAACATAAAATCAATGAAAAAGCGAAGGGGCAGTTCACACTATATATTACAACGTACATTTTCGTAAGCATACGAATTTCTAACGGAACCAGCTCATATATACTGTATATCGCTTTCGCTTGACTAAGTGATAATCGTATTAATTGATTATGCTGCTCTAATTTCTCTTGTTTGGGAGATAATATGATACAGGACATACAAATAAACTCATTGTTGTGTGTATCGGTTGGGCGCCTGAGATATAATTTGAAGGCTTAATGATCTTTCTAAGCGCCGGTAATCTCATATTATATATTATTATATCATGCGAACTATAAAACAACGGTCTCTATGTTCTGTACAAATATAACTACTTTGCGTGCGTTGGTATCAATGCCGACCTATTTTATCTTTAATAACGCTAACCAGCTATCTTGAGTTGATTGAAAAACGCTCGCTCACAATAATTCTGTGCAGTCACTAAGGGATTTTAACGACACCTAGCATCAACGGCCTGCACGCGCTGCCTACCTTCCGGTTGTTTGCCTTCACTGGCTTTACACACAAAATCGGCTAAAGCTGTCATTGGATGCACAACTAACCTCTGAAGTTCTGTATAACCCATAATTACAACCCGCAGAGTATATTTTATAAAATATTTGAGCGGTTAGACAGTTGATAAATCAGAATGCGGTTTCCTCATGAATGACTGTCAGTGTCAGGCGATCTGATGGGTTTTCCATGTCATATGACGTAACAATCATCATGACTCGCATATCTGCTCGCGGTATCTATGGTTACGTAACAACGCTCCGTGTATGGACTGACCACGCGAGGACAATACAGGGGTTTACACTTCCGCGGCCGTTTTGACCTACTTTTAGATGGTGAGTAAACAAGAGCACGTGTGCCATTGTCCGTCAGCTTGAAGTGACTGCGCTTCGAAGTGTTTCTGCATGCAAACCAGTTTAAAGTGAGTTACTTTTGCATTATTTGAACAATTAGTGTTTAAAATGTTTTGCCAATGGTTTCAGAACAGATATACAGCCATCTATTTATTTTTTAAGCTTTAATTTGGAGTTATGAAGGCAGTGTTAGCCTCGGGAGACCCACCCAGGAAACGGGTCTGGCAAAGCTATATATCGCTGCATGACAAAGAGTGTAAGAGACCCTGAGCATCGGTGACTTTACAAGCTGTCGAAGGCATTCCAATATTATACACCTGTCCAGGACATCGTCAAGGACGAGGTGGGGAAGGGGCGACGGACGATTAGTCAAGGCGGGTGTGAGGCAATGCGAAGGACAGCCCTTCTGATCAGGTGGTCACTTGCCTCAACCTCCCGAGACCCCCTTCCCTTGGAACCCTATCGCCAGTTTCAGAGCCCTCCTTATCACGCCACTTAATTACGCCCGTAAAGGACCCCCCCCCCCCACCCCCGTCCCTCAATCAATCTACTAACGTTGTCTCTAATAGCCTGGCGATTTCCACCATATGCCTTCTTAATCTGATATAAATATCAGACGGGACATTTTAATACTATGTGACTAAATTGTAAGTGTGGTTGTGCCATAAACAACTTTGATAACGCATGCTCAGGCCTACCTGCCCGGGCTCAGGCCTACTGCGTGTAGCACGTGCGGACTGTTTACTCACAATTGGGTCAAGCCTCGTTCTGATTCAGCCACGCGAATTCTTTATATGGCAAAGTGTAAACCCGCGTATGGTGTTTCGTTTGTCCCAGAAATGTAAACATCGATCATTTGCTTCAAAATACATTATGGACAGATAACTGTCTTATCTTTAAATTTATAATAATTTTATACTTAGCAATGCCTGGACAAAAAGCAAACAAAAATAGTTTCACACCCACTCGAAGACTTCCTGCACAAACTGCACAGCCGGCCGGCTCCTAACACTCAAACGTTGACTACAGTAAGTGCGCATCAACCAGCTGTAGCTTGGCACCAGCGTGATGCGCATCCCGTCACAAAGAATACCGAACAGTGAACAGGCGCGCAGGGATATAAAGCCGGCCACCAACTGCCGCTCCGGTAAACAAATTTGCTTCTCTCTGGATAGTCCACAGGCTTTCAGGATTTAAATTCAAGACAGATCATACTTATTTGACATGGAGAAGAGATTGGTAATGTAAAAAATTACAGAACATATTGCTTTAACGTACATGGTGAAAATGTGTTTTAGCGAATTACAGCTCATGACATTGATCTATTCCAGCCATGAAATCAACAGCTTGGAGTTAATTCAATTACACCAATTCTATGGAATTAATGCCATTTTCCAGAAATAGCAATCAGCCCTATTTTGGCGCTTACTCCCACGTTTACCTATGTTTTCGATTCCAGAGCCGCTCATTTGAAACGTATCGTCTAACGACAGGGAAGCGTCGCCCCCTGGCGGCACGGTGAGGCTGCTGAAGAGTGCGCCGCTCCCGGCGGCTATTCTCGGGGTGTCGACGGACACGGTGGCGGTGACTTCGCCAGGGTTAGTGACGTAAATCATGCCGACAGGGGCGCCACCGAAAGTAGGGCCCTCCATGAACCCCATCGCGAAATCCGTGCCTCCAGCGCAGCAACCCACTGCGGCGAAAAGGAGGGCAGGAGGAAGGGAGGGGTTGCAGGGTTGCGGGGTTGCGGGGATTGCGGGGGTTGGGAAGGGGCGGGGGGGGGGGGGGGGGGGAAGAGAAGCGGCTGAGCGGTTAGAGGGTGTCGGTTGAAATGGGTGAATCATTATGCATGCTAATCAATGTTCCACAGGCAGGACACATTTAATTTTATTCGATTGAAGTGATATATGTATATATCATTGATGTTTATGGCGCAAATGGGAATATACATTCCAATGTATTACATTGATGTATATTATGCAATTAAGAACATAATATTTCATAATTCTAACTTACGTTCAGCAGTCGAGCTGAAATACACTTTCTGTCTGATTTATCAACATGCGGAAGGAAATGTTGCAGTTTTGTTAAATGCCAATGTTGATCTTTTATTTCTGAATCAGCTTACTATGCATATCTGTAGTTGACTGGAATTATCTGTACACATAAGTTCAAGAAAAATGAAAACTAACCTGTCGCCATGAAAATGATCGTCCGGGCCAGCATCTTGACTATAGAACTTGCGCATTGTGACATGTCAATGATTCGAAGTGTATATCCAACGTGCAGCTTGATGCAGATGTATCTTCTTAAAGTTATCTTAGGTCTGACACCCAGTTTGCAATGATGGGTAACCTACTACCAACCCTTCACACAGGAAGATGGTGTGTCATATGAATGGAGGCATCATTAATCGACGGTGGTGTAAGAATAGTTTCAGATGTGGTCATTTGTCAGGGCATTGCGTTAGGAGGCCAATATGTAATACATATGTGTTTCTGTCCTCAGTGAAGCAAGCGATGGATAGGTGTAAGCGACTGCGTCTTAACACCCCCGTTTTTCATTCGAGTGTGTGCCCTATATGCATATATGCTTGTCTTGAAACACGCTCTGGCACATGAAGCGGGACAAATAGAGCTTTAGAATAATGAATTTGGAGGTTAATCTACATGAAGAACGTATGGAAGACCCAAGGCGGTCGATTAAACACTAGACACTAGACACTAGACACCACCTTCCAGACTTCATCCACCACAAACGATCCGACCGAGCGGATTGTGCGGTGAAACGACCCGACCGAGCGGATTTGGGCGGCAAAAAAGGGGGTAGGGGGATTACCGCGGTACCACCCAAACCCGGCAATGGATAAAGTGACCCGCCCCCGGAACTCGGGCAGCTGCTACCAGAATTAGGCGTTAGCTGTCCGACATGGCACCGACTAGCCCGGGTACATGCCTCTCTGACTGCGCCCGTAAACGGAGCAAGGGTGAGAGCCATGCCGCTCACCAGGCCTAAAATTAGAAATCGCAGACCGGTGGCTCAAGTTGAAGATCCTAAGAGAATAAATATGCAGTGCCTACCCGTCAATGTGCTCCACTATGTTCCTGAAGCTTTTATGACTTTCGTCGGACAGTCATTTCTTTGGTCGGTAGTGTATTTTTTGTAATGCGGGCGATTTGTGTCCTCTCTCGCTTCGTTATCAATGCTCCGCCGCTCGCCGGAAGTAAACAAATTTAGCGTGAGCACTCGCTGCCAGGCGGCGTTTGCTGACGTCCGGCAGATGGCGGAGCACTAAAAACGAAGCGAGAGGTGAATTTTAGGCCTGGTGAGCGGCATGGCTCTCACCCTTGCTCCGTTTACGGGCGTGGTCAGAGAGGCATGTACCGGGGATAGGCACCGACCATCTACTGTAAATATTGTATATATTTCTACGTTCCAATGATCATGTGGGTCCAGGCGTGAGGAATGGTCAGCGCTAGCTGGACCACGTGGCGCTGGTGCCTAGCCCACAATTCAATAAGCTTATTTTACACTCAATACACGTGTCCGACCCGTTGTTTGACCCGAAATGAAAGTAATTGGACGAGATGGAAGTATTATTTGCGTTTACCTCGCATTTCGCCGCTGTGTGCGACCAGAAACACATGCTTCACGCAATGCACCAACCATTACTGATCAATACAAGGTACGCAGTTACGCTCATCTGGATGGGTTAGTTTTGGTTCACAGAAAGCGATTTCCACTCTGTTTTGGGGGGCTGGATCAGTGTCATCAAAGAGCATCAATAAACAGCGAGGTTTAACAACACGCATAATGTATGGCGGATCATTTTAACCACAATGGCATCGATGTTAGAACCACGTTTTTCTCTGAGTGACGGCAGCACGGATGTGTTGTGAGTGGGCAGGGGGTCAGTTGCCATGTCCTGTTGTATGGCCTAAGATTTTATCATTACCTGGGCAGTGTCTATTGTTACAGACGCTCTTCATATTGACTGAGCAGGGGGTGGCCCGTCGGGCTAGCGCATCTTGCATGACATTTTTGCGGTACAATGCGATCAAATAATGTGAAATAATCATCATGGTGCCCGAATTAACGTCGCTGGACAGTTGCCATCGAATACGTCCAACGGAAGAACATAGTTGGAAGATTTTGAGTACCCACACATGTCCACACACATGTCTACATACATGTCTACACGCATGTCTACACGCATGTCAACATACATGTCTACATACATGTATACACACATGTCCACACACATGTCTACATACATGTCTACACGCATGTCAACATACATGTCTACACGCATGTCTACACACATGTCTACACATATATCTGCACAGGTGTCACACATGGCGTCACAATGTCTACATACATGTCTAGACACATGTATAATACATGTCTACACGTGTCTACACACATGTATGCACAAATGTCTACATACATCTATACACATGTCTACACACATGTATACACACGTGTCTACACATGTCTACACTCATGTCCACACACAAGTCTACGCACATGTCTACACACATGTCTAAACACGCTTACACAAATATCTACACGCATATCTACACATATGCCTACACATATGTCTACTCATATGTCTACACACATGACTACACGCATGTCTAGACACATGTCTCTACGTATGTCTACACTCATGTCTACACGGATGTTTACACGCGTGTCTACACACATGTATACATACGTGTCTACACATGCCTACACACATGTCAACACACATGTCTACACACACGTCTACACACATGTCTACACACACGTCTACACACATGTCTACACATGCCTACACACATGTATACACACATGTCTACACACACGTCTACACACATGTCTACACACACGTCTACGCACTTGTCTACACACATGTCTACACACGTTTACACACATGTCTACATGCATGTCTACACACATGTCAGCACACATGTCTACACGCATGTCTACACACATATAGACAGACGTCTACGCCCATGTGGGCACGCACGTTTTCTACAGTGTCCGAGAGATTTAAAGATGTGACTAGTGATTTGCGGGGGCCCAGGCGTGTTTAAACGTAACTCTTCATTCCCCCCATAGTTGAACATGGCCTGCGTATATTCCATATTTCCGACACGGAAACGAGTGTCGATTCTCCGCTCGATAGTTTGCCTCTGTCCCTGTCCTGTCATCAGTAGCTCCGACACTGGCAATACCGGGGATGCAAGGCATAAAATGACATCAATAAGCTTGCGAAGTTTCTCATCCTTCATCCGGTTTCCTCATAATTGGGGCAACGATCAATAACACATGTTGTTTCTTTAAGAACCTTTTCTTTTATGGGGTGGACGGACCACCGTCGATACAGGTGTTATCGCATAAGCGGTTCATTGTGCATAGTTTGAACCAGATAAACATGCTATGTTTTTTTCTTCCCAAAGTAGTGCACTTTATTCTCAGAGGTACTAGACATAGACTATTTTATTGCCCAACTAAAGGTAACATGCCCAAAGTTACCGTAGATATAATGGAAATAATTATAGTAGAACTAATTTGCCATACATGCATAATATATATATATATATTTGCGCTAAGTATGATATATATAAAATGTTAATGGCAAATACAAGAATTTAGCGCTGCTCATGCAGGAATTTCCAGCTATTTGCGAAAGGGTATTGCAGAAACATCCTGGATACATCGCCTAATTGTAAATCGAGATTATGAAGTTTTACCCAGTCATTAAATTGAACATTTCATTGATAAAACCTACGCGGTTGCCATGTCTTTTCTTTACTTTCTGGTCATTACAGACGACTTTCCGAGAATTGCTATTTTTTATCTTGGAATCAATTTCACATGAGGTGTGGATATTTTGATCTTGATAATGCTTAGGCAGAAATCTCCGAAAAGCGGCATATAACACATTGACAATATCTGTACACAACCATGCAAACATACCAATGTCACATCTAAGTATCAGCGATTACGTCGTATATTGGGTCCCACTTGGCTTTAACAAATATCCCTGGCTTATTCCAGTGTTTCTGCCACTCTGCTCTCTAGCTCAAAATAGTATTTTATAAGCCGAGATATAGCCGTTACCTTTGACGTAGCACCTTTACACTTACAAACGTATATATCTTATTTGGTAACAATAAAAACAAGATTAATCAGTTCTGTATGTGGTGAAGCTGCTCCGAGCATAGCAGATGTGAAGTTTATATCTTTACTAAAATTGGATCGGCCTGACTCATCTAACCATACCCCTATGTTTTCCCATATCTGTTTTACTATGACATTTTTGCAATGAAGGCAGAGTGAACCCATCTGAAATGGCTGGAATGGTAGAATTCGACGAAAAATGTCACTAAAGCAGCCTAACTGCAAGTATCAACAATTTTTACATAAAACTGCGTGAACTATAGTTTATCGCGGACATCACACAAAGTACCGAACAGCGAACAGGCGCGCACGGATATAAAGCAGGCCACCAACTTCTGCACCCTTGAACAAATTTGCTTCTTCCCGGAGAGCCCGCAGTCTTATAGAATTTAAAATCAAGATACAATATACTTATTTGACATGCAGAATTGATCGGTTATATAAAAATTGCAGAGCATATTGCTTTAAGGGTATTTGCTTGGATCAGAATGCGGCTGTACACTGTCTGCTATTGTAGGTACACCAGTGTAGCGTCGTGTTTACGACGGAAATTACAACGTTTGAAAAACTCTCCAGAGATCGTTCTTTGATGGGCTAAGCGATTGTTTTCTTAATGAAATACGGCTGCTTGGCCAGATCGATAGGAGTAGGAGTCTCACAACGTGCCACGAGGTACAAATCATGATCATGGTTTGTTCTGCAGACCTATTGTACATCCGGTCGCGCCTATTTGGGAGACGCCTAATGGTACCAGTCATCCATGGCTTATCCCTGGGCTTAATGACAACATTAGTCCAAGGAATAAAACTATCAGCCTCAGACAAAAACTTTAACAGATTGATGATTTCCAACTGTCAACGCATGCGTCTATAAATCGATTATCATCTTGTTCGACAAAATCTTGCCAATGAATAAACGATAATGACTATTATATTATAATATATTAATCACATTGCGTTAATACCATTATTATATACCGTTATTATGATAGGTGCCCTTTGTTTGGCGAACTTCAAACAACAGTACACAATGTGGTGGTCTAGGTTACATATAAGGTGGTGGTGGGGTGGGGGGGGGGGGCACTCCACAATTAGTAATAGCATTGGGAGAGTGTAATTATTAAATCAAGCAGAGTCATAGACCAATTTGTACTTTAAGTAACTGTCATCGTGGAAACCTTCGAAAATTACTAGCAGATGCCTCGTTTTAAGGCCCTTGCAGATCAGACATGTACTTATTAGAATGTTCAATGAGTGCATATGGCAACCTATGATATACGCCAATCGGAATATTACCTCTGGGTAGATTGATCTGCAGCGCCAAGCATCACCGCTTTCGGCTGGTCGGCTTTTGTCACAATAGCGCATGTATTCGAAGTCGAACAGGCATCGCTATGACCTAGTTTAGTCAAGATGACGTAATTTTTTCACCGACTGTGGCAGCTACACTCTAGAGCCTAGTCGGTGTAGTCCCTGGTGGCGTCAATATAGCGGATGGCGGACTGTGTGGGTCACGACGAAGAAAACTTGTTGAATTACATGTCGTATTCATGGACTGAAAGAATAAATGAAAATCTTCTAAGGTTAAGACTGCTTTCAGAGGTCCTCGCTCTAGAAAACTCTACTATATCGTCTCCTTCATCGTCTCGGTCAGGCATGAATAGCTGGTACACTGGAAGCTCAATATAACGATTAGTTATATTTCAATCAAGCCGTGACTTTCCCATGCAAATAATATTGGCTTTCTTTTAAAACTGGTAAATGGCAAACCTCATCAAGCTTATAAGAAGACATGTCGATAGGTATATACTGAATCAGGTTAGCTGACTAAACTTCTTGCGTTTACATGGTAAATGTCGTATTTACAAAGGCCATTTATATGCGTCGCATTAGTACCAGCGACATTAGCAATATTGTTTATGATTCTCATGGGTTTGACTGTACTTGTAATGATGCTGAATTAGGGACAAAATATGTAAGACTTCCATGAACAAACGGGAGAGTAAAAAGACGAAAGGAGCGGGTGCATTGGTGAGTAACATAAAACACACCGCTTTAAACATACTGGCATACCCTTGCAAACAATTCTAGGTACAGTGATGTCGCGAGAGATCATTAAACATTAATCAGATATATTACCTCGTAAAACCACTCCAGGTGCAAACTATCGATCTGCCACACTAGTATTGTGATTGCCCGAAGTGTAAAACTGACGACACATGACTATCTGTCTTAGTATGGCACTGTCAAGGATTAGTCCAGGAGAAGCTGTGGCCATATAAAGCATTAAGTCCCAAATACATGTTGCATACATTGCTGCCGCGTTTGAGAAAACGCAATTGGTGTTTTGCAATAGCCATAATAACATGACTGACCAGTCAGCAGGCAAACCAAGACTAAAAAACACGGGAGCCAATGTTGCCAAGGTGGTTTATTTTGCAAATTGACAGCAATACTTCGGATTGCAATTTTGCTGTAACCGTAGCAAAAATGAATAAGTCAACAGGCAGAACCGACTGAGGAAGATGGCAGCCAATGTATACAAAGGAATGTTTTGCAATTAGACAGCGAGACGCCGATAATCCGCGGGAGGCATCAGCGTTTATAATTTATTGACGCCACTTTGATACTCGTAACAAAGGAAGCAGTAGTTGCTACTTCGGTCGCATGATTGCGACACGGAGACTATGTCATCTCCTACCGTATTTGACCAATAGCTAGATATAAACATACATTTCTCTGAAGGTAAGCCTCACTAGAGCCTTGTCGCCGTTAGCGTAGTGAAACCATTTCGGTCGTGTTGAACAGCAATGGTGCCTCGCAACATATCTGTTTCATTTAGGCTTTTAGTAGCCACGGCAACAGGTGAGTGGCGTTATTTAACTTTGCAGTTGCAAAAGCGTTTGCAGGCGGTCTGATGCACCTGTCTGCTTATATGAAGCTGTATTGCATTAATTGTTCTTTGTTACTATGCTATGCCAAATATGTCTGTCCGAGCGCTAAATTTTTTTTCAATATATGCTTAACCACATATGACGTGTGGCTTAGCTTATATTGTCGAGGTCCAAGACTAATAGTCCACAACCAACTAGTTATTATATTTGGTTATTTAAGTTTACAAAGGACTTAAAGATACCCACGACGTTCTATTTTTTTTTTGGGGGGGGGGGGGTTGCCAGATGGATCTAAGATATTTGACAAAGTGTCAAAACAACGGTCTTATTCTAAGCTGCAATCACTTGGGGTATCTGGAAACCTTCTCAAGTGGGTTGAAAACTACCTATCTGGACACCACCAGAGACTTGTTATCAATGGAAAACATTCTGATTGGAACACATCAACGCAGGAGTCCAAAAATGTTCAATCCTGAGCCCACTGCTTTATCAGGTGTATACCAATGATATTGTCGATGACCTTCACTCTGAGGCCTTTCCTTTTGCTAATGACACCTCTCTACTGCTTGGTTGTGGTGCTTCCTAAAGCCTGCATTATATCCAAGACTGATTTGGTTTGAAGGAATGCGCAAGCAAAAGTCAACACACATTTTTAGAGGGGTTAGCGGCGGCTGCGCGTAATCAGTCCTTTATGCGTCCAGACACCATTCTGTAGGATTCCATTGATCAACATCAGTTATTATTGCACTTAAAATTATTAAGATATTTAAATTTAGATATTATTTAGCTGATATTTAGACTCCGCTGTTTTGAAGTAATGGAGTAAGACGCATATTTTTACGATTCCATGTAAGTCGGTTAACGACGTTGAAGCTGCATCTAAATCAGAAATGTGAGCGCCTATGACTCAACGGACAATTTTCCGATGTTATATTGTCGGGCCAAAAACGAAACCTACGGTGCTGTTATTGTTCACATTGATCAGTTGATCAACGCCTGTAGGCTTTTTGCTCAGCGTAACTGCTGAATATTACTAAATAGCGAGAGATCGCAGTCTAAATCTTCACCTGCCCCGTCGGGCATACAACTAGTAGTCTGACCTGCCCGACCCTGTAATTCAACTGTCCCGGACAGTCGGACAGTCTCCCCCTGCGAATGGGGATCCGTACATAACAGATTCAGTCTGGTATTCCACAGTCGCCGCCTGCGCGGGGAACAAGGACTTCGCCTTGGTGTTCATGCAATCAACGAGTGACAGCGTCGGCCGCATCTACGTCGCCAGCCCGGGCGCGGTCACCGCTTCCGTGTCCATCACCACCCCGAGGCGGGGTCCAGCGGACGGCGGACTCAATGGCAGCATCAGCGTCCCGCCACGTGGCTCGGCATATTACGATCTCGACAATGTGCACTTCTTGGACGGTTCAGGGATAGAGGACACAACGGGGAGTGAACCCCGAAAAGGTGTGAGACACAGTTGTTATTCTCTGCCTTCTGATTCAACGCCCATTCATTTTGCATCAAACTTAGCCTCAAATGAACATGAAGATAACAATAGCGACGTCAACTCGAGGTAATATGGGTGACGCCACTCACAAATTGTAATGGCATATGGACGAAAATGTCCCTGGTAGTTTCACGTGTGCATTTTGTTCAGACTGCATCCATTGCAGTCAGTACCGTGTCTTTTCAAAGACAATGTGAAACGTTTACTGGTAACGGTATATGGAAACTTGAATACTTTCATCATTATGTTATGAATTGGCCCTTCAATACGATTCGTTGAACGTGATATACATGCTAAAAATATATACATAATATATATATATATATATGTAGAGAGAGAGAAAAATAAAATATAAATCATGTGACTGATACAACGTTTATCACCGATTTAGGAGGCATACACGTGACGACAGACCAAGGGGTCGTGGTTCAGGGACTAAATAGTGGTTCATCTTCCAACGATGGCTTTCGCGTGCCGCCCGTCAACAGTCTTGGAAAGGTCTACATGGCCATCACACACAAATACCCGGGATCATCCGAGGACCAGGTAAGGGTCTTCGAACCTCGCATCAGGCATGAATCTTAACCAGAACGGCGATGGGTAAATCAAGGTGGAGGTTAGAAGATTATTGCCGATGCAAATATAGAGGGCGTATTGTTCATGAAACGCGCGTGCATGGCAGCAGATTGATGATGTTATTTTGTACGCTTCCGTAGGTTTGCCAATATAGCTTCCAATGTAGCGTTAGCATGAAGGAAATACTGTTTGTCACATATAAATAAGGAAATTGTATCTCAATCTACGCCATGTCTATCGCGCCACATGCTGTTCATTTCAAACGTGATGCTTTTCGATCGTGGTATATAATTATTGGATGAATTGATCAAAAATCATCAATTCATATCGTCATAATAGTAACACCTTTCGTTATGAAAGGAAACGTCTACATTCTCGTTTTCGTTACAAGGGACCGTACGAAATTGGGATTGTGGCACCACACGACGACACAGTCATCCAAGTTGAACTCCATGGACCTTACCCTCTGTCCTTGACCTTCAATGGAGTACGCTATTCAAGCGGTGACGTCATCATATTTACCCTGGATGGTTTTCAAACTGCTAAAGTAAGTTATTTTTATGTTGTTGCAATTGATTTACTTGAAACTTCCTTCGCTGTGATCGTTTCATCCCATGATATACGACATGTTTTATAGTTTGTGGGATAAGATGAGATAATATAAAACACTTAAATGAAAATCAACAAATATACTTTCGCACAAGCTCAATGATTACATATATAATTTAGGCCAACTGAGGCGTCGATAACCCGCCCGCCACCCCGCAAAAAGAACGTTATCTGAGCAATTTTGTTCAAAGCCCCCCGCCCCCTCGGTCGTAAATTTGGACTCCCGCCCTTTTCAGATTTCTGAATCCGCCCCTTCTAATATAAGTGTCATGCCATTCAGGGGTAAGTTCGCGATTTATTTGCCAGCCATACGATTGTTGAATATATACTAATAATGATAAATAAAACATGAATAATAATACCATTTCTATATCTTTACTTTTCCCACATGTCTTTAGTTTCAGTGTGACTACGATGATGGCGGCGACTTGTCCGGAACTACAATCATTGCAGACAAACCAGTCTTCGTGACGTCAGGGGCCAGACTGTCGTCAGTGGCTGCGCAGACCGGTAAAGACCATATTGTCTCGGAGCTGCTTCCTGTGGAGTATCTCGGCCGAAGATACGTCATACAATCTATTGCGAGTCGCACAACAGGAGACGTGCTGCAAGTGGTCGGTATGTTTCCCATGTAAAGTTGGTTTGGTTTAAACATATTTTATTTTGCAATTAGGACACAGGCAATGCCTATACAAATCCCTCTTGCTTACATGTGATGCACAAGTAACAAACAGAACATTAGTTAATCGTAAACATACACATTAATGACATTCTATCAGATTGAAGGCATAACATATATCATCTCCTAAAGCGACCAGACGTGGCAATGTAGTCATGCACTTCTATAAATATAGCTTGGTTTTCCTTTAGTGATAGGTTGGGGCTTCCATACAAGATGTTACCAATGGTGGGTGATGTTAATTTCATGACAAAATGGATGTTTGTCGCGAAGTATAGTGTACTTTGGGCATTCAAAAAAGTGATGGTATGGATCCTCTCTAGGCGAACCGCATATACACTGAGGGTTATCTACTACGTGCATATCATACAGGTGACTGGCTAACATACGATCAGAGACCCAAATAATAATCGCTCCCCACGATCCATCGATGCGATCTCTTCGAATCATCTGTCTGTAACCAGGTAGTTTTAAATCCTCACGAGAGGTGGTCTTGAGATGTGATTCAGTCACACAGATAATGTCATACATGTCACAAAAACTGGAGCTGATGTAAAGCATTTCATCATTATGGAGTCCATTTACATTGGCCTGACAAGTTGAAATTGTTCGCAATGCCCCTTCACGATTCGACGGAGGGTCAGCATTACCTATGTTCATTTCATCTTCAGTCGAGAGACCCATTGTTTACAAAATACGTTTCATATAATGCACGCCAAGAACAGAGCCAAGCTACCCTAGTGGCACACCTGAGCAGTAGCGAATATATCACACACCTTGCCTTAAATTCAACTTCTTGCGCTTGTTATACTGTGAGCTAGTCATAAAATATACATCACAACTTCCTCTGTTGCCAACGATTGCTGACACATTGAGCATACTTGTGTACTTGTGCATTTTTACTGAATGAAACATGAAATACGAACAAATAACACAAGGTTTGCATCTGAACTGGCAAACCAAACAAAAAAAACAAGCTCAAAATAGAAAACATTTAGGTTCTATTCTGTGCTCAGTAATGCACGGCAAGTGGTCGTGCATATTACTAGTTAATGGCAGAAGGCAAGAAAGTAATTATTGGTCAAACAACACAAATACGCAAAGGCCATTACTACCCAAAGTATCGCGGTACACATTACAACCGTCAATGAGGCATTAGTGCTCGCTAATTTCAACATCTGAACTGCTGGAGCAGAGAAACCATTAAAGAAACCAGACCACAATGAGTTTCGGGGAGGTTATGAAACAGAGCATTGTGTCTCATTGATCGCAGTGTTAAATCCTCCATTTTATGGGTCAGTTCGTCTATCCACTCGTTCTGATTTATAATGACCCCTTTCAGAAGCTCCAGTTCGTACCTTAAGTCCTTATTTTCTTGTTTTAATTGTGCGATACAGCTTGACTTTTCCCCTATTGTCATCATCGATGACAAGAGTTGCCTCTGAACATTTTCTTCTTCAGCGCACCCGGAATCCGCTTCCTCTGTTAACGACATGGATACAGAGCCATGTTGCAGTTGACCTGCTTTATCGCTCATTGCGTTTAACGGCGGAGGTGTTTTTGGGTTAAAGTTGACCTTCTTCTTGTATCTTTCGGCGCTAAACTGGCGTGTTCTCTTCCGCGATGTCTTAGTGATCCACTTATCCATGTGTTATTGATGTAGGCGTGTCAGATATAAATACTGCGGTTCGTACCTGAGAGATCAAGGCAGGTTCGCTTGCAGGTGTGTGCAGGGACACGACGTACTCCATCACGGAGGCTGACGGGACATCTATCGGGGTGGTGGACCGGCCCCTGAGTCGCAGTCAGCTGGACATCCACACCCTGAGCTCGGGGGTCACCCACGTGCTGGAGACCAGCTGTCCGGTCATGGTGGCTCAGCTTGCGATGTCGAGTAGAGAAGAGATCCATGAAAACACAGACCCCTTTATGCTCGTGCTGCCCTCTGTTGACATACCGCTCAGCGCTTCGTATGCCTTCACTACAATGAGGGCGCAGTTCGGCTATTTCGCCCACACCCTGGCTCTAGTGGTGCCCACGGGTGCTAGGGACGGAGTGATGCTAGATGGAGCCCCACTCACCCCCACCTGGACGGAGACCGGTGAGCTGTCGGCCGCCCAACTGAGAATCTCCGCTGGGGCTCACGCCCTGAAGCACCCCGCTAATGTCAGGTTAGTGGTAGCCTATTAAAGTTACATGTGGAGCTGACCGTTGCAACGGCTGTACCAAAATATACATAAACAGGAAATGTTACCTTTGACCACAAGCAGTGTCAACGGCCACCGCCAAAGAAAAAGTGGCGCTCCGGACGCTTCTATTGTCTCATATAATTTAGCGCTTGGGCCCCCTGTCGGTGGCACCGGTAAACGACTTGTTTACACACGTTTATGACGTTTCAAATCAGCAC
>CAXHSH010000642.1:0-46622 GCA_964019135.1 Arenicola marina
CACCCCACCATGGCCACAGACTGGGGGTCCCATTGCCCCCCCCCCCCACCCCACCATGGCCACAGACTGGGGTCCCATGCCCCCCCCCCCAGCCCACCATGGCCACAGACTGGGTCCCATGCCCCCCCCCACCCCACCATGGCCACAAGACTGGGTACCATGCCCCCCCCCCCCCCCCCCCCCCAGCCCACCATGGCCACAGACTGGGGTCCCATGCAACCCCCCCCCCCCCCCCCCCACCATGGCCACAGACTGGGGTCCCATGCCCAGCCCACCATGGCCAGAGACTGGGGGTCCCATGCCCCTCCCCCCACCCCCACCATGGGCCACAGACTGGGGTCCCATGCCTCCCGCCCCCACCCCACCATGGCCACAGACTGGGGTCCCATGCCCCTCCCCCCCACCCACCATGGCCACAGACTGGGGTCCCATGCCGACTCCCCCCCACCCCACCATGGCCACAGACTGGGGTCCCAGGTCTGGTGTCGCCCTCAGACACGGCCAAACACGCCATTCCCTCGGCCCCCGTATTAACATCCTGAAAGGAGGGAAAGTCCTGTAGCCGTGGCAACAGCCCCCATAAAGCGGACTCCCATCCCTCACCCTTCCCCACGTGGCCAGAGTTCACTCACCCACCCTATGAAGGCTATCTACAGCGGTGCCTACCCTGAGTGCCTACCCTGAGTGCCTACCCTGAGTGCCTACCCTGAGTGCCTACCCTGAGTGCCTACCCTGAGTGCCTACCCTCAGAGCCTACCCTGAGTGCCTACCCTGAGTGCCTACCCTGAGTGCCTACCCTCAGAGCCTACCCTCAGTGCCTACCCTCAGTGCCTACCCTCAGAGCCCACCCTGAGTGCCTACCCTCAGAGCCTACCCTGAGTGCCTACCCTGAGTGCCTACCCTGAGTGCCTACCCTGAGTGCCTACCCTCAGAGCCTACCCTCAGTGCCTACCCTCAGAGCCTACCCTCAGTGCCTACCCTCAGTGCCTACCCTCAGAGCCTACCCTGAGTGCCTACCCTGAGTGCCTACCCTGAGTGCCTACCCTGAGTGCCTACCCTGAGTGCCTACCCTCAGTGCCTACCCTGAGTGCCTACCCTGAGTGCCTACCCTGAGTGCCTACCCTCAGAGCCTACCCTCAGTGCCTACCCTCAGTGCCTACCCTCAGAGCCTACCCTCAGTGCCTACCCTCAGTGCCTACCCTCAAGTGCCTACCCTCAGTGCCTACCCTCAGTGCCTACCCTCAGTGCCTACCCTCAGTGCCTACCCTCAGTGCCTACCCTCAGTGCCTACCCTCAGTGCCTACCCTCAGTGCCTACCCTGAGTGCCTACCCTCAGAGCCTACCCTCAGTGCCTACCCTCAGTGCCTACCCTCAGTGCCTACCCTCAGTGCCTACCCTCAGTGCCTACCCTCAGAGCCGAGTTGTTACCAGCATTAGAGGGAATCCGGGGTGATACGGCGCTGGCGACTCGGCCATCGCGAGCGGCCCCCGTCAGTGGCCCAGTCACCGCCATAGCAGCACGTTAACGGGGATATGATGCAATAAATACAATACAGGACTAGCCGACCCCACCCCCCCCCCCCCCCCCCACACACACACCCTCACCCAGAACGTGGACCCATACCATGAACTCCCGGACCCGGATCCGCCGGTCACGACCCTGGATCACTGGCTCACGAGGACACATCCGGCCGTACGCGGATCCGAACAGTGCGGATGTGAGGCGCAGCCCCGTACGGACATGATCCGGACGGCGTCAGGGGTCCCATCACCATTATTCTCCCGGATGCTCCCTGATTTCTGGAGTCGCAGCGCTGCACACATTCTGGATCGAGTGTTGACGCCTTCAGGACACGGACTCACGTCCCGGTGTGACATACAATAACACAATGTCCGGAAACACGGGCGGGCGAGAGCAGGAACCGTGAGTGGTGGTCCGGTTCCCGGGGCCTCAGCTATCCCGGGGCTGGCCAGGTCTATCACCAGCGATATCATCTAGCATTGGGTTAGTGAGAGTATCCATAGCCGAGACAGACATGGATAATCTTAGCCCTAGTTCTACGGCCTGTATGACATACAACACTCGGCCAGGGGCGGGGCAGGCCATGTTACTGGCCCAAAACAAGGCCTAGGATCGTACATGGGCGGGCGGCCCTGTTACTGGCCCAGGATAAGCTGTCCGGGCCAGACAGGCATAATCCACAACCTGAATGAGATATAGCACTCTGACAACCAGCCTGCCCCCCCCCGACCCCAGCTCCCAACAAAAAAACAGCAAAGCTAAAACAAGGACCTATCAGCTGACTGACTAGCCACATAGATGTGGTGTGTTTTTAGTGGTCCACCGCCAACAGAAATCGCTCGCATTGTGAATAGACATACAATACAAATAGACCAATAGTTACGTATTGTATGACCATAAAGCCCCCTCGACCCCTCCATACTCCCGGCAGACAGCCACCCCCCCCCCAAATACTCAGGGCAGACAGCACCCCCCCCCCCCAGAATACGCCCGGCACACAGCCCACCGACCCACTTCTACAAACTCCCAGTGAATCCTGCGTAACTAATTACGTCGACATTAGCTGTCATTAGTCAGTACATATCAATGAAACTTACAACTGAGTGGCGAGTTTAAGGACGTGTACATTACACCCCCCCCCCCCACCACTCTGCCCCCCACCGGCCCAAAACAAACACGGCCATCACATACACCATGACAGACACACGCCCCAAGGTAGCTGCCATGGCAACGGCCGGGGTCAACGAGGCGGGGAGTATCAGTGGGCGGGGGCACGGACCGCCCGTACCTAGGGCCACGCGCACGTGCGAACATCAAGGGGGCGGGGGTTTGTAGCCGTGTGTCGGGGCGGGGTGCCCCCCCCCCCCTCGGGGTCCCCCCCCCCCTGGGTCCCCCCCCCCTCGGGGTCCCCCCCCCCTGGGTCCCCCCCGGGGTGCCTCCTGGACCCCCTATTTCCCAGCCAGCCATCCCCCACCGCCCCATCCCGCCTTGCTCGTGTCGCTTATCTCCATCACATTGCGGCTATCTCACTCGGATGGCGGCCAACCACTCAACCTCCGCCCCGACCACTGGTAGAGGCGCTGCGCCTGTGGAGAGGGTGCACCCCCCCCCCCCCCACCCCAGCTCCACCAGCAGTTCAGTCGCCATACACACAAGGAAGGTGCTCTATTTCAACACGGTTTGCCGCGGGTTCGTCGCCCAAGCTCTATTCACCGCAACAACATTTGCACAGCAGTTCCCCTCCCCCACACAAACACCCGTGCCGCGAGCTGACGTAACGCCAACATTGCAGCACCCCTCCACCCCTCACCCCAATCATGGCCATCACGTGACGCGGGAGGCTGAGACACTGGATGGCAATGTCAGGAAGCAGTGTGGGGTGCGGAGAGGTGTACCTGAGGGGGGGAGGGGGGGAGTTGACGAGGGTGCTGGCTCAGTTTCGTGTGATACGCCTAGTCAGGTCTGCTGGCGCTATGGACGTCCCTGTCGGGGATTCAAGAACACAAGTAGGTTACTCGTGGGTGTTATTTACAGAGGCCGGCGGCCGGCGAGGGGGGGGAGGGGTACGGGAATGGGGGGGGGGGGGGTCTACCGGAAACAGGGGGTGGGATTACAAGTGGTCTTGTGCTAATGCAATATCGACGGATCGATAAACGGTGGCGGACGATCAGGGTCCGCCCTGAGACGGCGCCGGGGAGGGGGGGGGCCGGGGGAGGGCCGGGGCCGGGCAGGGGGGAGGGGGGAGGAAGGAAGGCCGGGGAGGGCCGGGGCCGGGAAAGAAGGGAGGCCGTGGAGAGAGTGGGTGCTGCCGGGGGATGCCAGGGGATGGCGGTGCGGGTGGGCGTGGGTATATGGCAGGGGTGGGGGGGGGGGCTGCAGGGCATGCAGGACACGGCGGGGTCGTAAGCGGGCAACCGGCCATCAGTGACCCCCCCCCTCCCCAACCCATGTGGACACAAACCCACGACCCACACAAACACACCACGACCCACACAAACACACCACGACCCACATAAACACACCACGGGGGGGGGGGGGGGTAAGGTAGCCAGCGAGAAGGCCACATTCTCACAGCACTAAGGTTACTAGCTACACTTCAAGCTTCTCTGGTTAACAACCGAGCGAAAGATAAAACTGGAGTAATAAAAAAAAGGCGACACCATTGAAGTTACGCGGTACCCTGAGCTAACTGTGTCAGAGCGTGCAATGGGGCTGGGTGAGGCGGGGTCTGACCCCATGTAACCATGGCAAAGAGAATGTGTGTGTCGGCGGGGGTAGGGGGGGGAGGCGGGAGAGGGGGGGGTATCAAGCCACACGTTTATGTATTTTTAAGTTAAAAAGACAAATAGTAATACTTGGTTCTACTGCTGAGCATGACGTCATCACCACCGCCAATGTGTGTGTGTGGGGGGGGGGGGGGGCTGGGGGGACAATCCATCTGCTCAGGGTGCCGGAATGGCTGTAACCATTGAGTGAAATGTGCGAAGATATTCAGGTGGGGGGTGGGGCAATCCGAGAACGAAAGGCACCCGTTCGTTCTGTGGGTGTACCTATAGCCATTGGGAACAAGCTGCCACTTGTTGACATACCAAACACCTTGTATTGACCACGGCAACCCCCCTCCCCCCACTCCGACCCTCCCGGACTCCAAGGCCAATCTCGGCGCCACACAACCAATCACCCAAGGTCATGAAATGTACACACGCCTTCCAACGTCGTGAAATGTATACAGCGACCCGTCCCCCCTCCTCAAGGTCATGAAGTGCATACCGCTACCCACCCCGCCGCCCCCCGTTCCCAGGTGATGATGGAACACAAACAGCCCTCAGCCCAAGGTCAAGAAATGCATTCAACCCCCAGCCCAAGGTCATGACATGTATTCAAACCTCTCCATCAAAGTCATGCATGACAATGAACAAAAAAAACGCCAAATGTGCCACAATGTTATGTGTTATACGCCATGCTGGGCGTTATTCAAGCTGTATTTCCCCACCTGCCAGGAGTCCGGACGACAAACACAGACACTCAGGTCAGCCTAAGTACTTTGCCAGTTCTGCTGACAAACACAGGCTTCCGCCAATGTGGAGCAGCAGCTGATGTTCATAGTCCCCCTTCTGAGACTATTTCCTACACAGCCACAGCCACGGGAATAACGTATGCGTAATACTCTCGTGTAACACACCAGCCTCAATAAACCTCACTGAGTCGCGCCAGCGACTAAACCAAAGATAAACACTGCAACAAAACCGAACTCCGCCCGAACAGAACATCCCGGGGCCAACCCGCCACGGGCCTCACCCAGTCGGCGCTGGGCAGGAGGCCGGACACAGGCCGGTTTTTGGCTGGGCTGACTGATTTCAACAATCGGGTTGACTCTTCCGACGTCCACATAAACCACATAAACTCCCTCGACTGCCAGGAAACCGCTCGGCCGGCTCCGCTTTCTGCGGGCGAGAACTGGGAACAGTGGAACAGAACGGAGGCGAGGGATGAAGGCAGGGAGGGCGGAGGGGGGAGGGGGGCAGGGGGAGAACAGAGGGGGGGGGGGGGTGGAGGCAGCAAGGCAAGCCGTCAGCGTGTGTTTTCAGACTTCAAGGAAGGCAGTTTTAAACAGATCCGGGAGCTGCGGGGGGTTGGAGGGGGGTGGGGGGCGCTGATACAAACAAGCATTATCCTAGCGGATGGGGGTGGGGGTGCAACAGGAGTGTCTGCATGAGGCTATAGCAGATCCAAAAGGGTGTGAGGGGGGTCTGATTGGGGCGATGGCAGATCTAAAAGGGGTGAGGGGGGTGTGAGGGGGGTCTGATTGGGGCGATGGAAGGTCTAAAGACGTTGAGGGTGGTGTGAGGGGGGGTCTGATTGGGGCGATGGCAGATCTAAAAGGGGTGAGGGGGGGTCTGATTGGGGTGATGGAAGGTCTAAAGACGTTGAGGGTGGTGTGAGGGGGGGTCTGATTGGGGCGATGGCAGATCTAAAGGGGGTTAGGGGGGTGTGAGGGCGGTCTGATTGGGGCGATGGACGGTCTAAAGAGGTTGAGGGGGGTGTGAGGGGGGTCTGATTGGGGCGATGGAAGGTCTAAAGGTGGTGAGGGGGGGGGGGTGTGAGGGGGGTCTGATTGGGGCAGTTTTTATCTCGGCTCACCACGTACATACCGAGCCTGGGGCAGTGTTTATCTCGGCTCACCGCGTACATACCGAGCCTGGGGCAGTGTTTATATCGGCTCACCGCGTACATACCGAGCCTGGGGCAGTGTTTATCTCGGCTCACCGCGTACATACCGAGCCTGGGGCAGTGTTTATCTCGGCTCACCGCGTACATACCGAGCCTGGGGCAGTGTTTATATCGGCTCACCACGTACATACCGAGCCTGGGGCAGTGTTTATCTCGGCTCACCGCGTACATACCGAGCCTGGGGCAGTGTTTATATCGGCTCACCGCGTACATACCGAGCCTGGGGCAGTGTTTATATCGGCTCACCGCGTACATACCGAGCCTGGGGCAGTGTTTATATCGGCTCACCGCGTACATACCGAGCCTGGGGCAGTGTTTATATCGGCTCACCGCGTACATACCGAGCCTGGGGCAGTGTTTATATCGGCTCACCGCGTACATACCGAGCCTGGGGCAGTGTTTATATCGGCTCACCGCGTACATACCGAGCCTGGGGCAGTGTTTATATCGGCTCACCGCGTACATACCGAGCCTGGGGCAGTGTTTATATCGGCTCACCGCGTACATACCGAGCCTGGGGCAGTGTTTATATCGGCTCACCGCGTACATACCGAGCCTGGGGCAGTGTTTATCTCGGCTCACCGCGTACATACCGAGCCTGGGGCAGTGTTTATATCGGCTCACCGCGTACATACCGAGCCTGGGGCAGTGTTTATATCGGCTCACCGCGTACATACCGAGCCTGGGGCAGTGTTTATATCGGCTCACCACGTACATACCGAGCCTGGGGCAGTGTTTATATCGGCTCACCGCGTACATACCGAGCCTGGGGCAGTGTTTATATCGGCTCACCACGTACATACCGAGCCTGGGGCAGTGTTTATATCGGCTCACCGCGTACATACCGAGCCTGGGGCAGTGTTTATATCGGCTCACCACGTACATACCGAGCCTGGGGCAGTGTTTATATCGGCTCACCGCGTACATACCGAGCCTGGGGCAGTGTTTATATCGGCTCACCGCGTACATACCGAGCCTGGGGCAGTGTTTATATCGGCTCACCGCGTACATACCGAGCCTGGGGCAGTGTTTATATCGGCTCACCGCGTACATACCGAGCCTGGGGCAGTGTTTATATCGGCTCACCGCGTACATACCGAGCCTGGGGCAGTGTTTATCTCGGCTCACCGCGTACATACCGAGCCTGGGGCAGTGTTTATCTCGGCTCACCGCGTACATACCGAGCCTGGGGCAGTGTTTATATCGGCTCACCGCGTACATACCGAGCCTGGGGCAGTGTTTATATCGGCTCACCGCGTACATACCGAGCCTGGGGCAGTGTTTATATCGGCTCACCGCGTACATACCGAGCCTGGGGCAGTGTTTATATCGGCTCACCGCGTACATACCGAGCCTGGGGCAGTGTTTATATCGGCTCACCGCGTACATACCGAGCCTGGGGCAGTGTTTATATCGGCTCACCGCGTACATACCGAGCCTGGGGCAGTGTTTATATCGGCTCACCGCGTACATACCGAGCCTGGGGCAGTGTTTATATCGGCTCACCGCGTACATACCGAGCCTGGGGCAGTGTTTATATCGGCTCACCGCGTACATACCGAGCCTGGGGCAGTGTTTATCTCGGCTCACCGCGTACATACCGAGCCTGGGGCAGTGTTTATCTCGGCTCACCGCGTACATACCGAGCCTGGGGCAGTGTTTATATCGGCTCACCGCGTACATACCGAGCCTGGGGCAGTGTTTATATCGGCTCACCGCGTACATACCGAGCCTGGGGCAGTGTTTATATCGGCTCACCGCGTACATACCGAGCCTGGGGCAGTGTTTATCTCGGCTCACCACGTACATACCGAGCCTGGGGCAGTGTTTATCTCGGCTCACCGCGTACATACCGAGCCTGGGGCAGTGTTTATATCGGCTCACCACGTACATACCGAGCCTGGGGCAGTGTTTATATCGGCTCACCGCGTACATACCGAGCCTGGGGCAGTGTTTATATCGGCTCACCGCGTACATACCGAGCCTGGGGCAGTGTTTATATCGGCTCACCGCGTACATACCGAGCCTGGGGCAGTGTTTATCTCGGCTCACCGCGTACATACCGAGCCTGGGGCAGTGTTTATATCGGCTCACCGCGTACATACCGAGCCTGGGGCAGTGTTTATATCGGCTCACCGCGTACATACCGAGCCTGGGGCAGTGTTTATCTCGGCTCACCGCGTACATACCGAGCCTGGGGCAGTGTTTATATCGGCTCACCACGTACATACCGAGCCTGGGGCAGTGTTTATATCGGCTCACCGCGTACATACCGAGCCTGGGGCAGTGTTTATCTCGGCTCACCGCGTACATACCGAGCCTGGGGCAGTGTTTATATCGGCTCACCGCGTACATACCGAGCCTGGGGCAGTGTTTATATCGGCTCACCGCGTACATACCGAGCCTGGGGCAGTGTTTATATCGGCTCACCGCGTACATACCGAGCCTGGGGCAGTGTTTATATCGGCTCACCACGTACATACCGAGCCTGGGGCAGTGTTTATCTCGGCTCACCGCGTACATACCGAGCCTGGGGCAGTGTTTATCTCGGCTCACCGCGTACATACCGAGCCTGGGGCAGTGTTTATATCGGCTCACCGCGTACATACCGAGCCTGGGGCAGTGTTTATATCGGCTCACCGCGTACATACCGAGCCTGGGGCAGTGTTTATCTCGGCTCACCGCGTACATACCGAGCCTGGGGCAGTGTTTATATCGGCTCACCGCGTACATACCGAGCCTGGGGCAGTGTTTATCTCGGCTCACCGCGTACATACCGAGCCTGGGGCAGTGTTTATATCGGCTCACCGCGTACATACCGAGCCTGGGGCAGTGTTTATATCGGCTCACCGCGTACATACCGAGCCTGGGGCAGTGTTTATATCGGCTCACCGCGTACATACCGAGCCTGGGGCAGTGTTTATATCGGCTCACCGCGTACATACCGAGCCTGGGGCAGTGTTTATATCGGCTCACCGCGTACATACCGAGCCTGGGGCAGTGTTTATATCGGCTCACCGCGTACATACCGAGCCTGGGGCAGTGTTTATCTCGGCTCACCGCGTACATACCGAGCCTGGGGCAGTGTTTATCTCGGCTCACCGCGTACATACCGAGCCTGGGGCAGTGTTTATCTCGGCTCACCGCGTACATACCGAGCCTGGGGCAGTGTTTATCTCGGCTCACCGCGTACATACCGAGCCTGGGGCAGTGTTTATATCGGCTCACCGCGTACATACCGAGCCTGGGGCAGTGTTTATATCGGCTCACCGCGTACATACCGAGCCTGGGGCAGTGTTTATCTCGGCTCACCGCGTACATACCGAGCCTGGGGCAGTGTTTATCTCGGCTCACCGCGTACATACCGAGCCTGGGGCAGTGTTTATCTCGGCTCACCGCGTACATACCGAGCCTGGGGCAGTGTTTATCTCGGCTCACCGCGTACATACCGAGCCTGGGGCAGTGTTGTTCTCTTATCATCAGTTTTACACCTATCGTAACAGATCAGCGACTGGCTTGTGGTTTTATCTCCACGTCCGGGACCAGTCATATCATCAGGTCAGGGCGGGGGGGCGGGGGCTGAAGGGGGCCAGATTCCGTAGTTCACATTACATGGCATTCCCCCCCCCTTCTCTATCATTGGCCTTTACTTCTTAGTCCCCCCTCTCCCCTTCCATCCAACTTCTCCGGTTGGATGGCAGGTTCCTAGCCTGACGACAGAGCCGCCCACACGGACACCAACCATTGTGTGGATCAGACAGAACAACTCCATCAACCAGGAAACAGATACTGAACTCTTATTGGGTACTGTTCACGTCAGTCAATACATTACAAACGAATTCATCGCTGCGTGTAAACAGATGAAATGGCTGCTGAAGGGTTAAAACCTTGGATTGATAAGCAAAGCGGATTGATGGCGTTCCAAAGTGACATTGGACAGCTATTTAAAGGTCACATAGTCCACAGCACGCAGCCCGGCGGGAGAGGGCTGACACGGGTGGCGGACGTGGGGCGGGTGGAGGGGGGGGGGGGGGGCAGGGGGGGTCCCCGTGCGATAACTTATTACCTGATTGTCCCAATGTAACTATAGAGGAAACAATACATGAGAGGGCGTGAGTAGGTGAGGCCTGCGGTGTAGCAGGTAGCAGCTGGTAGGAGCCAGTAAGTGTAACACAGCTGGGGGGGGGGGAGGGGGGGGGGAGGAGCCAGACGGACGGGTGATTCATCCCTGTAGGTGAGCTATCAGGCATCCCTCTACACTGGCCCTGTAGGTGAGCTATCAGGCATCCCTCCACACTGGGTCTGGAGAGGTCTCGATGGTCGAACTGGCCCAGATTGGCTGTAATGTTAGACCGCATGGATCATATTGATGAGGGTGCGGCCCGACACTCGACCTGGTACGGAGGCCACAGATCCCATGAGACAGCCCCATAAAGACGTAGTTTACTGGTCATACCCACCACACGCAGCAATAATATTGATTTCTTAACGACAAAGAGATGTTTTTTTTACGCCGTTTTGTTCCCCCGCCCCCCCCCCCCCTTTTTGTTTTAACACAGCCGGCCGAGTCAGGCAACTGAAAAGGTTACACAGATCCTGTGTAGCTGTGTCCGTACTGGCTGGCGGGGAACCCTTCCTCGCGCTCACCCACCCACACACGCCATGCCACCACCTTGGAGTGCATAGCCACAATAATATATTTATAAGGGTCTCCTGAAGGGACTGCGTCTGTCTATTGTCTGTGGTGGCAGGCAGGAGGGGCCGGCGTGACACCGGATAGCACACCCACCCACCCGGCCGCCTGTAGCGGCCTGTAGCCGCCTGTAGCCGCGGCTCGGGCCCGGCTTTTGGACCGCAGCTAGAACAACACAACACCCCTTATCAGCTTGCATAAACAGGAAAGTAGGCAACCTTCGCACCCAGGTCGATAACACAATAGTCCCCTGCATCACTTGAAGTTTGGTTAGACTATTAAGAGATTGCTACTGTTTTTCATGGGGATTTAAATAGCCACGGCTTATGTCAAACCACGTTCCACAGTTTTTCCAACCATGTAATCAGTTAAAATGGACCAATACAAGCGCACCCAAAACATCACTCCACGTTGAGGAACCTCGTTCTATGTTTATCAATTACTGGCGAGGAGTTAGGTGACCTATTTGACGGCTATTTACGAGGCTGGCTGGAGCGTCCTGGCGGACTGCCGCCACCAGGACAGCGAGGAGCGTGCGTACCTTGTGGATGGGTGGGGGTGTCCGCCACGCGCCCTCAGAGATGGACGTCGGCGGCCCCTCCGTCAGTCCCACCGCTGTCCTCACCGTCTCACAGTCACACCGTCACGCCGTCACCACGGCGATGTCTCTCCAACCCTCCAGGAACCTTCCACACACCGCCTGCTACAATCCTGACACACGTAAGGCCACCGATCCGATGTGGTGGCAGACAGGAGAGGCGGAATCACGCAGTTTTGCTTATCCCGGGTCGCTATTTTTGACAGGCACAGACGAGGTGAGCGGATGTCTCGGCAACCCGCCTCGCAATATTTCCGCGGGCGAGGCGCCCGATTGGGGGGATTGTCTCCCGGAAAGCTAGCGAGGGTGTCCGGGAATGGTGACCCTCGACACAGGGCGAGTTCCAGAGAGGTGGCCCCACGCTGAGGCCGTCAAATGGAGGCGTTTTCGTGCAAGTTGCTGACGCGGAGAGGGGTGTCTCCGACAAGATGGCCGCTGCGCCGCTGCCAGGCGGTGGCTCAGTCTGTCTGTGTGCGCGCAGGTTGTATGTGGAGTGAGTGTGTGAGTGTGTGTGTGTGTAGGCCAGCCTCAGACAGCCACAAGGCGCCCACCACGGCAAGCGACGGGCGGGCGGGCGGCCAGCGCTACTCACCCACTCATCAACCTCACTCCTCACCCACCCACCCACTCACCCTCCGGACACCCCCACCCCCCGCCCTCCACACAGCCCGACCTGTAACACCCCCCCCCCCGACCCGGCACTCGCTCGGGGGGAGGTGGAGCACGCACCGCGGGGACAAAGGCCCTCCGCCAAGCCGGCGACCTTCACCTTGGCCAGACGATCGCCTACTACAACCTGTCCCCCCTCTACATTCCAAGAGCCCAGATGGACTCGCCTCGCTCGCCAGTGGCGGAGCAGACGTCAAAGCCATCAAAATACAGGGGGTGAGAGGGGGGAGGATGTAACAGGGGTGAGAGGGAGGGGGGGAAGTAACAGGGGTGATAGGGGGGTGGAAGCAGGGTGGGTGTACCAGGGGAGGAGGAACTTGAGGGGGGAGGAATGGAAGGAAGAAGTAAGTTGGGTCTATGTGGATATTTACAGCGCCGGACGACACTAGACAGCGCAGGGAGGAGCGGGGTGGTGGGAGGAGCAGGGGTGTGGGAGGAGAGACGAGCGGTGGTGGTTGAGAGGAGCGGAGGGGTGGAGGAGGGAGAAGCAGGGGGGGGGGGGTAGAGCAGCGGAAGGGTGTGGGAGAAGAGAGGAGAGGAGAGGAGCGGGTGGGAGGAGGGAGGAGAGGAGCGGGTGGGAGGAGGGAGGAGCGGGGAGAGAGAAGCGGCGGAAACAGAGGAAGCGACTGGCGAGAGGACGACGAGGATAGACACACGGGATAGGACCCAGCGGATAGTGCTGTCTACGGCACGCCAGACAGACAGAGCTGGGGGTAGGGGTCACCCAAGGAGGGTAATAGGAAGGCGGGCGGGGGGGAGGGGGGGGGGGGTCAGCCAGAGGGCGAGGTCGGTATATCTACCCTCGTACCGTAGCAAGAGAAGGACCAAAAGAGCAAAATCCCGTGGGAGGAAAAACCTCAATCCGCTTGCGCTCATTCAATACTAGGATGCGAGGAGTTTGTGTCTGGGGCGGGGGGTCTGGGTTGGGGGGGGGGGGGTCTGGGGGATGTGGGTTAGACTGTCAGCGGAGTGGAGGCGCCAGGCGCCAGTCCAGCTCTCAGGGGAGCGATCGATCTCGGGCCGTAGATGGACAGATCGATGGAGAAGAGGCTCCGTCTCAGCCCCTCCACCCCCTCCACCCCCTCCCCGCCGACTGACATTGTTGGCTATCCGCGTGACGGATCGTTTAGCCCAATGCCTGGGACGTCGGAACACACGCCTGGACACTCTGATCAATGCCGCGCTAGGAGAGAGGGTGGGGACGGCAGCATTCTCGCGCGCCAAGTGAGGGTACTGTGGGCATGTTGGTTAGTTCATATACCAGCTTGACCACAGCGGAAAATTACCACGGTACACATTGCATCGCGGTTTTGATGAGGGCAGTTATCGTCATTATAAAGGTCTGATCAATACTTGCCGATGGTGGAAAAAATACTGGGCTCCCCTCCACGTCCGCTCGCAGCGACACGTCTGAACGACGTCCAAAGCCAGTCTGACGCTGATCGGACACCCACGCGCTATTTACATTAGGACAGCTGAAATGGACTCCTGTGACGTCATTCGCCAGCAAGGAGTTTCTATTTACGCCCCGGAAACAATTACAACTCATTAGGGTACCATCCTCGCGCCTCCCCCCCCCCCCCTAAACAGGCCAGTCAGACAAGAGCAAAAACAATAACAAACTGAGGATGACAGCCAATCTCAGGCGCCAGTGTAATGTACAGCGCGGAGAAGTCACCGGCTAGTGCGGAATGCGGGCTTTGAGCACCACAGAGGGGGGGGGGGGGTGGTTATTATGGGGAATTAACTCAGCTCAGAGTACCAGTTGTCTTGCCGTGCGTTGTTATCGACAGGCCGCGCGCCACGTCAGACCAACCAGTTGTCTTGCCGTGCGTTGTTATCGACAGGCCGCGCGCCACGTCAGACCAATCAGCCAATCTACGGTTTATTTAGATGAGTTTTTCAAGTCCTTGAGGTCAGTCTTTGTTGTTGATTTCCAGCCAAAGGCCAAGGTGTGCCCAACTGTCCCACTGACCAATGGGTCTGAGTGATCTCGGTCTGTAGCCGCCTGGACATGGACATCAGACTCACTTACAGCGGCGGAGAATGCCGAGGAATTACTTCAAGGTCACATGAGATGATTGAGACCAAAGAACGCGGACAATCAGGTCAATTTGTGAGCGAAACAACTCTTGCTATACGATGCAGTTTTGGGTTTCTAGGCCGGGATGGGATGTGGTGATCTGCCTCAAAAGAGGTGTCTTCCATGTCAGCGAGAATCATCATAACAAAAATAGCTCACGTATCACTCGCTCACAGCATTCCCACAACGAGGGATGCAGCTGGGCCAGAATGGAAGCATACCTGGGATGGTAATGTGTTCCCATTATCACCTTAGGCTTCGTGTAGTTCTAGCTCCGGGCAAGTTAATATCTTTATCGTCTCGCAATTACTAAAGGGTCGACTTCTGAAGAGATGTTATGGGAGGGCGGAGTGGCGGTGGGGTGGATAGAGGCGGGGGGTGGGGGGGGGGGGGGGGCGAATCCTCTTAGACTTAATGCATAACATGGCAACCGACAAGCAGTCGATCCCTGTGGACCCGACCGACACACGTGTTCACTCTCTAGCGTCGCGCGCCTTATCGCACCGCCAGCCATGTATCACTTCCGTCAAGGTCAAGGCCATCCAAAGGGACCTTGGAGCCCGACGAACAATATCACGTCATACTTGGCGCCCTTTACCTTGAACTGGATGAGCCATGAATAGCAGTCAGAAGATGTGTGAGGCAAAGATTAGCCCATTTTGGATGAGAGCCGAAATGTTGGAAAAAAGAGAGACAGAAACGAGGGAAAGTTCTTGTCGCCAATATGCTGAAATGTAATCTATTATATATCCAATACGTCCCTCTTGGTAACAAAATAAGGGGCGTACTTTAGGTTACCTTATCGCCAAAACGAGGCAATCCGGAATTAATACTACCGCTCCGCGCTAAAAGTGAAAGCCTTTAACTCACTGTTACCCCTTTAAGGCATGTGGATTAAAGCGGCAGCAGAAAGAAGGGCTGAAAAAACACTCCGACCCAGAATTCTAACTACCGGTTGTGTCTGTGATACAAGCTCGCAAAACACCTGTAACGTCTTGCACCATGGAATCCATTTGCAAAATACTTTTTATGGATGGAAGTCGAAATGTATGGAAGTATTTCGTTGCCATTCGGTGGAGCTTTGTGAGAATTCTACAGCTCACACCACATCCCTCATCAGATTGGTTGGTTATTCAGGACGCTTTAACCACTTTTGATCATGTTGCTTCAATGGGAGAAGGAAGGGAGAGTGGAGCCATGTCCCCGGGGGTAACCCCCTATTCTTTACGAAGAAAGACATAGGATCTTTATCCTGCGACCACACAGACATGGCCAAAGCAGGGCCCGAACCACCGACCCACGTGCCGTTAGGCTCTCAGTTGACCAGAGCACTCAGTGCGAGCGCTCTAGCCCACTGAGCTGTCGCGCCGGCCCCCTCCCTCATCAGACAACTGCTCACAAAACACACCCCGTTAAAGACGCCGATTGTAGACACAACATCACCAACACGGAACAATGAAGCTGCAAATAACCACGGTAACAATCGGAGAAAAACTCTTGCTGAACAATGGACAATGGTTACCCTGCATTAAAAAGTACGTCACAATAAAGCCTGCTCACCTCCATCGCCTAGCAACGCGATTTGCACCAGCGTGGGGTCTTCGCAGTGCTCTTCCAGAACCGTGTCGTCTGTAATGTGCAGCTCCTGTAAGACAAACAGAGATACTTCATTGAAACATGGAATAAATAGTTAAAAGCCCTTCGCACTGGCAGTTACAATCACGTGTCTGAACACCCAGTTGTCAGCGAAACTTATACAGCTGCTTTGAAGAGATTGACAGCCAAAAAGTGTTGTCTACACCTTCATTGGTATACACTGCTACAGGTAGGCTATACACTGTTCCATGTATAAATCATTGGTATGCAGACACGTAAACACATTTGAAGGTATACACCGTTACAGGTATGCATGGGATAGGTACATGGACTGATCCAATACGTGGTTGCTGACACGGTCTGTGCACCCAGCGACCTCTTAGGTTCATGTCCTGCAGAAATTGGGATTAAACAGTTTTGAAGAGCTGAAGGAGAACGAATTATCGCAAAACCCGACGAGGGAGCCCGCCTTGGATTCAGTGCGTTCTCTGTCTCTGCAGACGACTGATCCGACCCGTCAGCTGTCTCAAGTACATCAAAGCCTTCCATCCCCCCGAGGAGAGAAAAACACCGACATGTCTCCAGACCCGAGCGACCGTGTGCCTTGTGCAGACACTCAGGGGGGGGGGGGGGGGGCACTCGGTACACCGCGCAGCCACCAGCAGGGGCGAAGTGACCCACAGCCTCCAGAGGTAAACCGACCCTGTTACCATGCAACACCTGTTGCGCGCCCAATGGCGGTGGGGTAGGGTGTGAGTGGGGGGGGGGGGGCGCAGGACTCCAGTCACATGACATGGCGTTTGTCTGACCGAAGCTGTAACCCGGTAATGGAGCTGCCTGGTGCGACATGTGTGGGAGGGATACAAGCTACAAGCTAACTTCAAAGGTAACTTATGGCTAGGGCATGGCAGGGGAGGAGGGCGGGAGGGGTCGTATAATGTTTCCAGACTGACAATTATTAAAGTAACCTATATTCATCTCGTTTCTCATGGTAGTATGCACCCTTTATTGCGAGCTGAGCCGATGCCCCCCCCCCCCCACTTCCACAAACCCCTCTCTCATGCCCCCCCCCCCCCCACCCAACACACACACACATTCACGTCTATAACTACTTGAAGCCTGCACAAAATGAAAAAAACCCGTTGTGGTCGACATGTGTTTTACATTACAAGTGGAGGCCTCTCAGCTATTGCCACGACCCCCACGGACCATAAATACACACCACCTTTCAGGCCCTTTCAGGCACCCTGGCGGGAAAACAAAACTACACGTGGAGCCAGATTTGCGTAACGGACCCGCTATCACGGCACATGATAATGTAACTTGTGGGCGCTCGTAAGAAAAATACCATTCTCCACTCTCCAATATATTTCAATGACATAAAGCGACCGACAATCAACGCCGCCCGGCGGGAAGATCGCAAGGAAGGTCAAGGTCGTACTGAGATTGATTGCAGGAAGGACGAGTGTGGATGAACGAAGAGTTCCACAAATAACTTGTCTGACCCTGGGGGCGTGTTGGGGGAGGGGGGGGGGCTGGGGCGTGGATTTAGATTGGCGGTTGTGGTGGGAATACATGTCCTTGAACAGATTATCCCCTTTCGTTGGGGATGTTTTTCTTCCCTCACCCCACCCCCTCCCTTCCCCCACCTTCCACGTCTATCTCAGTGTCTCTCAACAAACATGGGCGCGTGAGAAAAACATAATTTCTGAGGGGCAGAGGTGAGAGAGAGGGGGGGGGGTATGGAACCGATATCCGTATCCATTGGAAAGGTGGGGGGAAGGGGGGAGGGGGTGCAACAGAGCAAGGAGGAAAGCGACAGGCAGTGCAACCAGTAACCGAGAGGGATACAGGCAGACCCACCTTGCTCTTCCTGGGGCCTTATTCACGTTCGACCCCCCCCCCCCCCCCGCTCCTCCGTCTAAATGAACTGTGGCCCTGAAGTCTCCCAAGCACTGAGGAGGGCCTCCGGACCCCACCCCACTTTCCCAGCAGTCCTCATGCACTGTGACCCTGGACCGCGAGGTGGTACCCCAGCACTGAGGAGGCCTGCAGCAGTCCGGCTCAGCCCTGTCTTCCAGGGGCGGTATTCATCAACGTCACGCAGCTTACACACGAGAACTGCATTCACTTAGCTTCTCCAGCTCGTTGTAGCGGTGCTCATGATCAAATATCTTACTCAGCATAATTTTAGCACTTTCTTAATTAGGAAAATTCACCTCTTGGGTGATATTTTTTTTATTTTGATTGCTCGACAAATGTTCCACTAAGCGTTAAGTTGATTTGCTTGGTCTTAGTGTGGTCTATGTATACGGCCCCTGGACCTCATATTCGGGGCGAGCGTTTCGTGTCAGATAAGATGAAATTAGTAAATAACACTATTATGTCTTATAGGTATGACGAGCACAGGCAGAAGTCGTTGTTTGGTTGCACCGACATTTCGGCGAGGACGGGATCTAAGACCGAGTAACCAACCTGGGTTTATAGAGATCCCCTAAACATGAAGTAGTTACCGCCCTATTCCGACAAAGTTCCCTCGATACCATAATGTACTTCCTGTCCAGCAAATACTCTGGTGTAGCTTCCATCCAACTAGTTCGAGCCCCGTTAAAGTGCAGCCCCCCCCCCCCAACACCCTCCTGTCCCCCCCCCCCCCCCCAACACCCTCCTGTCTGTCACATTCTTTTCCAAGTTTCTTATTCTTATTCTGGCGTAGTTTGTTCCCAGAGACGCCGTCCTTCATCGCACCTGAAGGTCACACCTCAGACCCAGTCTCGCAATTAGTCTGTAGAGGTGGCCCAGTTGTACAGCATTACCAGAGACTGGCCCCCACTTCATTTAACTCCGAGACACAAAAATACCCCTTGTTATGAGGCCCGTCAATCCAGTAGCCAAGGATTATATACCAGGTTATTACCTGCCGTCAGTCAGGGCCGTCTCCTGGAGGTAATTATACAGCGGGCAGTATGGCCTGGGGGAGGGGGGGGGGGGACCTCCACACAAGACAGGGTGGGAAGTAGCCCACTATTCGGTCGGGATAATTTGAGCCATACTTCTCTGGAAAGATTGATGACGGTGTGTGGTGGAAGGGAGGGTGGTTGGGGCGGGGCAGACACGGTGACTGTCACCCAGTGTCACGGTGTCAGGGACTGGGCTGACGGTGATCGCGGCTGTCACCAAGTGTCACGGTGTCAGGGACTGGGCTGACCGTGATCGCGGCTGTCACCAAGTGTCACGGTGTCAGGGACTGGGCTGTCGGTGACGGCGACTGTCACCCAGTGTCACGGTGTCAGGGACTGGGCTGACCGTGATCGCGGCTGTCACCAAGTGTCACGGTGTCAGGGACTGGGCTGTCGGTGACGGCGACTGTCACCCAGTGTCAGGGTGTCAGGGACTGGGCTGACGGTGATCGCGGCTGTCACCAAGTGTCGCGGTGTCAGGGACTGGGCTGACGGTGACGGCGACTGTCACCCAGTGTCACGGTGTCAGGGACTGGGCTGACGGTGACGGCGACTGTCACCCAGTGTCAGGGTGTCAGGGACTGGGCTGACGGTGACGGCGACTGTCACCCAGTGTCACGGTGTCAGGGACTGGGCTGACCGTGATCGCGGCTGTCACCAAGTGTCACGGTGTCAGGGACTGGGCTGTCGGTGACGGCGACTGTCACCCAGTGTCACGGTGTCAGGGACTGGGCTGACGGTGATCGCGGCTGTCATCAAGTGTCACGGTGTCAGGGACTGGGCTGTCGGTGACGGCGACTGTCACCCAGTGTCACGGTGTCAGGGACTGGGCTGACGGTGACGGCGACTGTCACCCAGTGTCACGGTGTCGGGGAGTGGGCTGACCGTGATGGCGGCCAGACCAACGACCCCTGCGGAGGCATATAAATATCGTCGCCACGCTAACGACATCTTGTCTAATGATGACATTCATGTACTCCGCCCTCCAGCCAGCTAGCTAGCCATCTATATATACCAACAGACACAGGTTGAGGGGGGTGGGGGGGGGGGACTCAGTGACAACCGTCACCTCGAGTCACGTGACTGTCATCATCCGGGCCATTTCTCTACATCCAGGGTTCGATCCCCGTGTGAGCATGACAGGTTCACCCGCTGGCGTCATCGACCAACTAGCAAGCAATGCTACTCCATCAGTCTTCAGGATAAGCCTCCGCCAAGCCAGCAGTCTTCACTCGGCGTGCATCGGGCAAATATCAAGGTGGGGCTCGGGGCGGGTGGGGCTAACATCGGGGCGGGTGGGGCTAACATCGGGGCGGGTGGGGCTAACATCGGGATGGGTGGGGCTAACATCGAGGTGGGAGGACCTAACATAGGGGTTGGCGGGGGTACTATCAAGGGGATAGGGCGGCAGAGATCCTAGTTTCCTTAGTTACCTAGCGCCCTGCCCTCCAGGGAAGGGGGTCGGCGCAATATGTGTCGTCGCGTGATCTGTTTAGCAGGGAAAGCAATCGCAGCTCACTGACGTCCCACTCTGACGTCACACTCTCCAGACCATCACAGAAATAACCACCAGTGTTGTTCCCATGGCAACGCCGGAAGCCATGAATCGTATCCAGTTATAATATCCGTTTCGACCAGATTGAAACAAACGAGGCCGTAGATAGCTCGTCGCCGCAATCCTCACGCTAATAGGACAGGCACGATGAGTGGTGGTGCCACCTGACGGCCTCACAAACAGGCTAATGTATGTCTCAGTCTTACGGTCTATACAACCATGGATCATGTGCAGCTAGCGCTTCCCAGACTCGTTAACACGCACAGACCGACATATATATCGCAGGCGTAGACCCCAGAGACGTGGAAGTGGGTGAGCAGAACACAGACGAGATAACGAATGATATGCACCAGTCAAACACCATAGCCAGCAAGCAGTACACGGCACCAGCAGGTGTGTAGGCCCAATGCACACATGGATTACACAGAAACCATGAGACAACGAGAGAAGCTATTAAAATGGGACAGAATTGCAAACGTCGTTATCTACATATAAAACGTACTGAAAGTAAATAATAACAAAAACGGGTATAGGTGTAAAGCAAATAATCGCTAGAGAATGAATGGACGAGACAAAGTACACATTAATTAGATACATACACTAATGCCTTTCGCCTTTCATCGCACACAAACCAAGGTGCATATCTTGTAAATACAGATTGCCCTAATGACCCAACCTGGAGCTGGCCTCACAGGCTCCCCGCCTAGGGCTCCCCGCCTAGGGCTCCCCGCCTAGGGCTCCCCGTCTAGGGCTCCCCGTCTAGGGCTCCCCGCCTAGGGCTCCCCGCCTAGGGCTCCCCGTCTAGGGCTCCCCGCCTAGGGCTCCCCGCCTAGGGCTCCCCGCCTAGGGCTCCCCGCCTAGGGCTCCCCGCCTAGGGCTCCCCGCCTAGGGCTCCCCGCATAGGGCTCCCCTCCCCGCCTAGGGCTCCCCTCCCCGCCTAGGGCTCGCCTCCCCGCCTAGGGCTCCCCTCCCAGCCTAGAGCTCCCCGCCTAGGGCTCCCCGCCTAGGGCTCCCCGCCTAGGGCTCCCCTCTCCGGCTAGGGCTCCCCGCCTAGGGCTCCCCTCCCAGCTTCAGGCTTCCCGTCTAGGGCTCCCCGCCTAGGGCTCCCCGCCTAGGGCTCCCCGCCTAGGGCTCCCCGCCTGGGGCTCCCCGCCTAGGGCTCCCCGCCTAGGGCTCCCCGCCTAGGGCTCCCCGCCTAGGGCTCCCCTCTCCGCCTAGGGCTCCCCGCCTAGGGCTCCCCGCCTAGGGCTCTCCGCATAGGGCTCCCCGCCTAGGGCTCCCCGCATAGGGCTCCCCGCATAGGGCTCCCCGTCTAGGGCTCCCGCCTAGGGCTCCCTGCCTAGGGCTCCCCGCCTAGGGCTCCCCGCCTAGGGCTCCCCGCCTAGGGCTCCCCGCCTAGGGCTCCTCTCTCCGGCTAGGGCTCCCCGCCTAGGGCTCCCCTCCCCGCCTAGGGCTCCCCGCCTAGGCTCCCCTCCCAGCTTCAGGCTCCCCGCCTGAGGCTTCCCGTCTAGGGCTCCCCGCCTAGGGCTCTCCGCCTAGGGCTCCCCGCCTAGGGCTCCCCTCCCCGCCTAGGGCTCCCCTCCCAGCCTAGAGCTCCCCGCCTAGGGCTCCCCGCCTAGGGCTCCCCTCTCAGCTTAGGGCTCCCCGCCTTGAGCTCCCCTCCCCACCCAGGGCTCCCCTCCCCGCCAAGAGCTTCCCGCCTAGGGCTCCCCGCCTAGGGCTCCCCTCCCAGCTTAGGGTTCCCCGCCTTGAGCTCCCCTCCCCACCCAGGGCTCCCCTCCCCGCCTAGAGCTCCCCGCCTAGGGCTCCCCTCCCCGCCCCGGGCTCCCCTCCCAGCCTAGGGCTCCCCTCCCAGCCTAGGGCTCCCCTCCCCGCCCAGGGTTCCCCTGCCCCGCCTAGGGCTCCCCGCCTAGGGCTCCCTTCCCCGCCCCGGGCTCCCCTCCCCGCCCCGGGCTCCCCTCCCCGCCTAGGGCTCCCCTCCCAGCCTAAGGCTCCCCTCCCAGCCTAGGGCTCCCCTCCCCGCCCAGGGCTCCCCTCCCCGCCTAGGGCTCCCCTCCCAGCCTAGGGCTCCCCGCCTAGGGCTCCCCTCCCAGGGTTCCCCTCCTAGATGTTCCCGCCTAGGGCTCCCCTCCCCGCCCAGGGCTCCCCGCCTAGGGCTCCCGACCCACCCTAGGGCACCCCGCCTAGGGCTCCCCTCCCCGCCTAGGGCTCCCCGCCCAGGGCTCCCCTCCCCGCCCAGGGCTCCCCTCCCAGCCTAGGGCTCCCCTCCCGGCCTAGGGCTCCCCTCCCGGCCTAAGGCTCCCCTCCCCGCCTAGGGCTCCCCTCCCAGCCTAGGGCTCCCCGCCTAGGGCTCCCCTCCCAGGGTTCCCCTCCTAGATGTTCCCGCCTAGGGCTCCCCTCCCCGCCCAGGGCTCCCCGCCTAGGGCTCCCGACCCACCCTAGGGCACCCCGCCTAGGGCTCCCCTCCCCGCCTAGGGCTCCCCTCCACGCCTAGGGCTCCCCTCCCCGCCTAGGGCTCCCCGCCCAGGGCTCCCCTCCCCGCCCAGGGCTCCCCTTCCTGCCTAGGGCTCCCCACCCACCTAGGAGTCCCCTTCCCAACTAGGGATGTCCCCGCCTTAGGCCCCCCCCCTCCCCGCCCAGGGCTCCCCTCCCCGCCCAGGGCTCCTCTTCCTGCCTAGGGCTCCCCACCCACCTAGGAGTCCCCTTCCCAACTAGGGATGTCCCCCCCTTAGGCCCCCCCCCTCCCCGCCCAGGGCTTCCCTCCCCGCCCAGAGCTCCTCTTCCTGCCTAGGGCTCCCCTCCCCGCCTAGGGGTCCCCTCCCCGCCTAGGGCTCCCAGCCCAGGGCTCCCCGCCTAGGGCTCCTCTCCCCGCCTAGGGCTCCCCTCCCCACCTAGGGCTCCCCGCCTAGGGCTCGCCACCTAGGGCTCCCCGCCTAGGGCTCCCCGCCTAGGGCTCCCCGCCTAGGGCTCCCCGCCTAGGGCTCCCCGCCTAGGGCTCCCCTCCCAGCCTAGGGCTCCCCTCCCCGCCTAGGGCTCCCCTACCCGCCTAGGGCTCCCCTCCCTGCCTAGGGCTCCCCTCCCCGCCCAGGGCTCCCCTCCCAGCCTAGGGCTCCCCTCCCCGCCTAGGGCTCCCCGCCTTGGGCTCCCCACCTAGGGCTCCCCTCCCCGCATAGGGCTCCCCGCCTAGGGCTCCCCACCCACCTAGGAGTCCCCTTCCCAACTAGGGATGCCCCCCCACCGACCAGGGATCCCCTCCCCGACTAGGGATCCCCTCCCCGCCTAGGACTGCACCCCCGGCTGCCGCACGCCCCGGCTGCCGCACCCCGCGCTGCCGCACTCACCCGTGAGTTTTCGTCGTAGGACTTGATGACGGCGGTGTACCACTGGGTCGTGCCGTCCGCCCGGTACACCTGGACGCGGTAGCCGATGAGGACGGAGGGCGTCTGGAGCAGGATCTGTTGGCCGTCCTGGTACTCAAGCCACTGCCGGATGGCGCGCACCACCAGCGGGTCGTCCCGGGCCGGCGAGTCAATCCCGCGCTCAGTCTCCTGGAAATACCAGAGGCAAGGCAGGAACGATCAGTGCTGTAGGTCACCGAGACAATACTCACACTCTGAGGTACTGATGGAGAGAAGACTCACTCTCTGAGGTACTGATGGAGGGGAGACTCACACTCTGAGGTACTGATGGAGGGGAGACTCACTATGAGGTACTGATGGAGGGGAGACACACTCTGAGGTACTGATGGAGGGGAGACACACTATGAGGTACTGATGGAGGGGAGACTCACACTCTGAGGTACTGATGGAGGGGAGACTCACTCTCTGAGGTACTGATGGAGGGGAGACTCACTCTCTGAGGTACTGATGGAGGGGAGACTCACACTGAGGTCCTGATGGAGGGAAGACTCACACTCTGAGGTACTGATGGAGGGGAGACTCACACTCTGAGGTAATGATGGAGGGGAGACACACTATGAGGTACTGATGGAGGGGAGACTCACTCTGAGGTACTGATGGAGGGGAGACTCACTATGAGGTACTGATGGAGGGGAGACACTCTGAGGTACTGATGGAGGGGAGACACACTATGAGGTACTGATGGAGGGGAGACTCACACTCTGAGGTACTGATGGAGGGGAGACTCACACTCTGAGGTACTGATGGAGGGGAGACACACTATGAGGTACTGATGGAGGGGAGACTCACACTCTGAGGTACTGATGGAGGGGAGACTCACACTCTGAGGTACTGACGGAGGGGAGACACACTATGAGGTACTGATGGAGGGGAGACACACTATGAGGTACTGATGGAGGGGAGACTCACACTCTGAGGTACTGATGGAGGGGAGACTCACACTCTGAGGTACTGATGGAGGGGAGACTCACTCTCTGAGGTACTGATGGAGGGGAGACTCACACTGAGGTCCTGATGGAGGGAAGACTCACACTCTGAGGTACTGATGGAGGGGAGACTCACTCTCTGAGGTACTGATGGAGGGGAGACTCACACTCTGAGGTAACGATGGAGGGGAGACTCACTCTCTGAGGTACTGATGGAGGGGAGACTCACACTCTGAGGTACTGATGGAGGGAAGACTCACACTCTGAGGTACTGATGGAGGGAAGATTTACACTCTGAGGTACTGATGGAGGGGAGACTCACACTCTGAGGTACTGATGGAGGAGAGACACACACTCTGAGGTACTGATGGAGGGGAGACTCACACTGAGGTACTGATGGAGGGGAGACACACTATGAGGTACTGATGGAGGGGAGACACACTATGAGGTACTGATGGAGGGGAGACTCACACTCTGAGGTACTGATGGAGGGGAGACTCACTCTCTGAGGTACTGATGGAGGGGAGACTCACTCTCTGAGGTACTGATGGAGGGGAGACTCACACTGAGGTCCTGATGGAGGGAAGACTCACACTCTGAGGTACTGATGGAGGGGAGACTCACACTCTGAGGTAATGATGGAGGGGAGACTCACTCTCTGAGGTACTGATGGAGGGGAGACTCACACTCTGAGGTACTGATGGAGGGAAGACTCACACTCTGAGGTACTGATGGAGGGGAGACTCACTCTCTGAGGTACTGATGGAGGAGAGACACACACTCTGAGGTACTGATGGAGGGGAGACTCACTCTCTGAGGTACTGATGGAGGAGAGACACACACTCTGAGGTACTGATGGAGGGGAGACTCACTCTCTGAGGTACTGATGGAGGGGAGACTCACTCTCTGAGGTACTGATGGAGGGGAGACTCACTCTCTGAGGTACTGATGGAGGGGAGACTCAAACTGAGGTCCTGATGGAGGGAAGACTCACACTCTGAGGTACTGATGGAGGGGAGACTCACACTCTGAGGTAATGATGGAGGGGAGACTCACTCTCTGAGGTACTGATGGAGGGGAGACTCACACTCTGAGGTACTGATGGAGGGAAGACTCACACTCTGAGGTACTGATGGAGGGGAGACTCACTCTCTGAGGTACTGATGGAGGAGAGACACACACTCTGAGGTACTGATGGAGGGGAGACTCACTCTCTGAGGTACTGATGGAGGGGAGACTCACACTGAGGTACTGATGGAGGGAAGACTCCATCAGCCGTGACCACCACCCACAGCCGTCGAGTGACGGTCACCTGCTGAAAAGTCTAGGCTACCTGACTCCCATACTATCTGACTTGATCACCCTGTCCGGCATGATTACCGTATCTGGCTAGATTGCCCTGCATGGCTTAATTACCCTATCTAGCATGACACCAGGTATGTCTTCATTATCCGGTCTTCATTACCCTGTCTGGCTTAATGACAATGTCTTCATTACCCTGTCTGGCTTAATGACAATGTCTTGATTACCCTGTCTGGCTTAATGACAATGTCTTGATTACCCTGTCTGGCTTAATGACAATGTTTTGATTACCCTGTCTGGCTTAATGACGTCTTGATTACCCTGTCTGGCGTAATGACAATGTCTTGATTACCCTGTCTGGCTTAATGACGTCTTGATTACCCTGTCTGGCTTAATGACAATGTCTAGATTATCCTACATAGTTTGATTACCCAATCTGGCTCAATGTCTGACTCCGATAGTCACGCACGCTGTGCGTACGCTGTGCGTTTTGCTCTTTGTCCCCAGGTCCCGTGGAGTCGCCGAGACCGACAAGGCCACAATGAGTGGGTGGGGGGGGCGTTAGACAGAGGCAGCGGAAATATGATCAGGCGGGGGGGCAGAGGGGAAGAAAGCTTATTCCAAGAGTGGAGGAGAACGATCCAGACAAAGGACATGACGGTAGCGCCAGGCAAGGACAAAGAACAGGACGGGTGAGGGGCGGTGGGGGGGGGGGTAGGGGGCAGGGACACCCCCGGGTTCTCCTGATGAGTCTGGGCGGGGTGGGCAGGGGCACCCCCGGGGTCTCCTGATGAGGGTGAGAGGGGTGGGCAGGGACTCCCGATGGACGGAATGGGAAAGGAAGGCAGGCAGACGAGTGCAGAGACAAAGCAAGGCATAGATGGAATGAGTAAATGACATCCGGCCTGGTGCTTTGCAATGACAATGACAAGAGGGCTGAAGGCAGGACGACGGCTGTGGTTTACAGTCAAAAATAGGCGAAGACCAGGACACCAAAGGAAGGTGGAAGAAAGGCGTTCGGTATGGCATAGGCAGTGTACCCGACAAGGTATAGCTTACAGTGACATAGGCAGTGTACCCGACAAGGTATAGCTTACAGTGGCATAGGCAGTGTACACGACAAGGTATAGCTTACAGTGGCATAGGCAGTGTACACGACAAGGTATAGCTTACAGTGGCATAGGCAGTGTACACGACAAGGTATAGCTTACAGTGACATAGACAGTGTACACGACAAGGTACAGCTTACAGTGGCATAGGCAGTGTACACGACAAGGTACAGCTTACAGTGGCATAGGCAGTGTACACGACAAGGTATAGCTTACTGTAGCATAGGCGGTGTACACGACAAGGTATAGCTTACAGTGACATAGGCGGTGTACACGACAAGGTATAGCTTACAGTGACATAGGCAGTGTACACGACAAGGTACAGCTTACAGTGGCATAGGCAGTGTACACGACAAGGTATAGCTTACAGTGGCATAGGCAGTGTACACGACAAGGTATAGCTTACTGTAGCATAGGCGGTGTACACGACAAGGTATAGCTTACAGTGACATAGGCGGTGTACACGACAAGGTATAGCTTACAGTGACATAGGCAGTGTACACGACAAGGTACAGCTTACAGTGGCATAGGCAGTGTACACGACAAGGTATAGCTTACAGTGGCATAGGCGGTGTACACGACAAGGTATAGCTTACAGTGGCATAGGCAGTGTACACGACAAGGTATAGCTTACAGTGGCATAGGCAGTGTACACGACAAGGTACAGCTTACAGTGGCATAGGCAGTGTACACGACAAGGTATAGCTTACAGTGGCATAGGCAGTGTACACGACAAGGTACAGCTTACAGTGGCATAGGCGGTGTACACGACAAGGTATAGCTTACAGTGGCATAGGCAGTGTACACGACAAGGTATAGTTTACAGTGGCATAGGCAGTGTACACGACAAGGTATAGTTTACAGTGGCATAGGCAGTGTACCCGACAAGGCATAGCTTACAGTGGTGCAGTGAAGGAGGGAGGTCAAAGGATGTTATAGAACATGGAAGGAGGGTGGTCAAAGGATGTTATAGAACATGGAAGGAGGGAGGCCAAAGGATGCCATAGAACATGGAAGGAGGGTGGTCAAATGATGCTATAGAACATTGAAGTAGAGAGGTCAAAAGATGTTATAGAACATGGAAGGTGGGCGGTCAAAGGAAGCTATAGAACATTGAAGTAGAGAGGTCAAAGGATGTTACAGAACATGGAAGGTGGGAGGTCAAAGAAAGCTATAGAACATTGAAGTAGAGAGGTCAAAGGATGTTACAGAACATGGAAGGTGGGAGACCAAAGGATGTTATAGAACATGGAAAGATATAACAGAACGGAGAAGGTGGTCCTAGAATACAAACATCTGTGGAATAGCTTATCTTTTAGAGCGCAGAAGAAAATAAAAGAACGAACGAAGCTTGGCTTATGAGCCAGATGGTCGAGGTGGCAGGTCAACGTATGACGCGCGGCTTGTCCCGCTTTATGAACACCCACCCCTCGTGTCCCATGGCAGCACCGGTGAGGCTCAAAGAACCATAACACAGGCCAGACAGCCACCGGGTGTGGGTGACGGACCCTCAGAAGTAATACGTGCTCCAGCCCTACTCCGGAACCTCAGGGCTACTCATCCCTTCACCCTTTAGAGACAGCAGCGGCACCTGGCGGGCAGACCAGCCAGAGAATGCACACCATCTAATCGCAATAAGAAAGGCCGGTAACAGAGGCACGCGGACCTCCTGACCTCCACCCCTAGCCCCCCGGGCGTCGGTGCAGTTTCGTTGCCATGGAACTAGCCTGGTCGGTTACGACAAAACGACCGCTAGAGGGTGCTGGTATTCCCCTGCCGCTGTCACTGGCTACAGGACGTATACGTCAGATCACGTCAATTACCGACGCGCAGTGTAGTGGAGAGCGACAAACAGCCCGGGAACCAGTCAGGGAGCCAGTCAGGGAGCCAGCCAGGCGCTCAGCCAGGCAACCAGCCAGGCGCTCAGCCAGGCAACCAGCCAAGGAACCAGCCAGGAAGCCAGCTAGGGAACCAGCCAGGAAGCCAGCCAGAAAACCAGCCAGGGAACCAGCCATGGAACCAGTCAAGGAACCAGCCAAGGAACCAGCCAGGGAGCCAGCCAGAGAACCAGCCAGGGATCCAGCCAGGGATCCAGCCAGGGATCCAGCCAGAGAACCAGCCAGGGAGCCAGCCAGGAAACCAGCCAGGGAACCAGTCAAGGAACCAGCCAAGGAACCAGCCAGGGAACCAGCCAGGACACCAGCCAGGGAGTCAGCAGGCAGAGCCAGCAGGCAGAGAGCCAGCCAGGGAGCCAGCCGGGGAACCAGCCAGGGAGGGTAACAGAGAGACCACTGGCCAGCAAAAGAAGTATCTCCAGCTAAAATATTTAAACAGCATGCTAAAGCGGTTCACTAACCCATGGGACCTGCGACGACAGGCCAGGGACACGCGTGGAGTTTGAACCGGCAACCTGTTGGTCGCCAGGCGAGAGCGCCACCGCCCGCCCTCGGTGGATCCCCCTGGTGGCGGCGCGGTACAGTGAGGCCTCATGAGGACATCGATCTGATGCACTCGACCCCCACTCCAACCCACCCCGACCCCCACCCCATCCCCACCCCACCCCGACCCCCACCCCACCCTGGATACCAGCGTACGGCCATTAGTCACACATGGCATGCACTCCCTGTCTGCAGGGCACTATGGGCTGGTTGCACAGCGGACGCCCCCCCCCCGCCCCTTCCCCCCACACCCCGGTGTCCATACCGCGCTTACCCACATACATTCACACCTCACACTACAGCTGTACATCTACCGGTAAGCCAGCACACCGCTCGGCCCTACCGTTACCACAAGCCCTGTGGACTGGTCACCGAGCAATGTGTGAGCCACTATAGTCCCTGTACATGCCTCACCGGTCAGAGAGGCTTCCATGTGGACAGCGCTCCAGCCATGGTATGTGGACGGGCGTTCTAAGCCACATTTATGAACACTACAGGGCCCCAGACACAGGGCCCCAGACACAGGGCCTCAGACACAGGGCCCCAGACACAGGGCCCCAGAGACAAGGCCCCAGACACAGGACCTCAGACACAGGGCCCCAGACACAGGGCCCCAGACACAAGGCCTCAGATACAGGACCCCAGACACAAGGCCTCAGATACAGGGCCCCAGACACAAGGCCACAATCACAGGGCCCCAGACACAGGGCCCCAGACACAAGGCCCCAGACACACGGCCCAAGATACAGGGCCCCAGACACAGGGCCCCAATCACAGGGCCCCAGACACAGGACCTCAGACACAGGGCCCCAGACACAGGGCCCCAATCACAGGGCCCCAGACACAAGGCCCCAGACACAGGGCCCCAGACACAAGGCCCCACTCACAGGGCCCCAGACACAAGGCCCCAGACACAGGGCCCCAGATACACACACTGGCGAAACTACGGCTGGGTATCACCCCCAACGGGTATCCATGGATACGCCCCAGAAACCCAAGTAACGGACAAACGTCAGCCACCGAAGCTGCCACGCAGGTGTCTATTATTTCAGCCTTTAATTGCTGATGCATCACGTTGTGAAAGCAGCTGTCAGTCTGTTAATCTGTAACGTCACGTCACAATGGAGGTTGAGGGTGTCAGCTTTCAAGGCCCGGCGAGAGGGAGGTGACAGGACACACACCCACAGATACATCACGTGAAGACACGTGCAGCATCGCTGGGCAGACCCGTCACATCTCAGGCAGTATAACTACCTCACTGCAGCCCAAGCAAAACCACACAAACAACACACACAAACGACCCCCTCCTAGATGTGGCGGCTATCCTCACCCCCCACTACAACATATACAAGTGTAGTGATTCCTCTAGGGTAGTAACCCCCTCTTCCCCCCCCCCCCCCGCCCGCACGCTCTCCCCTCCCGCCACCGTGCCCGCCCCCCGGACACGCGACACCCCCAGCAGCATGGAGACCTGTACACCAGTGACGTCACGCCGTCTGACGGGAGGGGCACCGACACCCCCCCTCCCTCACCCCCTCGGCGTCCCCAGCCTATCATACCCCCCACCCCTCCCCTCACCTCCCACGACCGCCAACGCCCGCCGGCCCCGTAATGCATCTAAGGCACGCCAAAGCGACGCCAGTTGCTAGGGAACCGGCGACCCTGTGGAATAAGCGAGGCGACCCGGACAACGTACCTGGCTGACCTTGCTGACGACAAGACGAGTTATGACGCGTACTATACAAGCTGTGTCGCCTTCCATGATACACACCCAGGCACCGTCCAGTGTATGGGGACCCAGGCACCGCCCAGTGTATGGAGACCCAGGCACCGCCCAGTGTATGGAGACCCAGGCACCGCCCAGTGTATGGAGACCCAGGCACCGCTCAGTGTATGGAGACCCAGGCACCACTCAGTGTATGGAGACCCAGGCACCGTCCAGTGTATGGAGACCCAGGCACCGCCCAGTGTATGGAGACCCCGGCACCGCCCAGTGTATGGAGACCCAGGCACCGCCCAGTGTATGGAGACCCAGGCACCGTCCAGTGTATGGAGACCCAGGCACCGCCCAGTGTATGGAGACCCAGGCACCGCCCAGTGTATGGAGACCCAGGCACCGCCCAGTGTATGGAGACCCAGGCACCGCTCAGTGTATGGAGACCCAGGCACCACTCAGTGTATGGAGACCCAGGCACCGTCCAGTGTATGGAGACCCAGGCACCGCCCAGTGTATGGAGACCCCGGCACCGCCCAGTGTATGGAGACCCAGGCACCGCTCAGTGCATGGAGACCCAGGCACCGCCCAGTGTATGGAGACCCAGGCACCGCCCAGTGTATGGAGACCCAGGCACCGCCCAGTGTATGGAGACCCAGGCACCGCTCAGTGTATGGAGACCCAGGCACCGCCCAGTGTATGGAGACCCCGGCACCGCCCAGTGTATGGAGACCCAGGCACCGTCCAGTGTATGGGGACCCAGGCACCGCCCAGTGTATGGAGACCCAGGCACCGTCCAGTGTATGGGGACCCAGGCACCGCCCAGTGTATGGAGACCCAGGCACCGCCCAGTGTATGGAGACCCAGGCACCGCTCAGGGTATGGAGACCCAGGCACCGCCCAGTGTATGGAGACCCAGGCACCGCTCAGTGTATGGAGACCCCGGCACCGCTCAGTGTATGGAGACCCCGGCATCGCTCAGTGTATGGAGACCCAGGCACCACTCAGTGTATGGAGACCCAGGCACCGCTCAGTGTATGGAGACCCAGGCACCGCCCAGTGTATGGAGACCCAGGCACCACTCAGTGTATGGAGACCCAGGTACCACTCACTGTATGGGTCCAGGTACCACTCAGTGTATGGAGACCCAGGCACCGCTCAGTGTATGGAGACCCAGGCACCGCTCAGTGTATGGAGACCCAGGCACCGCTCAGTGTATGGAGACCCAGGCACCGCTCAGTGTATGGAGACCCAGGCACCGCTCAGTGTATGGAGACCCAGGCACCGCTCAGTGTACGGAGAAACAGGCACCACTCAGTGTATGGAGACCCAGGCACCGCTCAGTGTATGGAGACCCCGGCACCGCTCAGTGTATGGAGACCCAGGCACCGCCCAGTGTATGGAGACCCCGGCACCGCCCAGTGTATGGAGACCCAGGCACCGCTCAGTGCATGGAGACCCAGGCACCGCCCAGTGTATGGAGACCCAGGCACCGCCCAGTGTATGGAGACCCAGGCACCGCCCAGTGTATGGAGACCCAGGCACCGCTCAGTGTATGGAGACCCAGGCACCGCCCAGTGTATGGAGACCCCGGCACCGCCCAGTGTATGGAGACCCAGGCACCGTCCAGTGTATGGGGACCCAGGCACCGCCCAGTGTATGGAGACCCAGGCACCGTCCAGTGTATGGGGACCCAGGCACCGCCCAGTGTATGGAGACCCAGGCACCGCCCAGTGTATGGAGACCCAGGCACCGCTCAGTGTATGGAGACCCAGGCACCGCCCAGTGTATGGAGACCCAGGCACCGCTCAGTGTATGGAGACCCCGGCACCGCTCAGTGTATGGAGACCCCGGCATCGCTCAGTGTATGGAGACCCAGGCACCACTCAGTGTATGGAGACCCAGGCACCGCTCAGTGTATGGAGACCCAGGCACCGCCCAGTGTATGGAGACCCAGGCACCACTCAGTGTATGGAGACCCAGGCACTGCTCAGTGTATGGAGACCCAGGCACCGCTCAGTGTATGGAGACCCAGGCACCGCCCAGTGTATGGAGACCCAGGTACCACTCACTGTATGGGTCCAGGTACCACTCAGTGTATGGAGACCCAGGTACCACTCACTGTATGGGTCCAGGTACCACTCAGTGTATGGAGACCCAGGCACCGCTCAGTGTATGGAGACCCAGGCACCGCTCAGTGTATGGAGACCCAGGCACCGCTCAGTGTATGGAGACCCAGGCACCGCTCAGTGTATGGAGACCCAGGCACCGCTCAGTGTATGGAGACCCAGGCACCGCTCAGTGTACGGAGAAACAGGCACCACTCAGTGTATGGAGACCCAGGCACCGCTCAGTGTATGGAGACCCCGGCACCGCTCAGTGTATGGAGACCCAGGCACCGCCCAGTGTATGGAGACCCAGGCACCGCTCAGTGTATGGAGACCCCGGCACCGCTCAGTGTATGGAGACTCAGGCACCGCTCAGTGTATGGAGACCCAGGCACCGCTCAGTGTATGGAGACCCCGGCACCGCTCAGTGTATGGAGACCCAGGCACCGCTCAGTGTATGGAGACCCAGGCACCGCTCAGTGTATGGAGACCCAGGCACCGCTCAGTGTACGGAGAAACAGGCACCACTCAGTGTATGGAGACCCAGGCACCGCTCAGTGTATGGAGACCCCGGCACCGCTCAGTGTATGGAGACCCAGGCACCGCCCAGTGTATGGAGACCCAGGCACCGCTCAGTGCATGGAGACCCAGGCACCGCCCAGTGTATGGAGACCCAGGCACCGCTCAGTGTATGGAGACCCAGGCACCGCTCAGTGCATGGAGACCCAGGCACCGCCCAGTGCATGGAGACCCAGGCACCGCTCAGTGTATGGAGACCCAGGCACCGCCCAGTGTATGGAGACCCAGGCACCGCTCAGTGTATGGAGACCCAGGCACCGCCCAGTGCATGGAGACCCAGGCACCGCTCAGTGCATGGAGACCCAGGCACCGTTCAGTGCATGGAGACCCAGGCACCGCCCAGTGTATGGAGACCCAGGCACCGCTCAGTGTATGGAGACCCAGGCACCGCCCAGTGCATGGAGACCCAGGCACCGCTCAGTGCATGGAGACCCAGGCACCGTTCAGTGCATGGAGACCCAGGCACCGCCCAGTGCATGGAGACCCAGGCACCGCTCAGTGCATGGAGACCCAGGCACCGCCCAGTGCATGGAGACCCAGGCACCGCTCAGTGCATGGAGATCCAGGCACCACTCAGTGCATGGAGACCCAGGCACCGCTCAGTGTATGGAGACCCAGGCACCGCTCAGTGCATGGAGACCCAGGCACCGCCCAGTGCATGGAGACCCAGGCACCGCTCAGTGTATGGAGACCCAGGCACCGCCCAGTGTATGGAGACCCAGGCACCGCCCAGTGTATGGAGACCCAGGCACCGCCCAGTGTATGGAGACCCAGGCACCGCTCAGTGCATGGAGACCCAGGCACCGCTCAGTGTATGGAGACCCAGGCACCACTCAGTGTATGGAGACCCAGGCACCGCTCAGTGCATGGAGACCCAGGCACCGCCCAGTGCATGGAGACCCAGGCACCGCTCAGTGTATGGAGACCCAGGCACCACTCAGTGTATGGAGACCCAGGCACCGCTCAGTGCATGGAGACCCAGGCACCGCCCAGTGTATGGAGACCCAGGCACCGCTCAGTGTATGGAGACCCAGGCACCGCTCAGTGTATGGAGACCCAGGCACCGCTCAGTGTATGGAGACCCAGGCACCGCCCAGTGTATGGAGACCCAGGCACCGCTCAGTGCATGGAGACCCAGGCACCGCCCAGTGTATGGAGAAACAGGCACCGCCCAGTGTATGGAGAAACAGGCAAAACTCAGTGTATGGAGACCCAGGCACCGCTCAGTGCATGGAGACCCAGGCACCGCCCAGTGTATGGAGACCCAGGCACCACTCAGTGTATGGAGAAACAGGCACCGCCCAGTGTATGGAGAAACAGGCACCGCCCAGTGTATGGAGAAACAGGCAAAACTCAGTGTATGGAGACCCAGGCACCGCTCAGTGCATGGAGACCCAGGCACCACTCAGTGTACGGAGAAACAGGCACCACTCAGTGTATGGAGACCCAGGCACCGCTCAGTGTATGGAGACCCCGGCACCGCTCAGTGTATGGAGACCCAGGCACTGCCTAGTGTATGGAGACCCAGGCACCGCTCAGTGCATGGAGACCCAGGCACCGCCCAGTGTATGGAGACCCAGGCACCGCTCAGTGTATGGAGACCCAGGCACCGCCCAGTGTATGGAGAAACAGGCAAAACTCAGTGTATGGAGACCCAGGCACCGCTCAGTGCATGGAGACCCAGGCACCACTCAGTGTACGGAGAAACAGGCACCACTCAGTGTATGGAGACCCAGGCACCGCTCAGTGTATGGAGACCCCGGCACCGCTCAGTGTATGGAGACCCAGGCACCGCCTAGTGTATGGAGACCCAGGCACCGCTCAGTGCATGGAGACCCAGGCACCGCCCAGTGTATGGAGACCCAGGCACCGCTCAGTGTATGGAGACCCAGGCACCGCTCAGTGCATGGAGACCCAGGCACCGCCCAGTGTATGGAGACCCAGGCACCGCTCAGTGTATGGAGACCCAGGCACCGCTCAGTGTATGGAGACCCAGGCACCGCCCAGTGTATGGAGACCCAGGCACCGCCCAGTGTATGGAGACCCAGGCACCGCCCAGTGTATGGAGACCCAGGCACCGCTCAGTGCATGGAGACCCAGGCACCGCCCAGTGTATGGAGACCCAGGCACCGCTCAGTGTACGGAGAAACAGGCACCACTCAGTGTATGGAGACCCAGGCACCGCTCAGTGTATGGAGACCCCGGCACCGCTCAGTGTATGGAGACCCAGGCACCGCTCAGTGTATGGAGACCCAGGCACCACTCAGTGCATGGAGACCCAGGCACCGCCCAGTGTATGGAGACCCAGGCACCGCTCAGTGTATGGAGACCCAGGCACCGCTCAGTGTATGGAGACCCAGGCACCGTTCAGTGTATGGAGACCCAGGCACCGCCCAGTGTATGGAGACCCAGGCACCGCTCAGTGCATGGAGACCCAGGCACCGCCCAGTGTATGGAGACCCAGGCACCGCTCAGTGTATGGAGACCCAGGCACCGCTCAGTGTATGGAGACCCAGGCACCGCTCAGTGCATGGAGACCCAGGCACCGCCCAGTGTATGGAGAAACAGGCACCGCCCAGTGTATGGAGAAACAGGCAAAACTCAGTGTATGGAGACCCAGGCACCGCTCAGTGCATGGAGACCCAGGCACCGCCCAGTGTATGGAGACCCAGGCACCACTCAGTGTATGGAGAAACAGGCACCGCCCAGTGTATGGAGAAACAGGCACCGCCCAGTGTATGGAGAAACAGGCAAAACTCAGTGTATGGAGACCCAGGCACCGCTCAGTGCATGGAGACCCAGGCACCACTCAGTGTATGGAGAAACAGGCACCGCCCAGTGTATGGAGAAACAGGCAAAACTCAGTGTATGGAGACCCAGGCACCGCTCAGTGCATGGAGACCCAGGCACCGCCCAGTGTATGGAGACCCAGGCACCGCTCAGTGTATGGAGACCCAGGCACCGCTCAGTGCATGGAGACCCAGGCACCGCCCAGTGTATGGAGACCCAGGCACCGCTCAGTGCATGGAGACCCAGGCACCGCCCAGTGTATGGAGACCCAGGCACCGCCCAGTGTATGGAGACCCAGGCACCGCTCAGTGTATGGAGACCCAGGCACCGCTCAGTGTATGGAGACCCAGGCACCGCCCAGTGTATGGAGACCCAGGCACCGCCCAGTGTATGGAGACCCCGGCACCGCCCAGTGTATGGAGACCCAGGCACCGCTCAGACCCAGGCACCGCTCAGTGTATGAAGACCCAGGCACCGCCCAGTGTATGGAGACCCAGGCACCACTCAGTGTATGGAGACCCAGGCACCGCTCAGTGTATGGAGACCCAGGCACCGCTCAGTGTATGGAGACCCAGGCACCGCTCAGTGTATGGAGACCCAGGCACCGCTCAGTGTATGGAGACCCAGGCACCGCTCAGTGTATGGAGACCCAGGCACCGCTCAGTGTATGAAGACCCAGGCACCGCTCAGTGTATGGAGACCCAGGCACCGCTCAGTGTATGGAGACCCAGGCACCGCTCAGTGTATGGAGACCCAGGCACCGCTCAGTGTATGGAGACCCAGGCACCGCTCAGTGTATGGAGACCCAGGCACCGCTCAGTGTATGGAGACCCAGGCACCGCTCAGTGTATGGAGACCCAGGCACCGCTCAGTGTATGAAGACCCAGGCACCGCTCAGTGTATGGAGACCCAGGCACCGCTCAGTGCATGGAGACCCAGGCACCGCTCAGTGTATGGAGACCCAGGCACCGCTCAGTGTATGAAGACCCAGGCACCGCCCAGTGTATGGAGACCCAGGCACCACTCAGTGTATGGAGACCCAGGCACCGCTCAGTGTATGGAGACCCAGGCACCGCTCAGTGTATGGAGACCCAGGCACCGCTCAGTGTATGGAGACCCAGGCACCGCTCAGTGTATGGAGACCCAGGCACCGCTCAGTGTATGAAGACCCAGGCACCGCTCAGTGTATGGAGGCCCAGGCACCGCTCAGTGTATGGAGACCCAGGCACCGCTCAGTGTATGGAGACCCAGGCACCGCTCAGTGTATAGAGACCCAGGCACCGCTCAGTGTATGGAGACCCAGGCACCGCTCAGTGCATGGAGACCCAGGCACCGCTCAGTGTATGGAGACCCAGGCACCGCTCAGTGTATGAAGACCCAGGCACCGCCCAGTGTATGGAGACCCAGGCACCACTCAGTGTATGGAGACCCAGGCACCGCTCAGTGTATGGAGACCCAGGCACCGCTCAGTGTATGAAGACCCAGGCACCGCCCAGTGTATGGAGACCCAGGCACCACTCAGTGTATGGAGACCCAGGCACCGCTCAGTGTATGGAGACCCAGGCACCGCTCAGTGTATGGAGACCCAGGCACCGCTCAGTGTATGGAGACCCAGGCACCGCTCAGTGTATGGAGACCCAGGCACCGCTCAGTGTATGGAGACCCAGGCACCGCTCAGTGTATGAAGACCCAGGCACCGCTCAGTGTATGGAGACCCAGGCACCGCTCAGTGTATGGAGACCCAGGCACCGCTCAGTGTATGGAGACCCAGGCACCGTTCAGTGTATGGAGACCCAGGCACCGCTCAGTGTATAGAGACCCAGGCACCGCTCAGTGTATGGAGACCCAGGCACCGCTCAGTGTATGGAGACCAGTGTATGGAGACCCAGGCACCGCTCAGTGTATGAAGACCCAGGCACCGCTCAGTGTATGGAGGCCCAGGCACCGCTCAGTGTATGGAGACCCAGGCACCGCTCAGTGTATGGAGACCCAGGCACCGCTCAGTGTATGGAGACCCAGGCACCGCTCAGTGTATAGAGACCCAGGCACCGCTCAGTGTATGGAGACCCAGGCACCGCTCAGTGCATGGAGACCCAGGCACCGCTCAGTGTATGGAGACCCAGGCACCGCTCAGTGTATGAAGACCCAGGCACCGCCCAGTGTATGGAGACCCAGGCACCACTCAGTGTATGGAGACCCAGGCACCGCTCAGTGTATGGAGACCCAGGCACCGCTCAGTGTATGAAGACCCAGGCACCGCCCAGTGTATGGAGACCCAGGCACCACTCAGTGTATGGAGACCCAGGCACCGCTCAGTGTATGGAGACCCAGGCACCGCTCAGTGTATGGAGACCCAGGCACCGCTCAGTGTATGGAGACCCAGGCACCGCTCAGTGTATGGAGACCCAGGCACCGCTCAGTGTATGGAGACCCAGGCACCGCTCAGTGTATGAAGACCCAGGCACCGCTCAGTGTATGGAGACCCAGGCACCGCTCAGTGTATGAAGACCCAGGCACCGCCCAGTGTATGGAGACCCAGGCACCGTTCAGTGTATGGAGACCCAGGCACCGCTCAGTGTATAGAGACCCAGGCACCGCTCAGTGTATGGAGACCCAGGCACCGCTCAGTGTATGGAGACCAGTGTATGGAGACCCAGGCACCGCTCAGTGTATGGAGACCCAGGCACCGCTCAGTGTATGGGTCCAGGCGTCACGGCATCCACTCCGCAGACCGCTATAGTGGTGTACTAGATAGACCCCAACAACAATGTTATGATCAGCCCCTTCACCCCAATCCCCCGCCCGGGGCCGGCGCGATAGCTCAGTGGGCTGGAGCGCTCGCATTGAGTGCTCTGGCCACCTGAGAGCCTAACGGCACGAGAATCGCTGGTTCGCGCCCCATTGTGGTCATGTCTGTGTGGTCGCAGGATAAAGAACCAATGCCTTTCTTTGCAAAGAGTAGGGGGTTACCCCCGGGGACATGGCTCCACTCTCTTTTTCTTCTCCCATTGACGCGATATGACCAAAAGTGGTTAAAGCGTCCTGAATAACCAACCAACCAATCCCCCGCCCAACCCCAACCAAGTTGTCCCTCCGCATTCTAACCTTGGATGAAGTGTCTACTTCCTGTTCAAGACCAATCAGAGGAAGTCACGTGACCCCGGGCAAACAGCGATCGGCGCGCCATCTCGACGCGGCGGCTGAGACGTGTATAAACCAGACGCCGCCTAGCGGACTAGCGCCGCACCACGTGTTTTGGGCAAGCGGCTTGTGCAGGATGAGTTGTGTGTGCGAACTCAGAGCACCCAGTCAGATAGACCCTCAACGACCCCCCCCCCCCACACACAGCCTGCAGCCCCCCCCCCCCACACACACACAGCCTGCAGACCCCCCCCCCCCACACACACAGCCTGCAGACCCCCTCCCCCCCCACACACACATCATCCTGTGTACGGACAGCCCCCTGTGTTACCTGTGCCCCCCCCCACCATCCTGTGTACGGACAGCCCCCTGTGTTACCTGTGCCCCCCACCCCACACCATCTTGTGTACGGACAGCCCCCTGTGTTACCTGCGCCCCCCCCCCACACCATCCTGTGTACGGACAGGCCCCTGTGTTATCTGTGCCCTGCCCCCCCCCCACACCATCCTGTGTACGGACAGCCCCCTGTGTTACCTGCGCCCCCCCCCCCCACACCATCTTGTGCACAGACAGTCCCCTGTGTTATCTGTGCCCTGCCCCCCCCCCCAACACCATCCTGTGTACGGACAGCCCCATGTGTTACCTGTGCCCCCCCCCCCACACCATCCTGTGTACGGACAGCCCCCTGTGTTACCTGTGCCCCCCCCCCCCCCTCCTTCTCCCCTTGGGTCACGATAACGGGCGACAAGTCCACTTCGGACCCCTATTCATCCTGCGGTGACCTGTCAACGTCACTTAGAGCGGCTTACACCACTCCTGTCAGCCCCCCCCCCCCCCCCCCGCCGGGCCCTACCACTCCACGCCGCCCCCCCACCCCCCCCAGTCTCCCTGAACCCTGTACACACGGCGCGTGTCCTGTCGCACCCTTCCACCACGCAGTTTTGTCCATTCCCATCGCTGTTGGGTCGGGACGCCCAGGGTGTGGTCTATTCCCCTAGCTGTTGGGTCGGGACGCCCAGGGTGTTGTCCATTCCCCTCGCTGTTGGGTCGGGACGCCCAGGGTGTTGTCCATTCCCCTCGCTGTTGGGTCGGGACGCCCAGGGTGTTGTCCATTCCCCTCGCTGTTGGGTCGGGACGCCCAGGGTGTTGTCCATTACCCTCGCTGTTGGGTCGGGACGCCCAGGGTGTTGTCCATTACCCTCGCTGTTGGGTCGGGACGCCCAGGGTGTGGTCTATTCCCCTAGCTGTTGGGTCGGGACGCCCAGGGTGTTGTCCATTACCCTCGCTGTTGGGTCGGGACGCCCAGGGTGTGGTCCATTCCCCTCGCTGTTGGGTCGGGACGCCCAGGGTGTGGTCTATTCCACTCGCTGTTGGGTCGGGACGCCCAGGGTGTTGTCCATTCCTCTCGCTGTTGGGTCGGGACGCCCAGGGTGTGGTCTATTCCCCTCGCTGTTGGGTCGGGACGCCCAGGGTGTGGTCCATTCCCCTCGCTGTTGGGTCGGGACGCCCAGGGTGTTGTCCATTCCCCTCGCTGTTGGGTCGGGACGCCCAGGGTGTTGTCCATTCCCCTCGCTGTTGGGTCGGGACGCCCAGGGTGTGGTCTATTCCCCTCGCTGTTGGGTCGGGACGCCCAGGGTGTTGTCCATTACCCTCGCTGTTGGGTCGGGACGCCCAGGGTGTGGTCTATTCCCCTCGCTGTTGGGTCGGGACGCCCAGGGTGTTGTCCATTACCCTCGCTGTTGGGTCGGGACGCCTAGGGTGTTGTCCATTACCCTCGCTGTTGGGTCGGGACGCCCACGGTGTGGTCCATTCCCCTCGCTGTTGGGTCGGGACGCCCAGGGTGTGGTCCATTCCCCTCGCTGTTGGGTCGGGACGCCCAGGGTGTTGTCCATTACCCTCGCTGTTGGGTCGGGACGCCCAGGGTGTTGTCCATTAACGTCGCTGTTGGGTCGGGACGCCCAGGGTGTGGTCCATTCCCCTCGCTGTTGGGTCGGGACGCCCAGGGTGTTGTCCATTCCCCTCGCTGTTGGGTCGGGACGCCCAGGGTGTTGTCCATTATCCTCGCTGTTGGGTCGGGACGCCCAGGGTGTTGTCCATTCCCCTCGCTGTTGGGTCGGGACGCCCAGGGTGTTGTCCATTACCCTCGCTGTTGGGTCGGGACGCCCAGGGTGTTGTCCATTACCCTCGCTGTTGGGTCGGGACGCCCAGGGTGTTGTCCATTACCCTCGCTGTTGGGTCGGGACGCCTAGGGTGTTGTCCATTACCCTCGCTGTTGGGTCGGGACGCCTAGGGTGTTGTCCATTACCCTCGCTGTTGGGTCGGGACGCCCACGGTGTGGTCCATTCCCCTCGCTGTTGGGTCGGGACGCCCAGGGTGTTGTCCATTACCCTCGCTGTTGGGTCGGGACGCCCAGGGTGTGGTCCATTCCCCTCGCTGTTGGGTCGGGACGCCCAGGGTGTTGTCCATTCCCCTCACTGTTGGGTCGGGACGCCCAGGGTGTGGTCTATTCCCCTCGCTGTTGGGTCGGGACGCCCAGGGTGTGGTCCATTCCCCTCACTGTTGGGTCGGGACGCCCAGGGTGTGGTCTATTCCCCTCGCTGTTGGGTCGGGACGCCCAGGGTGTGGTCCATTCCCCTCACTGTTGGGTCGGGACGCCCAGGGTGTGGTCTATTCCCCTCGCTGTTGGGTCGGGACGCCCAGGGTGTGGTCTATTCCCCTCGCTGTTGGGTCGGGACGCCCAGGGTGTTGTCCATTACCCTCGCTGTTGGGTCGGGACGCCTAGGGTGTTGTCCATTACCCTCGCTGTTGGGTCGGGACGCCTAGGGTGTTGTCCATTACCCTCGCTGTTGGGTCGGGACGCCCACGGTGTGGTCCATTCCCCTCGCTGTTGGGTCGGGACGCCCAGGGTGTTGTCCATTACCCTCGCTGTTGGGTCGGGACGCCCAGGGTGTGGTCCATTCCCCTCGCTGTTGGGTCGGGACGCCCAGGGTGTTGTCCATTCCCCTCACTGTTGGGTCGGGACGCCCAGGGTGTGGTCTATTCCCCTCGCTGTTGGGTCGGGACGCCCAGGGTGTGGTCTATTCCCCTCGCTGTTGGGTCGGGACGCCCACGGTGTGGTCCATTCCCCTCGCTGTTGGGTCGGGACGCCCAGGGTGTTGTCCATTCCCCTCGCTGTTGGGTCGGGGACGCCCAGGGTGTGGTCTATTCCCCTCGCTGTTGGGTCGGGACGCCCACGGTGTGGTCCATTACCCTCACTGTTGGGTCGGGACGCCCAGGGTGTTGTCTATTCCCCTCACTGTTTGGTCGGGACGCCCAGGGTGTGGTCTATTCCCCTCGCTGTTGGGTCGGGACGCCCAGGGTGTGGTCTATTCCCCTCGCTGTTGGGTCGGGACGCTCAGGGTGTGGTCCATTCCCCTCGCTGTTGGGTCGGGACGCCCAGGGTGTGGTCCATTCCCCTCACTGTTGGGTCGGGACGCCCAGGGTGTGGTCTATTCCCCTCGCTGTTGGGTCGGGACGCCCACGGTGTGGTCCATTCCCCTCACTGTTGGGTCGGGACGCCCAGGGTGTGGTCTATTCCCCTCGCTGTTGGGTCGGGACGCCCAGGGTGTTGTCCATTCCCCTCGCTGTTGGGTCGGGACGCCCAGGGTGTGGTCCATTCCCCCTCGCTGTTGGGTCGGGACGCCCAGGGTGTGGTCTATTCCCCTCGCTGTTGGGTCGGGACGCCCAGGGTGTTGTCCATTCCCCTCACTGTTGGGTCGGGACGCCCAGGGTGTTGTCTATTCCCCTCACTGTTGGGTCGGGACGCCTAGGGTGTGGTCCATTCCCCTCACTGTTGGGTCGGGACGCCCAGGGTGTGGTCTATTCCCCTCGCTGTTGGGTCGGGACGCCCAGGGTGTTGTCCATTACCCTCACTGTTGGGTCGGGACGCCCAGGGTGTGGTCCATTCCCCTCGCTGTTGGGTCGGGGACGCCCAGGGTGTTGTCCATTACCCTCACTGTTGGGTCGGGACGCCCAGGGTGTGGTCTATTCCCCTCGCTGTTGGGTCGGGACGCCCAGGGTGTTGTCCATTACCCTCACTGTTGGGTCGGGACGCCCAGGGTGTGGTCCATTCCCCTCGCTGTTGGGTCGGGACGCCCAGGGTGTGGTCTATTCCCCTCACTGTTGGGTCGGGACGCCCAGGGTGTTGTCCATTACCCTCACTGTTGGGTCGGGACGCCCAGGGTGTGGTCCATTCCCCTCGCTGTTGGGTCGGGACGCCCACGGTGTGGTCCATTCCCCTCGCTGTTGGGTCGGGACGCCCAGGGTGTGGTCCATTCCCCTCGCTGTTGGGTCGGGACGCCCAGGGTGTGGTCCATTCCCCTCGCTGTTGGGTCGGGACGCCCAGGGTGTGGTCCATTCCCCTCGCTGTTGGGTCGGGACGCCCAGGGTGTGGTCCATTTCACTCGCTGTTGGGTCGGGACGCCCAGGGTGTTGTCCATTCCCCTCACTGTTGGGTCGGGACGCCCAGGGTGTGGTCCATTTCACTCACTGTTGGGTCGGGACGCCCAGGGTGTGGTCCATTCCCCTAGCTGTTGGGTCGGGACGCCCAGGGTGTTGTCTATTCCCCTCACTGTTGGGTCGGGACGCCCAGGGTGTTGTCCATTACCCTCGCTGTTGGGTCGGGACGCCCAGGGTGTGGTCTATTCCCCTCGCTGTTGGGTCGGGACGCCCAGGGTGTTGTCCATTACCCTCGCTGTTGGGTCGGGACGCCCAGGGTGTGGTCTATTCCCCTCGCTGTTGGGTCGGGACGCCCAGGGTGTTGTCCATTACCCTCGCTGTTGGGTCGGGGACGCCTAGGGTGTTGTCCATTACCCTCGCTGTTGGGTCGGGACGCCCACGGTGTGGTCCATTCCCCTCGCTGTTGGGTCGGGACGCCCAGGGTGTTGTCTATTCCCCTCACTGTTGGGTCGGGACGCCCAGGGTGTGGTCTATTCCCCTCGCTGTTGGGTCGGGACGCCCAGGGTGTTGTCCATTCCCCTCGCTGTTGGGTCGGGACGCCCAGGGTGTTGTCCATTCCCCTCGCTGTTGGGTCGGGACGCCCAGGGTGTTGTCCATTCCCCTCGCTGTTGGGTCGGGACGCCCAGGGTGTGGTCTATTCCCCTCGCTGTTGGGTCGGGACGCCCAGGGTGTTGTCCATTTCCCTCGCTGTTGGGTCGGGACGCCCAGGGTGTGGTCTATTCCCCTCGCTGTTGGGTCGGGACGCCCAGGGTGTTGTCCATTACCCTCGCTGTTGGGTCGGGACGCCTAGGGTGTTGTCCATTACCCTCGCTGTTGGGTCGGGACGCCCACGGTGTGGTCCATTCCCCTCGCTGTTGGGTCGGGACGCCCAGGGTGTTGTCTATTCCCCTCACTGTTGGGTCGGGACGCCCAGGGTGTGGTCTATTCCCCTCGCTGTTGGGTCGGGACGCCCAGGGTGTTGTCCATTCCCCCTCGCTGTTGGGTCGGGACGCCCAGGGTGTGGTCTATTCCCCTCGCTGTTGGGTCGGTACGCCCAGGGTGTTGTCCATTACCCTCGCTGTTGGGTCGGGACGCCCAGGGTGTGGTCCATTACCCTCGCTGTTGGGTCGGGACGCCCAGGGTGTTGTCCATTACCCTCGCTGTTGGGTCGGGGACGCCCAGGGTGTGGTCTATTCCCCTCGCTGTTGGGTCGGGACGCCCAGGGTGTGGTCCATTCCCCTCGCTGTTGGGTCGGGACGCCCAGGGTGTTGTCCATTCCCCTCACTGTTGGGTCGGGACGCCCAGGGTGTGGTCTATTCCCCTCGCTGTTGGGTCGGGACGCCCAGGGTGTGGTCCATTCCCCTCGCTGTCGGGTGGCACCCCACGGGACGCAAACCACACCCCACCGCCAGCAAGCGGGCGGGTGGTGAGGTGGGGGGGGGGGCGAAGGGATTGCCAGGATCCCCCCGCTCCTGCCCGGCCGCTGGGCACTCTCCCTCCCCTCCCTCAGCGCCAGCGCCTGCATCGGAGCGGGGGAGGTCATCGAGCCATCGCCCTCCCTCCCCCACCTATCCCAGTGCCGCGCTCTCCCCACCCTCACCCCCTCCCACCTATCCCAGTGCCGCGCTCTCCCACCCTCACCCCCCCACCCCCCCTACCCCAGTGCCGCGCCCTCCCGCCCTCACCGCCCACCCCCCACCTACCCCAGTGCCGCGCCCTCCCGCCCTCACCCACCACCCCCCACCTACCCCAGTGCCGCGCCCTCCCGCCCTCACCCCCCCCCCTCCCCACCTACCCCAGTGCCGCGCCCTCCCGCCCTCACCCACCACCCCCCACCTACCCCAGTGCCGCGCCCTCCCGCCCTCACCCACCACCCCCCACCTACCCCAGTGCCGCGCCCTCCCGCCCTCACCCCTGCCCCCCCACCTACCCCAGTGCCGCGCCCTCCCACCCTCACCCTCCCCATGGGACAACACACTATTCTGGCCGACTCGTCGCAGAGCCCGTCACCGTCAGCTGTCCCCCCACCCCCACCTCCCCCCTTCCACCTCTGAGCAGGGTCGGCCAAAGGGCCCCCTAAATGGTGATGGATGAGAGCTAGAGACAAAGACGAGGGGCGCCACGACCCTTCCCGCCCTGGGCCGCCGGGCGCCACCCTCAAACGTTGCCCGGCAACAGTTTTTTTATCGCAACTCTTTACATATACAGTGACT
>CAXHSH010000643.1:0-12000 GCA_964019135.1 Arenicola marina
GGGTGGCGGCAGAAGGTGGCGGCGGAGGGGGGGGGGGGGGTGGAGGCCATGACGATGGGTAGGGCACGTCCGGAACAACCTTGTCATAAATAATCCACGAGCCCTGTATACATTCGTTCAGACCCAAGCGACCGGGAAATGCGATCGCTGCTTCCACCCGACGTTAGATTAGCTGAGCCGCCCATGGATCGGTTACATACGCCACCCCCCCCCCCCACCTTCCTTGTGGTAAAGGGCGCTGGGGGGTGGGGGGTGGATTTGACGGTGATCTAGCAGAGGGAGGGGGTGGTGGGGGGGGGGGTGTTCAGGGGCTAGCGGAGGCCGTTGCATTATCTCCTGCAGTCTGCTGGCGGTTGATTCCGCCCCGTTGTCGCTGTGGGTTCTTTTCCGCCTTGTACTTTTCTCCCGGTTACGTCTGCTCCAGACTTACTTTCCACTTACTGGCCTGTATCACCCGAACCCAGATCGAGTTAGCCTCAGTCTGACCGATACCCAGGGCCCGGGGCTCGCGATTCAGGGTTCATGGAGACCGGTGGTGACTGGCCTCTTCCCCCGCCGCCACCAGTCGGCATTGCTCGGTCTGAGGAAGGCGCTGCCTGGAAGACAAGGCTCCACCGTCCCACGTACGTTCCCCCCAGCAATCAGGATCACAGGCTGCAGACCGGAGCCCGGCGCTGTATGGGTCCATAGCTGTGGCAGGCGGGGCGCTGGCACTGCAGCCAGGCAGGCAGCCTGCTCCGGCCGGCCCGCAGCTCTCACCCCAACCCCCACCACCGCCACTGCGCCCTACTTGCAGCCTCCACCACCCCATGGGCCACCGCGCGCCAGCGTCACAGCCACAGTCGGCTGTCCACGCAGTTAACAACCCAGTCGTCTCGCTGTCAGCTGTCAGTCCCGGACCTCGGCTCTGACCGGGGACCCCTCACGCGAGGGAGACAGAGACAGAGAGAGCGAGGAGAGAGGCAGAGACTGGGCGACGAGCTCTGTCGTCCTGCTCGCTACACACGTGCTTGGCGCACGAGGCTGCCGCATCTCCCGCTAGGACCGCAGCGACGCAGCAGCGCCACGCCCAGCGAGAGATATCAATCTCTGTATCTGTCCATCTGCCGACAGGAGGCGCTGATTGGATTAGCCAGGTTCCAGATCAGTCCCTTGTCATTGTTCTAGGATAAGCGGGTGGATTACTACGCATGATGAGCTCGGTGAGTTCTCGCTGTCTTCTTGTCATGTGGTTGAAACGTTGCCAGTAATTGTAAAACTCGGCATTTTTGTGAATGCGTATCTTTCTCATGTTAGTTTTTGCCTTACTTTTATTATGACGTTCTTTCTTCCTGGACAAGATTTCATTGTCGTGATGGGGTCTGATGGGTCACGTGCGGCAAGATGCGTATTGTTCAAACAATGTTAAAGCTTCGAAAACCTCACAAAACCCTAACCCCCAAGTGACACAACATAGTGATAGGAATAAGCACACAGCCGTCATAGGGCAATGCTATGCAATGGCCGCGTAGATAGGCTATTAAGCATACAGCCGTCTAATGGGATACGCCCCGGGCGGCACGGAAGCTTATGAGGCACATGGCAAACAGCCTTCCCTCTGTCTGGGTTTGTCTTAAACTCGTGCGTCTATCAGCACGAAACAATTTTCCAATTACGTTGCGGACATACCAGTTGCAATGGGTTCGTGGTCTCGGGTAGTGGATGGGAGGCATGGCGGTGGGGGGGGGGAGGCTTCGATAAATAAGCTCTAGCGGGGGTTGGCGGTTGCTGGACAGGTGAGGTGGCTACCCCCTCCTGCTGGTGGGATGGCTACACCCCCCCCTCTCTCCACACACACGTTCTTCATGGGAAGGAAATGAGATATAATAATATAAGCACAATGACCTTGACACGAAATACCGGAACAACACGGAGCTTGGTTCTGCTACATTACTGCTATCACGCCTACGCCGCGTGTGACCGAATGTATCGCCGGACACCCTGGCCTCGTTGGCGTTACAGTAAGAGTGACTACACATCAAACACCGTGTAGTTACACAACAGACCATGCGGGTATGCTAGGTTTAGCGCATCCTAGAATCAGTGTTTAGAAGAAAAACACGACACTGAACGTCGTGAAAAATCGACATTCGATACTGAAAATTTTGAAAAATCGGCAGTGAACGTCGTGAAATATCGACACTTGATACAGAGAAATTTTGACAAATCGACACGAAACTTCGTGAAAAATTAACATTCGATACTGAGGAACTGCAGAGGTCGATCCTGCAGAGGTCTATATCCAGGAGGAGGGGCATATCTGGGAAAGCTTATCGCAGATCCCTAGGCAATCCGGTCATCAGGCTGGTTGCCATCTTGTTGTGGTCAATGGTCGAGGGCGGGAACCAGTCTCGGGGGGGGGGGGGGGCGCGACCGCACCGAGCACACTTGTAGAGAATGGCTTGTTCAGCCAAACTGATCGAATGCACTCGAATAACTCGCACGTCACTCACGCGGTGGAGCCACCGCTCACCAGACTTTCTGAGATTGAGGCTTCTAGAGTTGGAAACCAGCAACAGACCGATGCACGGGCAAGGGACCGGCTATATTAGCAAGCGACCGGATTGTCTGAACCGGAAATATAAACGTTTGATTGATAAAGTCTGACCGTCTTTTCGTCGATTTTGTTCTTAGCCAGAATAACTTGGAGCCGCTACTGAGAAGTATTGCTTTCATCGGATGTGTCTTTCCCGGCGATTAGGATTAACAAACAAGTAGTTCGGAAGAGCGCGTAGGATTTTTAATTTGGATTTTATGTTTAACTTCACCGTAACGGACGAACACACTGTCTGGCAATGCCTATTTTATGGCTGCTTGTTATTAAAAACATACTTATATACTACAGTGTAGACATTTGTAACATTTAAGCGTGGAACCAGCCAGCCCAATTCTGGGAGAACCTATCTGGGGTTCTCGATGCGTAAAGTGCTGCCACCTAGTGGAGTCTCTCAGAGTCGGGCTGTAGGTCATATCGCTGACACTTTCGGTTCATCCTCGGACTAAGAAAGTCGGGGGTGGAGGTCTGTGGTACTCAGTGCTGCCACCTAGTGGGGTCTCTTGCAGACAGCTATAGAGAACTAAGGAAAATCTTCCTGACACATCTCAAGACTAAGAAACTTCGCAATACCCGCGCAAACATCGCAACAAAAGAGTCACATGGCATGGAGATACGAATATGAAACTGAATAACGACGGTTAGTCATGCCCGTGTCTCACTAAGTTACACCAAGCAAAGCGTAAACTGTCACCAAAGTAGGCAGGACTGGGCAAAAGGCACAAAAGCGCAAAGCGCAAGTTTCTTTAAAAGAAATTGATCGATTTTGCGTAAGAGCGAAATCATTAAATTGCTCTCTATTGCTATTCTATGCCATGCATGGCGTCCTGGCCGGAGTATTTGTCCTCGTATCCCGGTGTTTATAATGTCTGGACGGCTCCATGGTACATGTCAACAGAATCTTGATGAGTAGTAGATAATGGAAATGGATAGAGATTCATGACATCGAAACTCGCATGGGACGTTCATTTTGCGGCAAAAGCACGGATTATGGCTTCACTGAGGCGTGTTAGGACTAGTAATTAATGCAATTAGCGACGCGGTGGCGACTCCTGAGCATGTGGGGTCTATGTTGTGAATGAAATGTCGTGAATTTTGCGTAGTAAATAAGCAGGTTGATGCTTTCTTGGCGCAATGTGATGACAGTGCTGGCCAAACAAAGTTATTCTTTAATAATTGGAGCAGTTTATGACGCACCGGTTGCAATTAATTAATAAAAAACAATAATCAAAAGCACTAAAAAAGTTATATGGTGCCATATAGCGTTAATTTATAATTGTGTCCTTTCATTTATCAATTACTGGCTCTTCTTGGTATATGACAAATGCTTAATAATGCGCTTGGGCTCATTGCGTCGTCTGTATTGATTCTGCTACGAAGAGGAACTTTACGATTGATTATTTCAATTATAGCTGTATGCTATGACTCTGCCGCCGCTACACTCTTTGTCAGGCCGCTGGCAACATGTTGCTGTGAGTTACGAGATGGTATTGACTTAAAACCGGGTTCCATTTAATACCCATATGAGCTTACCATGAGGAAATGGGTCAATTTTGGATTTACCTCGGTAAAATTTAGTGGCAAGATCCTGGGTGGAATGTGTGCACTACGACCCCAGAGACCGTAAACTGGTACTCTATATACCGTTATGGCCATCGGATATCAATATACAACACGGTGCGACCGGTCAACGACATTCATCGATATCGAACGAATCTCTCAGCGGATGTTTAAAAAGGGAGGCATTAGTTTTTTATTCGCGATTGATTTCATAAAATTTTATTACATCGATGGATGATCTTTTCTTTTTCATCGTTGATATGTTGTCAAATATGGACTATAAATTGCCTTTAAACTGTAATTTATGAAAGCGTGGGCTTATAAATAACAATTTGATACTGTAGCACCAGGTGTTTCAGTTTCTAACACACACGGCATTGCGAAATCACTAACGTGAAAGTTGTTTATAATATTTCATTGTTTATACCATTAGTTTCATGTTGCCGGGAGTGAGGGATATTAATCCGTGATACCACTCATGGTGACCTCCTCCGCTTAGTAGGGCAAGGCTGGTCGCCATGGCAACAGTACATCACTCCAGAACACATTGTTTCATTCGCTTTTTCCTGGCATACCATCACCCGGGAAGTAGGTCTTGATGGCAACGCCCTGGGGATCAAATTAGGTGGCGTCGAAATAGACCGTCCACTACTGTAGCAGCCAGTTCCTTAAGAATTAAATACCCAAATTGGCACATTATGGCTGAAAGAGTGCTTTGTAGAAAACACGAAAACACTGAACGTCGTGAAAAATCGACATTCAAAACTGAGAATTTAGAACAAATCGACACTGGACACTGGAGCCCCCCCCCCCTTTCTAGAGTCTTATCTCAGACGGCGTACAGTTTCCATTAAAATAGAGCATCCTCGCTCACCAAGAGGTGGGAGATCCAGACCCGGACGACCTCCTGATGCGGAATAGGCCGAAAACACATGATTGTGTTTTGGATTGGATCTTTGGAGGTCAGAATGGCGAACCTTGACTCTTGTCCCCCTGTTACACACTGTCTAGTAATGTACCCACATGGATTAATAATGAGCCCTTCCGGCGGATCTTGTCCCCCTGTTACACACTGTCTAATAATGTATCCACATGGATTAATAATGAGCCCTTCCGGCGGATCTTGTCCCCCTGATACACACTGTCTAGTAATGTACCCACATGGATTAATAATGAGCCCTTCCGGCGGATCTTGTCCCCCTGTTACACACTGTCTAATAATGTATCCACATGGATTAATAATGAGCCCTTCCGGCGGATCTTGTCCCCCTGTTACACACTGTCTAATAATGTACCCACATGGATTAATAATGAGCCCTTCTGGCGGATCTTGTCCCCCTGTTACACACAGTCTAGTAATGTACCCACATGGGTTAATAATGAGCCCTTCTGGCGGATCTTGTCCCCCTGTTACACACAGTCTAGTAATGTACCCACATGGATTAATAATGAGCCCTTCCGGCGGATCTTGTCCACCTGTTACACACTGTCTAATAATGTACCCACATGGTTTAATAATGAGCCCTTCTGGCGGATCTTGTCCCCCTGTTACACACAGTCTAGTAATGTACCCACATGGATTAATAATGAGCCCTTCCGGCGGATCTTGTCCCCCTGTTACACACTGTCTAATAATGTACCCACATGGATTAATAATGAGCCCTTCTGGCGGATCTTGTCCCCCTGTTACACACAGTCTAGTAATGTACCCACATGGATTAATAATGAGCCCTTCTGGCGGATCTTGTCCCCCTGTTACACACAGTCTAGTAATGTACCCACATGGATTAATAATGAGCCCTTCCGGCGGATCTTGTCCCCCTGTTATACACTGTCTAATAATGTACCCACATGGATTAATAATGAGCCCTTCTGGCGGATCTTGTCCCCCTGTTACACACAGTCTAGTAATGTACCCACATGGGTTAATAATGAGCCCTTCCGGCGGATCTTGTCCCCCTGTTACACACTGTCTAATAATGTACCCACATGGATTAATAATGAGCCCTTCTGGCGGATCTTGTCCCACTGTTACACACAGTCTAGTAATGTACCCACATGGATTAATAATGAGCCCTTCTGGCGGATCTTGTCCCCCTGTTACACACAGTCTAGTAATGTACCCACATGGATTAATAATGAGCCCTTCTGGCGGATCTTGTCCCCCTGTTACACACAGTCTAGTAATGTACCCACATGGATTAATAATGAGCCCTTCTGGCGGATCTTGTCCCCCTGTTACACACTGTCTAATAATGTACCCACATGGATTAATAATGAGCCCTTTCCTGCGGATCTTGTTCCCCTGTTACACACAGTCTAGTAATGTACCCACATGGATTAATAATGAGCCCTTCTGGCGGATCTTGTCCCCCTGTTACACACAGTCTAGTAATGTACCCACATGGATTAATAATGAGCCCTTCTGGCGGATCTTGTCCCCCTGTTACACACAGTCTAGTAATGTACCCACATGGATTAATAATGAGCCCTTCTGGCGGATCTTGTCCCCCTGTTACACACTGTCTAGTAATGTACCCACATGGATTAATAATGAGCCCTTCCGACGGATCTTGTCCCCCTGTTACACACTGTCTAATAATGTACCCACATGGATTAATAATGAGCCCTTCTGGCGGATCTTGTCCCCCTGTTACACACTGTCTAATAATGTACCCACATGGATTAATAATGAGCCCTTCTGGCGGATCTTGTCCCCCTGTTACACACTGTCTAGTAATGTACCCACATGGAGTAATAATGAACCATTCTGGCGGATCTTGTCCCCCTGTTACACACAGTCTAGTAATGTACCCACATGGATTAATAATGAGCCCTTCTGGCGGATCTTGTCCCACTGTTACACACAGTCTAGTAATGTACCCACATGGATTAATAATGAGCCCTTCTGGCGGATCTTGTCCCCCTGTTACACACAGTCTAGTAATGTACCCACATGGATTAATAATGAGCCCTTCTGGCGGATCTTGTCCCCCTGTTACACACAGTCTAGTAATGTACCCACATGGATTAATAACGAGCCCTTCTGGCGGATCTTGTCCCCCTGTTACACACTGTCTAATAATGTACCCACATGGATTAATAATGAGCCCTTCTGGCGGATCTTGTCCCCCTGTTACACACTGTCTAATAATGTACCCACATGGATTAATAATGAGCCCTTCTGGCGGATCTTGTCCCCCTGTTACACACTGTCTAGTAATGTACCCACATGGAGTAATAATGAACCATTCTGGCGGATCTTGTCCCCCTGTTACACACAGTCTAGTAATGTACCCACATGGATTAATAATGAGCCCTTCTGGCGGATCTTGTCATCCTGTTACACACAGTCTAGTAATGTACCCACATGGATTAATAATGAGCCCTTCTGGCGGATCTTGTCCCCCTGTTACACACAGTCTAGTAATGTACCCACATGGATTAATAATGAGCCCTTCCAGCGGATCTTGTCCCCCTGTTACACACTGTCTAATAATGTACCCATTAATAATGAGCCCTTCTGGCGGATCTTGTCCCCCTGTTACACACAGTCTAATAATGTACCCACATGGATTAATAATGAGCCCTTCTGGCGGATCTTGTCCCCCTGTTACACACTGTCTAATAATGTACCCACATGGATTAATAATGAGCCCTTCTGGCGGATCTTGTCCCCCTGTTACACACTGTCTAATAATGTACCCACATGGATTAATAATGAGCCCTTCTGGCGGATCTTGTCCCCCTGTTACACACTGTCTAATAATGTACCCACATGGAGTAATAATGAGCCCTTCTGGCGGATCTTGTCCCCCTGATACACACTGTCTAGTAATGTACCCACATGGATTAATAATGAGCCCTTCTGGCGGATCTTGTTCCCCTGTTACACACAGTCTAGAAATGTACCCACATGGAGTAATAATGAGCCCTTCTGGCGGATCTTGTCCCCCTGTTACACACAGTCTAATAATGTACCCACATGGATTAATAATGAGCCCTTCTGGCGGATCTTGTCCCCCTGTTACACACAGTCTAGTAATGTACCCACATGGATTAATAATGAGCCCTTCTGGCGGATCTTGTCCCCCTGTTACACACTGTCTAATAATGTACCCACATGGATTAATAATGAGCCCTTCTGGCGGATCTTGTCCCCCTGTTACACACAGTCTAGTAATGTACCCACATGGATTAATAATGAGCCCTTCTGGCGGATCTTGTCCCCCTGTTACACACAGTCTAGTAATGTACCCACATGGATTAATAATGAGCCCTTCTGGCGGATCTTGTCCCCCTGTTACACACAGTCTAGTAATGTACCCACATGGATTAATAATGAGCCCTTTTGGCGGATCTTGTCCCCCTGTTACACACTGTCTAATAATGTACCCACATGGATTAATAATGAGCCCTTCTGGCGGATCTTGTCCCCCTGTTACACACTGTCTAGTAATGTACCCACATGGAGTAATAATGAACCATTCTGGCGGATCTTGTCCCCCTGTTACACACAGTCTAGTAATGTACCCACATGGATTAATAATGAGCCCTTCTGGCGGATCTTGTCCCCCTGTTACACACAGTCTAGTAATGTACCCACATGGATTAATAATGAGCCCTTCTGGCGGATCTTGTCCCCCTGTTACACACAGTCTAGTAATGTACCCACATGGATTAATAATGAGCCCTTCTGGCGGATCTTGTCCCCCTGTTACACACAGTCTAGTAATGTACCCACATGGATTAATAATGAGCCCTTCTGGCGGATCTTGTCCCCCTGTTACACACAGTCTAGTAATGTACCCACATGGATTAATAATGAGCCCTTCTGGCGGATCTTGTCCCCCTGTTACACACAGTCTAGTAATGTACCCACATGGATTAATAATGAGCCCTTCTGGCGGATCTTGTCCCCCTGTTACACACTGTCTAGTAATGTACCCACATGGATTAATAATGAGCCCTTCTGGCGGATCTTGTCCCCCTGTTACACACTGTCTAGTAATGTACCCACATGGATTAATAATGAGCCCTTCTGGCGGATCTTGTCCCCCTGTTCAACACTGTCTAATAATGTACCCACATGGGTTAATAATGAGCCCTTCCGGCGGATCTTGTCCCCCTGTTACCCACTGTCTAATAATGTACCCACATGGATTAATAATGAGCCCTTCTGGCGGATCTTGTCCCCCTGTTACACACTGTCTAATAATGTACCCACATGGATTAATAATGAGCCCTTCTGGCGGATCTTGTCCCCCTGTTACACACAGTCTAATAATGTACCCACATGGATTAATAATGAGCCCTTCTGGCGGATCTTGTCCCCCTGTTACACACTGTCTGGTAATGTACCCACATGGATTAATAATGAGCCCTTCCGGCGGATCTTGTCCCCCTGTTACACACTGCCTAGTAATGTACCCACATGGATTAATAATGAGCCCTTCCGGCGGATCTTGTCCCCCTGTTACACACTGTCTAGTAATGTACCCACATGGATTAATAATGAGCCCTTCCGGCGGATCTTGTCCCCCTGTTACACACTGTCTAGTAATGTACCCACATGGATTAATAATGAGCCCTTCCGGCGGATCTTGTCCCCCTGTTACACACTGTCTAGTAATGTACCCACATGGATTAATAATGAGCCCTTCTGGCGGATCTTGTCCCCCTGTTACACACTGTCTAATAATGTACCCACATGGATTAATAATGAGCCCTTCCGGCGGATCTTGTCCCCCTGTTACACACTGTCTAATAATGTACCCACATGGATTAATAATGAGCCCTTCCGGCGGATCTTGTCCCCCTGTTACACACTGCCTAGTAATGTACCCACATGGATTAATAATGAGCCCTTCCGGCGGATCTTGTCCCCCTGTTACACACTGTCTAGTAATGTACCCACATGGATTAATAATGAGCCCTTCTGGCGGATCTTGTCCCCCTGTTACACACTGTCTAGTAATGTACCCACATGGATTAATAATGAGCCCTTCCGGCGGATCTTGTCCCCCTGTTACACACTGTCTAGTAATGTACCCACATGGATTAATAATGAGCCCTTCTGGCGGATCTTGTCCCCCTGTTACACACTGTCTAATAATGTACCCACATGGATTAATAATGAGCCCTTCCGGCGGATCTTGTCCCCCTGTTACACACTGTCTAATAATGTACCCACATGGATTAATAATGAGCCCTTCCGGCGGATCTTGTCCCCCTGTTACACACTGCCTAGTAATGTACCCACATGGATTAATAATGAGCCCTTCCGGCGGATCTTGTCCCCCTGTTACACACTGTCTAGTAATGTACCCACATGGATTAATAATGAGCCCTTCTGGCGGATCTTGTCCCCCTGTTACACACTGTCTAGTAATGTACCCACATGGATTAATAATGAGCCCTTCCGGCGGATCTTGTCCCCCTGTTACACACTGTCTAGTAATGTACCCACATGGATTAATAATGAGCCCTTCTGGCGGATCTTGTCCCCCTGTTACACACTGTCTAATAATGTACCCACATGGATTAATAATGAGCCCTTCCGGCGGATCTTGTCTCCCTGTTACACACTGTCTAATAATGTACCCACATGGATTAATAATGAGCCCTTCTGGCGGATCTTGTCCCCCTGTTACACACTGTCTAATAATGTACCCACATGGATTAATAATGAGCCCTTCCGGCGGATCTTGTCCCCCTGTTACACACTGCCTAGTAATGTACCCACATGGATTAATAATGAGCCCTTCCGGCGGATCTTGTCCCCCTGTTACACACTGTCTAGTAATGTACCCACATGGATTAATAATGAGCCCTTCTGGCGGATCTTGTCCCCCTGTTACACACTGTCTAGTAATGTACCCACATGGATTAATAATGAGCCCTTCCGGCGGATCTTGTCCCCCTGTTACACACTGTCTAGTAATGTACCCACATGGATTAATAATGAGCCCTTCTGGCGGATCTTGTCCCCCTGTTACACACTGTCTAATAATGTACCCACATGGATTAATAATGAGCCCTTCCGGCGGATCTTGTCTCCCTGTTACACACTGTCTAATAATGTACCCACATGGATTAATAATGAGCCCTTCTGGCGGATCTTGTCCCCCTGTTACACACTGTCTAATAATGTACCCACATGGAGTAATAATGAGCCCTTCTGGCGGATCTTGTCCCCCTGTTACACACTGTCTAGTAATGTACCCACATGGATTAATAATGAGCCCTTCTGGCGGATCTTGTCCCCCTGTTACACACTGTCTAGTAATGTACCCACACGGATTAATAATGAGCCCTTCCGGCGGATCTTGTCCCCCTGTTACACACTGTCTAGTAATGTACCCACATGGATTAATAATGAGCCCTTCTGGCGGATCTTGTCCCCCTGTTACACACTGTCTAATAATGTACCCACATGGATTAATAATGAGCCCTTCCGGCGGATCTTGTCTCCCTGTTACACACTGTCTAATAATGTACCCACATGGATTAATAATGAGCCCTTCTGGCGGATCTTGTCCCCCTGTTACACACTGTCTAATAATGTACCCACATGGAGTAATAATGAGCCCTTCTGGCGAATCTTGTCCCCCTGTTACACACTGTCTAGTAATGTACCCACATGGTTTAATAATGAGCCCTTCTGGCGGATCTTGTCCCCCTGTTACACACTGTCTAATAATGTACCCACATGGAGTAATAATGAGCCCTTCCGGCGGATCTTGTCCCCCTGTTACACACTGTCTAGTAATGTACCCACATGGATTAATAATGAGCCCTTCTGGCGGACCTTGTCCCCCTGATACACACTGTCTAGTAATGTACGC
>CAXHSH010000644.1:0-17285 GCA_964019135.1 Arenicola marina
GGGCGAGGAGGGGCGATCGCCTGTCGGGGGGGGGGGCGAGAAGGGGAAATGGCCTGTCGGGGGGGTGGCGAGTTACACGCAGAGTGACAAGGACAACACAACTTACATATTGCCGTCTCAGGCCGCTTTGCGCGTTATTTTGCGCGCTAGACTGGACAGAGGACGTGGAATGAGGTGAGGTGCCGGCCCCAGGCGACCCATGACCTGTCGTTCTGCGGCCAGGGGGCGCCCCATTGCGTCGACAACAACCTATCTATATATGCTATTACAGCATATATTACAGCGTATATGTAAAACCTCCCAATGGCCGTCTCAGGGTCTGTCGTCCATGCCATGGATTACTCTAGTGAACGGTAGGCCTGAGTAATACATGGGCTATGCTGAAACAATGCTTCGCCCTAACATGGAAAAGCGACCGACCCACTAACACCGCGGGGTGGGGGCGAGAGGGGGGGGGAGGGGCGAATGAGGGGTGGGACGAGGGTGGGGTGCACACCCCAGGCACGTACCGAGCGCACTCTGTTTGGTTCTGCTAAATAACCAGGGTATCTGTTTGCCTCTACTGCCTGGCGGGAGGGGAAGGCCAGGAGCGCCCCCGCCCCCGCCCACCCCCCCCCCCCGCTACTTCACTACCTCCCCCCCGCCACACGTGCACAGCCCGCCCCTATGCCAATCCCACCCCTGGCCACGTGCGCGGCCCGCTCTGGCCACAAACGCGGCCCGCCCTGGCCACGTGCGCGGCCCGCCCTGGCCACAAACGCGGCCCGCCCTAGCCACGTGCGCGGCCTGCCCTTGCCACGTGCACAGCCCGCCCTTGCCATGTGCACACCCGCCCTGGCCAAGTGCACAGCCCGCCCTGGCCACGTGCACGGCCCGCCCTTGCCACGTGCACAGCCCGCCCTTGCCATGTGCACACCCGCCCTGGCCACGTGCACGGCCCGCCCTTGCCACGTGCACAGCCCGCCCTTGCCATGTGCACACCCGCCCTGGCCAAGTGCACAGCCCGCCCTGGCCACGTGCACAGCCCGCCCTTGCCAAGTGCACAGCACGCCCTGGCCACGTGCACGGCCCGCCCTGGCCACGTGCACGGCCCGTCCCCCGCCACTCCCGCCCCTGGCCACGTGCACAGCCCGCCCTTGCCAAGTGCACAGCACGCCCTGGCCACGTGCACGGCCCGCCCTGGCCACGTGCACGGCCCGCCCCCCGCCACTCCCGCCCCTGGCCACGTGCACAGCCCGCCCTTGCCAAGTGCACAGCACGCCCTGGCTACGTGCACGGCCCTCCCTGGCCACGTGCACGGCCCGCCCCTGGCCACGTGCACGGCCCGCCCTTGCCACGCGCACAGCCCGCCCCTGGCCACGTGCACGGCCCTCCCTGGCCACGTGCACGGCCCGCCCTTGCCACGCGCACAGCCCGCCCCTGGCCACGTGCACGGCCCGCCCCAGGCCGCCTGATACCCCCCCCCCCGCACCCCTGCCACTCCCGCCCCAGGCCGTCTGACACTCACCAATGTCCCGTTTTAGTAACATCACAATATGTTCAACTTCACGGAATGTCTCTTCTTGTCTGAACACATACGGTCCTCCAGCTACAACACGCCCACCGCTGGTTACCCTATCCCTGCCTCCCTCTACCCACGCCCCACCACGTCCCTTTCACCCCCTACCACCCCTCCCGGGGAGTTGTTCTGGGGAGCCCCATTAACGTCAAATATATATTTTAGTATCGCCCCTCCTCCACCCTACCCGGTAACCCTCTATCCGACTCCAGGCCCCTTAGCCGTAGCCCCACCCCACCCCCCCTCACCTCACCTCCACCCAGGTCAGCATGCCGGCGACCCCAACCCCCCTCACCTGACCGCCACCCCAGTCAGCATGCCGGCGACCCCCACCCCCATCACCTGACCGCCACCGCAGTCGGCGCGAGACAGCGGTAAGTGGCGCCACCTGCAAACTGTGTCCCCTCCGTCTGCTTACTTACTTACTTACCTTCTTACTTACTTACACCCCCACGCCGTGGCCTCCCCACCCTCCCACCCCCAGGCCAGGACCCCACACTACCCCCCACCCCCCTAGGCCGGGACCCCCACCCTCCCCCGTGAAGACACTCAGGTTGAATGGCCCTTGTGAGGAGGACCCCAGACCGTGGGAAAACAGGTGGAGCGGGCTGCGGGTTGCCCCGGGCCACGGGCCGGTGGGGGGTGAGGGTGGGTTGGGGCGGTGGGGGTGTATTAGTCCGGGGACAAATGACGGGTTCTTCAGCCTCGCGCACTTGTCTGACGAGAGCTTTATCGCCTTCTGGGCGCATAAATCAGGCTCCAACATGAATATTGAAACCGGGACCGGGTGGGAGGGGGCGGGGTGGGGGGGGGGGGGGGGGGGGGGGAGGAGGTATTGCCGTATATTCACCGTATACGTCAGGTGTGTCATTTGTTCATAGGTATCTATATATATATATACATATATAACGTCTTACATCAGCGTCTATATATATTTAAATACATGTAAACACTGGTGTTCCACAGTCGAATGTTAAGATCGAGAGAACCTAAATTAACATAGCATTGACGAATGGTTAGGCCAGTGAATAGTAAAAAACACATGTTCAAGTAGATTTCTACCACCAGCGATAACTTTATCAGACTGCCCACTGAAAGTAGCTGTGTCTGTGTTGAGTGACATCTGAGGTTAATCCCCGATATTCACATTCGAGGCCTGACACCTGAATCATTTTAATCGTGTATCCCCCTCCCCCTCGCTCGCCCCCTCTCTCCCTCTATATTTCTCACTTCCGCATGTGACAACGACTATTCACACGTTACCTGATACAGTGGGTGGGGGAGGGGGGGGCGGAGTGAAAATGTCCTTTTTTAGTGCATAGTCTCTTACTGTAATATAACTATCTTAATAATATTTTTAAAGTGATATATATATAATACAGAGGAATCCTACAAGTGCAACCTTTCTCAGGCGTCATCTAAAGCATTTATGTGTGAACTCAGATCAAATCAGTTTAACCTTTCTTGTTAGCATCATTCGCCAGGTGGCGCTTGGAGCCAATTTGCAGTTCAACCTACACACCTGCAGTGTCGCCGCCTTGCGACTAGGAGTTATGTGGTCCGGCTCCATCGATTCCTAATATCCGAAATCACCCCTCGAGTGGCGAGGCGGGCCATGGTCTCTGTCCCAGGTAACTCACCCCTCGAGTGGCGAGGCGGGCCATGGTCTCTGTAACAGGTAACTCACCCCTCGAGTGGCGAGGCGGGCCATGGTCTCTGTCCCAGGTAACTCACCCCTCGAGTGGCGAGGCGGGCCATGGTCTCTGTCCCAGGTAACTCACCCCTCGAGTGGCGAGGCGGGCCATGGTCTCTGTCACAGGTAACTCACCCCTCGAGTGGCGAGGCGGGCCATGGTCTCTGTCCCTCCCAGGTAACTCACCCCTCGAGTGGCGAGGCGGGCCATGGTCTCTGTCACAGGTAACTCACCCCTCGAGTGGCGAGGCGGGCCATGGTCTCTGTAACAGGTAACTCACCCCTCGAGTGGCGAGGCGGGCCATGGTCTCTGTCACAGGTAACACACCCCTCGAGTGGCGAGGCGGCCCATGGTCTCTGTCCCAGGTAACTCACCCCTCGAGTGGCGAGGCGGGCCATGGTCTCTGTCCCAGGTAACTCACCCCTCGAGTGGCGAGGCGGGCCATGGTCTCTGTCACAGTAACTCACCCCTCGAGTGGCGAGGCGGGCCATGGTCTCTGTCCCAGGTAACTCACCCCTCGAGTGCGAGGCGGGCCATGGTCTCTGTCCCAGGTAACTCACCCCTCGAGTGGCGAGGCGGGCCATGGTCTCTGTCACAGGTAACTCACCCCTCGAGTGGCGAGGCGGGCCATGGTCTCTGTCCCAGGTAACTCACCCCTCGAGTGGCGAGGCGGGCCATGGTCTCTGTCACAGGTAACTCACCCCTCGAGTGGCGAGGCGGGCCATGGTCTCTGTAACAGGTAACTCACCCCTCGAGTGGCGAGGCGGGCCATGGTCTCTGTCACAGGTAACACACCCCTCGAGTGGCGAGGCGGCCATGGTCTCTGTCCCAGGTAACTCACCCCTCGAGTGGCGAGGCGGGCCATGGTCTCTGTCCCAGGTAACTCACCCCTCGAGTGGCGAGGCGGCCATGGTCTCTGTCCCAGGTAACTCACCCCTCGAGTGGCGAGGCGGGCCATGGTCTCTGTCCCAGGTAACTCACCCCTCGAGTGGCGAGGCGGGCCATGGTCTCTGTCACAGGTAACTCACCCCTCGAGTGGCGAGGCGGGCCATTGTCTCTGTCACAGGTAACTCACCCCTCGAGTGGCGAGGCGGGCCATGGTCTCTGTCACAGGTAACTCACCCCTCGAGTGGCGAGGCGGGCCATGGTCTCTGTCCCAGGTAACTCACCCCTCGAGTGGCGAGGCGGGCCATTGTCTCTGTCACAGGTAACTCACCCCTCGAGTGGCGAGGCGGGCCATGGTCTCTGTCCCAGGTAACTCACCCCTCGAGTGGCGAGGCGGGCCATTGTCTCTGTCACAGGTAACTCACCCCTCGAGTGGCGAGGCGGGCCATGGTCTCTGTCACAGGTAATTCACCCCTCGAGTGGCGAGGCGGGCCATGGTCTCTGTCACAGGTAACTCACCCCTCGAGTGGCGAGGCGGGCCATGGTCTCTGTCACAGGTAACTCACCCCTCGAGTGGCGAGGCGGGCCATGGTCTCTGTCACAGGTAACTCACCCCTCGAGTGGCGAGGCGGGCCATGGTCTCTGTCACAGGTAACTCACCCCTCGAGTGGCGAGGCGGGCCATGGTCTCTGTCCCAGGTAACTCACCCCTAGAGTGGCGAGGCGGGCCATGGTCTCTGTCACAGGTAACTCACCCCTCGAGTGGCGAGGCGGGCCATGGTCTCTGTCACATGTAACTCACCCCTCGAGTGGCGAGGCGGACCATGGTCTCTGTCACAGGTAACTCACCCCTCGAGTGGCGAGGCGGGCCATGGTCTCTGTCCCAGGTAACTCACCCCTCGAGTGGCGAGGCGGGCCATGGTCTCTGTCCCAGGTAACTCACCCCTCGAGTGGCGAGGCGGGCCATGGTCTCTGTCACAGGTAACTCACCCCTCGAGTGGCGAGGCGGGCCATGGTCTCTGTCACAGGTAACTCACCCCTCGAGTGGCGAGGCGGGCCATGGTCTCTGTCACAGGTTATGAAGGAGTGTCTGTAAGTTTACCACCTATGTCGTGACTTTGAAACTAATAGTGTCGTAACCAGTACTGGACATATTGTTGTATATTGTAAGAACCAGTTCTTAAAGAAATGCTTCCATCTTTGCCTTTGCGTTATAGGGCAAAATCCCGGAGTGGGGGGGGGCACTCAATTAGTGCAGTGCTGGGGGGTGGTGGGGGGGTGTCGCCGGGCCATGGAGAGCATATGGAGAGCGAGAGAAAAGTGTGAGATATATGGTCATTAAAAGAAAAAAATTTTGTTGAAAAGACATCCAAAAAATACTGAAAATCATGGCAATGTATATGTTATTAATTAATTGAACACATTCGATATCAACTGGAATATATAGCAAAGAGTTGAACCCTCTCCATTATCAACCGGAATATATCGTCAAGAGCTGCAATTTTGATAAAACCTCGATGTCTAAGATGGGCAAATCTGCTCCGAGGATTGAGAGAAAAAAGGCGACAAAACTGGTCATTTCGGCGGCACATCTGTATATACCGAGCTATAGGTAACGCCTACCCCCCCCCCCCCGCCCCCCCCCCCCCACCCCTTTGCCCCGGGCGTCAAAATATGGCAGCAATGCCCCACTTTGGGGTCAAACTTGACATGTTTCGGCTGTCCCTCAGTCCTGTCCTGTTTGCCTATGCGGCCCACGTGTCACATTTGTGTTGTGATAACTGCCATACGACGGTGTGATGGGAACAGTCAACACTGCGGCATGACCACACTGATTACACCCACTTGTAGGCCCCTGAGGGGGGATAGCCATGTCGCGTGTTGATTTTAAGAAAAGGTCCATGTCGCGTGTCGATTTTAAGAAAAGGTCCATGTCGCGTGTCGATTTTAGGAAAAGTTCCATGTCGCCGTGTCGCTAAGTCTTATGTCGCATGTCGATTCTAAGACAACCCCAATGTCGCGTTGTCGATTTTAAAAATCGCCGTGTCGCCGTGTCGAAAAAGCCCCTCTGGGCCCTACTTGTAGGGGATTAAGGGGCTACACGGTCTGCTCCCGCCAGGCGGCGCGCGGGGATACACGGCGCTGTGTGAGTAATCGCCGGAATCTGAGCGACACCTGCTGGACGGCGCACGAGTGCGTGTGGAGCACGTGGCTTGCAGCAGGTAGCCACGCGCTTGGGACCGCTCTTACCTTGGAATGTAAAGTAATAACTATATTAAGAAGTCTACAGGGACGAGTTGGGGGGCAGGTATTACTCTCAGCAAGCCTCTCTTGTACTGTGCCGGTGTACGCCACATTGACCGCCCGCCGATCACCCGCCCTACCCGGGGCAACAGTGACGCTGTGGGCCTCGTGCTAATTGACCGCCCGCCGATCACCCGCCCTACCCGAGGCAACAGTGAAGCTGTGGGCCTCGTGCTCAGCGGCAAGGAGTCCTCACACATCGTACATCCTACTTATAGGAGTACCCAGGACGGATTCCACAACTACTGCTACTCTCGACATAGCCGTACACAACTTCAGGGTCCCTGGCGGATACCCAATCATAGTATGTGCCACTACAATCCCAATATGCTACCCCCCACCCCCTCCCGCCCCCCCCCCCCTCCCCTTGCCATGTAGTAATAACGTACGAACAACAGTAAGATAGATCCCGACTTGTATGTACCACTGATGTCATGTTGTAGTAACGTTACTTCAGTCAGCGGGCTACTGGGGCGGACCTCCTTGGCTTCACCACTGATGTCATGTTGTAGTAACGTTACTTCAGTCAGCGGCTACTGGGGCGGACCTCCTTGGCTTCACCACTGATGTCATGTTGTAGTAACGTTACTTCAGTCAGCGGGCTACTGGGGCGGACCTCCTTGGCTTCACCACTGATGTCATGTTGTAGTAACGTTACTTCAGTCAGCGGGCTACTGGGGCGGATCTCCTTGGCTTCACCACTGATGTCATGTTGTAGTAACGTTACTTCAGTCAGCGGGCTACTGGGACGGACCTCCTTGGCTTCACCACTGATGTCATGTTGTAGTAACGTTACTTCAGTCAGCGGGCTACTGGGGCGGACCTCCTTGGCTTCACCACTGATGTCATGTTGTAGTAACGTTACTTCAGTCAGCGGGCTACTGGGGCGGACCTCCTTGGCTTCACCACTGATGTCATGTTGTAGTAACGTTACTTCAGTCAGCGGGCTACTGGGACGGACCTCCTTGGCTTCACCACTGATGTCATGTTGTAGTAACGTTACTTCAGTCAGCGGGCTACTGGGGCGGACCTCCTTGGCTTCACCACTGATGTCATGTTGTAGTAACGTTACTTCAGTCAGCGGGCTACTGGGGCGGACCTCCTTGGCTTCACCACTGATGTCATGTTGTAGTAACGTTACTTCAGTCAGCGGGCTACTGGGGCGGACCTCCTTGGTTGTACCACTGATGTCATGTTGTAGTAACGTTACTTCAGTCAGCGGGCTACTGGGGCGGACCTCCTTGGCTTCACCACTGATGTCATGTTGTAGTAACGTTACTTCAGTCAGCGGGCTACTGGGGCGGACCTCCTTGGCTTCACCACTGATGTCATGTTGTAGTAACGTTACTTCAGTCAGCGGGCTACTGGGGCGGACCTCCTTGGCTTCACCACTGATGTCATGTTGTAGTAACGTTACTTCAGTCAGCGGGCTACTGGGGCGGACCTCCCTGGCTTCACCACTGATGTCATGTTGTAGTAACGTTACTTCAGTCAGCGGGCTACTGGGGCGGACCTCCTTGGCTTCACCACTGATGTCATGTTGTAGTAACGTTACTTCAGTCAGCGGGCTACTGGGACGGACCTCCTTGGCTTCATCACTGATGTCATGTTGTAGTAACGTTACTTCAGTCAGCGGGCTACTGGGGCGGACCTCCTTGGCTTCACCACTGATGTCATGTTGTAGTAACGTTACTTCAGTCAGCGGGCTACTGGGGCGGACCTCCTTGGCTTCACCACTGATGTCATGTTGTAGTAACGTTACTTCAGTCAGCGGGCTACTGGGACGGACCTCCTTGGCTTCACCACTGATGTCATGTTGTAGTAACGTTACTTCAGTCAGCGGGCTACTGGGGCGGACCTCCTTGGCTTCACCACTGATGTCATGTTGTAGTAACGTTACTTCAGTCAGCGGGCTACTGGGGCGGACCTCCTTGGCTTCACCACTGATGTCATGTTGTAGTAACGTTACTTCAGTCAGCGGGCTACTGGGGCGGACCTCCTTGGCTTCACCACTGATGTCATGTTGTAGTAACGTTACTTCAGTCAGCGGGCTACTGGGGCGGACCTCCTTGGCTTCACCACTGATGTCATGTTGTAGTAACGTTACTTTAGTCAGCGGGCTACTGGGGCGGACCTCCTTGGCTTCACCACTGATGTCATGTTGTAGTAACGTTACTTCAGTCAGCGGGCTACTGGGGCGGACCTCCTTGGCTTCACCACTGATGTCATGTTGTAGTAACGTTACTTCAGTCAGCGGGCTACTGGGGCGGACCTCCTTGGCTTCACCACTGATGTCATGTTGTAGTAACGTTACTTTAGTCAGCGGGCTACTGGGGCGGACCTCCTTGGCTTCACCACTGATGTCATGTTGTAGTAACGTTACTTCAGTCAGCGGGCTACTGGGGCGGACCTCCTTGGCTTCACCACTGATGTCATGTTGTAGTAACGTTACTTCAGTCAGCGGGCTACTGGGGCGGACCTCCTTGGCTTCACCACTGATGTCATGTTGTAGTAACGTTACTTCAGTCAGCGGGCTACTGGGGCGGATCTCCTTGGCTTCACCACTGATGTCATGTTGTAGTAACGTTACTTCAGTCAGCGGGCTACTGGGACGGACCTCCTTGGCTTCACCACTGATGTCATGTTGTAGTAACGTTACTTCAGTCAGCGGGCTACTGGGGCGGACCTCCTTGGCTTCACCACTGATGTCATGTTGTAGTAACGTTACTTCAGTCAGCGGGCTACTGGGACGGACCTCCTTGGCTTCACCACTGATGTCATGTTGTAGTAACGTTACTTCAGTCAGCGGGCTACTGGGGCGGACCTCCTTGGCTTCACCACTGATGTCATGTTGTAGTAACGTTACTTCAGTCAGCGGGCTACTGGGGCGGACCTCCTTGGCTTCACCACTGATGTCATGTTGTAGTAACGTTACTTCAGTCAGCGGGCTACTGGGGCGGACCTCCTTGGCTTCACCACTGATGTCATGTTGTAGTAACGTTACTTCAGTCAGCGGGCTACTGGGGCGGACCTCCTTGGTTGTACCACTGATGTCATGTTGTAGTAACGTTACTTCAGTCAGCGGGCTACTGGGGCGGACCTCCTTGGCTTCACCACTGATGTCATGTTGTAGTAACGTTACTTCAGTCAGCGGGCTACTGGGGCGGACCTCCTTGGCTTCACCACTGATGTCATGTTGTAGTAACGTTACTTCAGTCAGCGGGCTACTGGGGCGGACCTCCTTGGCTTCACCACTGATGTCATGTTGTAGTAACGTTACTTCAGTCAGCGGGCTACTGGGGCGGACCTCCCTGGCTTCACCACTGATGTCATGTTGTAGTAACGTTACTTCAGTCAGCGGGCTACTGGGGCGGACCTCCTTGGCTTCACCACTGATGTCATGTTGTAGTAACGTTACTTCAGTCAGCGGGCTGCTGGGGCGGACCTGCTTGGCTTCATCACTGATGTCATGTTGTAGTAACGTTACTTCAGTCAGCGGGCTACTGGGGCGGACCTCCTTGGCTTCACCACTGATGTCATGTTGTAGTAACGTTACTTCAGTCAGCGGGCTACTGGGACGGACCTCCTTGGCTTCACCACTGATGTCATGTTGTAGTAACGTTACTTCAGTCAGCGGGCTACTGGGGCGGACCTCCTTGGCTTAACCACTGATGTCATGTTGTAGTAACGTTACTTCAGTCAGCGGGCTACTGGGGCGGACCTCCTTGGCTTCACCACTGATGTCATGTTGTAGTAACGTTACTTCAGTCAGCGGGCTACTGGGGCGGACCTCCTTGGCTTCATCACTGATGTCATGTTGTAGTAACGTTACTTCAGTCAGCGGGCTACTGGGGCGGACCTCATCGGCTTCACCACTGATGTCATGTTGTAGTAAGGTTACTTCAGTCAGCGGGCTACTGGGGCGGACCTCCTTGGCTTCACCACTGATGTCATGTTGTAGTAACGTTACTTCAGTCAGCGGGCTACTGGGACGGACCTCCTTGGCTTCACCACTGATGTCATGTTGTAGTAACGTTACTTCAGTCAGCGGGCTACTGGGGCGGACCTCCTTGGCTTCACCACTGATGTCATGTTGTAGTAACGTTACTTCAGTCAGCGGGCTACTGGGGCGGACCTCCTTGGTTGTACCACTGATGTCATGTTGTAGTAACGTTACTTCAGTCAGCGGGCTACTGGGGCGGACCTCCTTGGCTTCACCACTGATGTCATGTTGTAGTAACGTTACTTCAGTCAGCGGGCTACTGGGGCGGACCTCCTTGGCTTCACCACTGATGTCATGTTGTAGTAACGTTACTTCAGTCAGCGGGCTACTGGGGCGGACCTCCTTGGCTTCACCACTGATGTCATGTTGTAGTAACGTTACTTCAGTCAGCGGGCTACTGGGGCGGACCTCCTTGGCTTCACCACTGATGTCATGTTGTAGTAACGTTACTTCAGTCAGCGGGCTACTGGGGCGGACCTCCTTGGCTTCACCACTGATGTCATGTTGTAGTAACGTTACTTCAGTCAGCGGGCTACTGGGACGGACCTCCTTGGCTTCATCACTGATGTCATGTTGTAGTAACGTTACTTCAGTCAGCGGGCTACTGGGGCGGACCTCCTTGGCTTCACCACTGATGTCATGTTGTAGTAACGTTACTTCAGTCAGCGGGCTACTGGGGCGGACCTCCTTGGCTTCACCACTGATGTCATGTTGTAGTAACGTTACTTCAGTCAGCGGGCTACTGGGACGGACCTCCTTGGCTTCACCACTGATGTCATGTTGTAGTAACGTTACTTCAGTCAGCGGGCTACTGGGGCGGACCTCCTTGGCTTCACCACTGATGTCATGTTGTAGTAACGTTACTTCAGTCAGCGGGCTACTGGGGCGGACCTCCTTGGTTGTACCACTGATGTCATGTTGTAGTAACGTTACTTCAGTCAGCGGGCTACTGGGGCGGACCTCCTTGGCTTCACCACTGATGTCATGTTGTAGTAACGTTACTTCAGTCAGCGGGCTACTGGGGCGGACCTCCTTGGCTTCACCACTGATGTCATGTTGTAGTAACGTTACTTCAGTCAGCGGGCTACTGGGGCGGACCTCCTTGGCTTCACCACTGATGTCATGTTGTAGTAACGTTACTTCAGTCAGCGGGCTACTGGGGCGGACCTCCTTGGCTTCACCACTGATGTCATGTTGTAGTAACGTTACTTCAGTCAGCGGGCTACTGGGGCGGACCTCCTTGGCTTCACCACTGATGTCATGTTGTAGTAACGTTACTTCAGTCAGCGGGCTACTGGGACGGACCTCCTTGGTTGTACCACTGATGTCATGTTGTAGTAACGTTACTTCAGTCAGCGGGCTACTTGGGCGGACCTCCTTGGCTTCACCACTGATGTCATGTTGTAGTAACGTTACTTCAGTCAGCGGGCTACTGGGACGGACCTCCTTGGCTTCACCACTGATGTCATGTTGTAGTAACTTTACTTCAGTCAGCGGGCTACTGGGGCGGACCTCCTTGGCTTCACCACTGATGTCATGTTGTAGTAACGTTACTTCAGTCAGCGGGCTACTGGGGCGGACCTCCTTGGCTTCACCACTGATGTCATGTTGTAGTAACGTTACTTCAGTCAGCGGGCTACTGGGACGGACCTCCTTGGCTTCACCACTGATGTCATGTTGTAGTAACGTTACTTCAGTCAGCGGGCTGCTGGGGCGGACCTCCTTGGCTTCACCACTGATGTCATGTTGTAGTAACGTTACTTCAGTCAGCGGGCTACTGGGGCGGACCTCCTTGGCTTCACCACTGATGTCATGTTGTAGTAACGTTACTTCAGTCAGCGGGCTACTGGGACGGACCTCTTTGGCTTCACCACTGATGTCATGTTGTAGTAACGTTACTTCAGTCAGCGGGCTACTGGGGCGGACCTCCTTAGCTTAACCACTGATGTCATGTTGTAGTAACGTTACTTCAGTCAGCGGGCTACTGGGACGGACCTCCTTGGCTTCACCACTGATGTCATGTTGTAGTAACGTTACTTCAGTCAGCGGGCTACTGGGACGGACCTCCTTGGCTTCACCACTGATGTCATGTTGTAGTAACGTTACTTCAGTCAGCGGGCTACTGGGGCGGACCTCCTTGGCTTCACCACTGATGTCATGTTGTAGTAACGTTACTTCAGTCAGCGGGCTACTGGGGCGGACCTCCTTGGCTTCACCACTGATGTCATGTTGTAGTAACGTTACTTCAGTCAGCGGGCTACTGGGGCGGACCTCCTTGGCTTCACCACTGATGTCATGTTGTAGTAACGTTACTTCAGTCAGCGGGCTACTGGGGCGGACCTCCTTGGCTTCACCACTGATGTCATGTTGTAGTAACGTTACTTCAGTCAGCGGGCTACTGGGGCGGACCTCCTTGGCTTCACCACTGATGTCATGTTGTAGTAACGTTACTTCAGTCAGCGGGCTACTGGGACGGACCTCCTTGGCTTCACCAGTGATGTCATGTTGTAGTAACCTTACTTCAGTCAGCGGACTACTGGGGCGGACCTCCTTGGTTGTACCACTGATGTCATGTTGTAGTAACGTTACTTCAGTCAGCGGGCTACTGGGGCGGACCTCCTTGGCTTCACCACTGATATCATGTTGTAGTAACGTTACTTCAGTCAGCGGGCTACTGGGGCGGACCTCCTTGGCTTCACCACTGATGTCATGTTGTAGTAACGTTACTTCAGTCAGCGGGCTACTGGGACGGACCTCCTTGGCTTCACCACTGATGTCATGTTGTAGTAACGTTACTTCAGTCAGCGGGCTACTGGGACGGACCTCCTTGGCTTCACCACTGATGTCATGTTGTAGTAACGTTACTTCAGTCAGCGGGCTACTGGGGCGGACCTCCTTGGCTTCACCACTGATGTCATGTTGTAGTAACGTTACTTCAGTCAGCGGGCTACTGGGGCGGACCTCCTTGGCTTCACCACTGATGTCATGTTGTAGTAACGTTACTTCAGTCAGCGGGCTACTGGGACGGACCTCCTTGGCTTCACCACTGATGTCATGTTGTAGTAACGTTACTTCAGTCAGCGGACTACTGGGGCGGACCTCCTTGGCTTCACCACTGATGTCATGTTGTAGTAACGTTACTTCAGTCAGCGGGCTACTGGGGCGGACCTCCTTGGCCTCACCACTGATGTCATGTTGTAGTAACGTTACTTCAGTCAGCGGGCTACTGGGGCGGACCTCCTTGGCTTCACCACTGATGTCATGTTGTAGTAACGTTACTTCAGTCAGCGGGCTACTGGGACGGACCTCCTTGGCTTCACCACTGATGTCATGTTGTAGTAACGTTACTTCAGTCAGCGGGCTACTGGGGCGGACCTCCTTGGCTTCACCACTGATGTCATGTTGTAGTAACGTTACTTCAGTCAGCGGGCTACTGGGACGGACCTCCTTGGCTTCACCACTGATGTCATGTTGTAGTAACGTTACTTCAGTCAGCGGGCTACTGGGGCGGACCTCCTTGGCTTCACCACTGATGTCATGTTGTAATAACGTTACTTCAGTCAGCGGACTACTGGGGCGGACCTCCTTGGCTTCACCACTGATGTCATGTTGTAGTAACGTTACTTCAGTCAGCGGGCTACTGGGACGGACCTCCTTGGCTTCACCACTGATGTCATGTTGTAGTAACGTTACTTCAGTCAGCGGGCTACTGGGACGGACCTCCTTGGCTTCTCCACTGATGTCATGTTGTAGTAACGTTACTTCAGTCAGCGGGCTACTGGGGCGGACCTCCTTGGCTTCACCACTGATGTCATGTTGTAGTAACGTTACTTCAGTCAGCGGGCTACTGGGGGGGACCTCCTTGGCTTCACCACTGATGTCATGTTGTAGTAACGTTACTTCAGTCAGCGGGCTACTGGGGCGGACCTCCTTGGCTTCATCACTGATGTCATGTTGTAGTAACGTTACTTCAGTCAGCGGGCTACTGGGACGGACCTCCTTGGTTTCACCACTGATGTCATGTTGTAGTAACGTTACTTCAGTCAGCGGGCTACTGGGGGGGACCTCCTTGGCTTCACCACTGATGTCATGTTGTAGTAACGTTACTTCAGTCAGCGGGCTACTGGGGCGGACCTCCTTGGCTTCACCACTGATGTCATGTTGTAGTAACGTTACTTAAGTCAGCGGGCCACGGGACAGGGCCACCACGGGGTAGGGCCACGGGACAGGGCCGCCACGGGGCAGGGCCACCACGGGGTAGGGCCACGGGGCAGGGCCACCACGGGGCAGGACCACAGGGCAGGGTCACCACTGGGCAGGGCCACCACGGGGCAGGGCCACCACGGAGCAGGGCCACCACGGGGCAGGGTCACCACGGGACAGGGCCACCACGGGGCAGGGCCACCACGGGGCAGGGCCACCACTGGGTAGGGCCACGGGACAGGGCCGCCACGGGGCAGGGCCACCACGGGGCAGGGCCACCACGGGGTAGGGCCACGGGACAGGGCCGCCACGGGGCAGGGCCACCACGGGGTAGGGCCACGGGACAGGGCCGCCACGGGGTAGGGCCACGGGACAGGGCCGCCACGGGACAGGGCCACCACGGGGTAGGGCCACGGGACAGGGCCGCCACTGGGTAGGGCCACCACGGGGTAGGGCCACGGGGCAGGGCCACCACGGGGTAGGGCCACGGGACAGGGCCGCCACGGGGCAGGGCCACCACGGGGTAGGGCCACGGGACAGGGCCACCACGGGGCAGGGCCACCACGGGGCAGAATCACCACGGGACAGGGCCACCACGGGGCAGGGCCACCACGGGACAGGGCCACCACGGGGCAGGGTCACCACGGGACAGGGCCACCACGGGGCAGGGCCACCACTGGGTAGGGCCACGGGACAGGGCCGCCACGGGGCAGGGCCACCACGGGGCAGGGCCACCACGGGGTAGGGCCACGGGACAGGGCCGCCACGGGGCAGGGCCACCACGGGGTAGGGCCACGGGACAGGGCCGCCACGGGGTAGGGCCACGGGACAGGGCCGCCACGGGACAGGGCCACCACGGGGTAGGGCCACGGGACAGGGCCGCCACTGGGTAGGGCCACGGGACAGGGCCACCACGGGGTAGGGCCACGGGACAGGGCCGCCACTGGGTAGGGCCACCACGGGGTAGGGCCACGAGGCAGGGCCACCACGGGGTAGGGCCACGGGACAGGGCCGCCACGGGGCAGGGCCACCACGGGGTAGGGCCACGGGACAGGGCCACCACGGGGTAGGGCCACCACGGGGCAGGGCCACCACGGGGTAGGGCCACGGGACAGGGCCGCCACGGGGCAGGGCCACCACGGGGCAGGGCCACCACGGGACAGGGCCACCACGGGGCAGGGCCACCACGGGGCAGGGCCACCACGGGGCAGGGCCACCACGGGGCAGGGCCACCACGGGACAGGGCCACCACGGGGCAGGGTCACCACGGGACAGGGCCACCACGGGGCAGGGCCACCACGGGGCAGGGTCACCACGGGACAGGGCCACCACGGGGCAGGGCCACCACGGGACAGGGCCACCACGGGGCAGGGCCACCACGGGGCAGGGCCACCACGGGACAGGGCCACCACGGGGCAGGGTCACCACGGGACAGGGCCACCACGTGACAGGGCCACCACGGGGCACGGCCACCACGGGGCAGGGCCACCACGGGACAGGGCCACCACGGCGCAGGGCCACCACGGGACAGGGCCACCACGGGGCAGGGCCACCACGGGACAGGGCCACCACGGGGCAGGGCCACCACGGGGCAGGGCCACCACGGGACAGGGCCACCACGGGACAGGGCCACCACGGGGCAGGGGTAAACCCATTATTTGTTAAGACGCAATGATGCTCGTGTCTATTTTGAAGTGTGGACATAACCCACATTGCAGTGAGTTATCAACCCCACATTCAGAGAATCATTCAAGACCTGTATCTGGATGGGATAGAGGTCAAAGGTCGAGGTCAGGGCTACCTCCCATTCTCAACTGTAGTCTGTTTGACTCGAGTCTGGTCCAGACAAATTGGGCCAGCTGTAGTCTGTTTGACTCGAGTCTGGTCCAGACAAAGCGACATCCTGAATATCATCAAGGGCGGATTCAATATGGCGACAATAATATTGTGTAGCTCTTTAACCCTGACCAATATGGCTTCATAAACATAGTGCGACTGAACTAGCTAAATTTGACCACATGGACGAATCTTCTGATTATGTAGTACTCAACATAGATAAATAAGGGTTGTTCCCTTCCAATAAATGCAAAGAAGGAAAATTAACGCTTCGCTGCATCGGGAGTTCAACGCATATAGGCTGGGAACCGGCCTGGAGCTGCTCGAGCCTAATAGTGCTGTGACGGGTAATGTATGAAGCCCCGTGATTGGCGGGGCGCCAGCAGTCGTGCATATGCCATGGCATGCCACAGTAGACTGTCATAGAGTATTAAACATATCTTTAAAAAATTAAATATGCGTCAATTTGCTGTACATATCTTTAAATGAGTTATACAATAATCACTCTATAACATGGTCTTGATGCAACAAGGAGCTCGATAAAGGAAACTAAATTTGTATTAGTAAATTGGAATCACGATTTTAATAATGACTAAAGCCAGTTATTTTCTCTTTATATACAAATGATACAGAAATGCATCGACAAAGGACGTAAACTTTTCCAATTTATGAAATGTGACGCTGCCAGCACCCTGGCACTTGGGAGTCAGTAAAACTAAACAGATGGGCTTATTCTGCTGTGGTTTTGGTAGCTAGACCAGACTGTAAAATCACTGTCATATAGAAAGGCTCTACATAACGTCC
>CAXHSH010000646.1:0-25000 GCA_964019135.1 Arenicola marina
ATCGTTAGAACCGAGTGTTTTCGTTAATAAAATGATTGAACCATGTGTGTTTGTGTTGTGTATCTCTAAAGCCGAGTGATTTGTAGAGTATGCCGCTATAACTAAGTGTAAGTGTTTGATGGAGTAAATCCCTAAAAGAGAGTGTTTTGAGTAGTATATCGCTCGTACCGAGTGTTTTGAGCAGTATGTCGCTCGTACCGAGTGTTTTGGGAAGCAGAAAACTGGAATCTGGTGTGTTTCCTTAGTATGTCGCTAAAGCCGAGTGTTTGTACCGTATATCCCTATAACCGAGTGCTTCGTGTGGTATATCCTTATAAAAGCGAATGTTTGAAGCAGTATATCGCTCGTACCGATTGTTTTGAGCAGTAGGACACTGGAATCTGGCGTGTTTCCCCAGTATGTCGCTAAAACCGAGTGTGTTTTACAGTATATCGCTATAACCGAGTGTTATGTGTAATATATCCTTAAAACAGAGTGTTTTGAGTAGTATATCGTTAGAACCGAGTGTTTTCGTTAATAAAATGATCGAACCATGTGTGTTTGTGTTGCGTAGCTCTAAAGCCGAGTGATTTGTAAAGTATGCCGCTATAACTAAGTGTTTGATGGAGTATATCCCTAACAGAGAGTGTTTTGAGTAGTATATCGCACGTACCGAGTGTTTTGAGCAGTATATCGCTTGTACCGAGTGTTTTGGGAAGTAGAATACTGGAATCTGGTGTGTTTCCCGAGTATGTCGCTAGAGCCGAGTGTTTGTACAGTATATCCCTATCACCGGGCGCTTCGTGTAGTATATCCTTATAAAAGCGAATGTTTTAAGCAGTATATCGCTCGTACCGATTGTTTTCAGCAGTAATGTCGCTCGTACCGCTTGTTGTGGGAAGTAGGACACTGGAATCTGGTGTGTTTCCCTAGTATGTCGCTAAAACCGAGCGTGTTTTACAGTATATCGCAATACCGAGTGTTATGTGCAGTATATCCTTAAAACAGAGTGTTTTGAGTAGTATATCGTTAGAACCGAGTGTTTTGGTTAATACAATGATCGAACCATGTGTGTTCGTGTTGTGTATCTCTAAAGCCGAGTGCTTTGTAGAGTATGCCGCTATAACTAAGTGTTTGATGGAGTATATCCTTAAAAGCGAGTGTTTTGAGTAGTATATCATCAAAACCGGGTGTGTTGTAGAGTATGTCGCCATTATCGAGTGTTTTGTACAGTATATCCCTATAACCGAGTGTTTTCGTTAATAAAATGATCGAACCATGTGTGTTTGTGTTGTGTATCTCTAAAGCCGAGTGATTTGTAGAGTATGCCGCTATAACTAAGTGTTTGATGGAGTAAATCTCTAAAAGAGAGTGTTTTGAGTAGTATATCGCTCGTACCGAGTGTTTTGAGAAGTATATCGCTCGTACCGAGTGTTTTGGGAAGTAGAATACTGGAATCTGGTGTGTTTCCCTAGTATGTCGCTAAAGCCGTGTGTTTGTACAGTATATCCCTAAAACCGAGTGCTTCGTGTAGTATATCCTTATAAAAGCGAATGTTTGAAGCAGTATATCGCTCGTACCGATTGTTTTGAGCAGTATGTCGCTCGTACCGCTTGTTTTGGGAAGTAGGACACTGGAATCTGGCGTGTTTCCCCAGTATGTCGCTAAAACCGAGTGTGTTTTACAGTATATGGCTATAACCGAGTGTTATGTGTAATATATCCTTAACACAGAGTGTTTTGGGGTAGTATATCGTTAGAACCGAGTGTTTTCGTTAATAAAATGATCGAACCATGTGTGTTTGTGTTTTGTATCTCTAAAGCCGAGTGATTTGTAGAGTATGCCGCTATAACTAAGTGTTTGATGGAGTAAATCCCTAAAAGAGAGTGTTTTGAGTAGTATATCGCTCGCACCGAGTGTTTTGAGCAGTATATCGCTCGTGCCGAGTGTTTTGGGAAGTAGAATAATGTAATCTGGTTTGATTCCCTAGTATGTCGCTAAAGCCGAGTGTTTGTACAATATATCCCTATAACCGAGTGCTTCGTGTAGTATATCCTTATAAAAGCGAATGTTTGAAGCAGTATATCGCTCGTACCGATTGTTTTGAGCAGTATGTCGCTCGTACCGCTTGTTTTGGGAAGTAGGACACTGGAATCTGGCGTGTTTCCCCAGTATGTCGCTAAAATCGAGTGTGTTTTACAGTATATCGCTATAACCGAGTGTTATGTGTAATATATCCTTAAAACAGAGTGTTTTGAGTAGTATATCGTTAGAACCGAGTGTTTTCGTTAATAAAATGATCGAACCATGTGTGTTTGTGTTGCGTAGCTCTAAAGCCGAGTGATTTGTAGAGTATGCCGATATAACTAAGTGTTTGATGGAGTATATCCCTAACAGAGGGTGTTTTGAGTAGTATATCGCACGTACCGAGTGTTTTGAGCAGTATATCGCTCGTACCGAGTGTTTTGGGAAGTAGAATACTGGAATCTGGTGTGTTTCCCGACTATGTCGCTAGAGCCGAGTGTTTGTACAGTATATCCCTATCACCGGGCGCTTCGTGTAGTATATCCTTATAAAAGCGAATGTTTTAAGCAGTATATCGCTCGTACCGATTGTTTTCAGCAGTAATGTCGCTCGTACCGCTTGTTTTGGGTAGTAGGACACTGGAATCTGGTGTGTTTCCCTAGTATGTCGCTAAAACCGAGCGTGTTTTACAGTATATCGCAATACCGAGTGTTATGTGCAGTATATCCTTAAAACAGAGTGTTTTGAGTAGTATATCGTTAGAACCGAGTGTTTTGGTTAATACAATGATCGAACCATGTGTGTTCGTGTTGTGTATCTCTAAAGCCGAGTGCTTTGTAGAGTATGCCGCTATAACTAAGTGTTTGATGGAGTATATCCCTAAAAGCGAGTGTTTTGAGTAGTATATCATCAAAACCGGGTGTGTTGTAGAGTATGTCGCCATTATCGGGTGTTTTGTACAGTATATCCCTATAACCGAGTGTTTTCGTTAATAAAATGATCGAACCATGTGTGTTTGTGTTGTGTATCTCTAAAGCCGAGTGATTTGTAGAGTATGCCGCTATAACTAAGTGTTTGATGGAGTAAATCTCTAAAAGAGAGTGTTTTGAGTAGTATATCGCTCGTACCGAGTGTTTTGAGCAGTATATCGCTCGTACCGAGTGTTTTGGGAAGTAGAATACTGGAATCTGGTGTGTTTCCCTAGTATGTGGCTAAAGCCGTGTGTTTGTACAGTATATCCCTAAAACCGAGTGCTTCGTGTAGTATATCCTTATAAAAGCGAATGTTTGAAGCAGTACATCGCTCGTACCGATTGTTTTGAGCAGTATGTCGCTCGTACCGCTTGTTTTGGGAAGTAGGACACTGGAATCTGGCGTGTTTCCCCAGTATGTCGCTAAAACCGAGTGTGTTTTACAGTATATGGCTATAACCGAGTGTTATGTGTAATATATCCTTAACACAGAGTGTTTTGGGGTAGTATATCGTTAGAACCGAGTGTTTTCGTTAATAAAATGATCGAACCATGTGTGTTTGTGTTGTGTATCTCTAAAGCCGAGTGATTTGTAGAGTATGCCGCTATAACTAAGTGTTTGATGGAGTAAATCCCTAAAAGAGAGTGTTTTGAGTAGTATATCGCTCGCACCGAGTGTTTTGAGCAGTATATCGCTCGTGCCGAGTGTTTTGGGAAGTAGAATAATGTAATCTGGTTTGATTCCCTAGTATGTCGCTAAAGCCGAGTGTTTGTACAATATATTCCTATAACCGAGTGCTTCGTGTAGTATATCCTTATAGAAGCGAATGTTTTAAGCAGTATATCGCTCGTACCGATTGTTTTGAGCAGTAATGTCGCTCGTACCGCTTGTTTTGGGAAGTAGGACACTGGAATCTGGTGTGTTTCCCTAGTATGTCGCTAAAACCGAGTGTGTTTTACAGTATATCGCTATAACCGAGTGTTATGTGTAGTATATGCTTAAAACAGAGTGTTTTGAGTAGTATATCGTTAGAACCGAGGGTTTTGGTTAATAAAATGATCGAACCATGTGTGTGTGAGTTGTGTATCTCTAAAGCCGAGTGATTTGTAGAGTATGCCGCTATAACTAAGTGTTTGATGCAGTAAATCCCTAAAAGAGAGTGTTTTGAGTAGTATATCGCTCGTACCGAGTGTTTTGGGAAGTAGAATACTGGAATCTGGTGTGTTTCCCTAGTGTGTCGCTAAAGCCGAGTGTTTGTACAGTATATCCCTATAACCGAGTGCTTCGTGTAGTATATCCTTATAAAAGCGAATGTTTTAAGCAGTATATCGTTCGCACCGATTGTTTTGAGCAGTAATGTTGCTCGTACCGCTTGTTTTGGGAAGTAGGACACTGGAATCTGGTGTGTTTCCCTAGTATGTCGCTAAAACCCAGTGTGTTTTACAGTATATCGCAATACCGAGTGTTATGTATAGTATATCCTTAAAACAGAGTGTTTTGAGTAGTATATCGTTAGAACCGAGTGGGTTGGTTAATAAAATGATCGAACCATGTGTGCTTGTGTTGTGCATCTCTAAAGCCGAGTGATTTGTAGAGTATGCCGCTATAACTAAGTGTTTGATGGAGTATATCCCTAAAATCGAGTGTTTTGAGTAGTATATCGCTCGTACCGAGTGTTTTGAGCAGTATATCGCTCGTACCGAGTGTTTTGAGCAGTATATCGCTCGTACCGAGTGTTTTGAGCAGTATATCGCTCGTGCCGAGTGTTTTGCGAAGTAGAATACTGGAATCTGGTGTGTTTCCCTAGTATGTCGCTAAAGCCGAGTGTTTGTACAGTATATCCCTGTAACCGAGTGCTTCGTGTAGTATATCCTTATAAAAGCGAATGTTTGAAGCGGTATATCGCTCGTACCGATTGTTATGAGCAGTATATCGTTCGTACCGCTTGTTTTGGGAAGTAGGACACTGGCATCTGGTGTGTTTCCCTCGTATGTCGCTAAAACCGACTGTGTTTTACAATATATCGCTATAACCGAGTGTTATGTGTAATATATCCTGAACAGAGAGTGTTTTGAGTAGTATATCGTTAGAACCGAGTGTTTTCGTTAATAAAATGATTGAACCATGTGTGTTTGTGTTGTGTATCTCTAAAGCCGAGTGATTTGTAGAGTATGCCGCTATAACTAAGTGTAAGTGTTTGATGGAGTAAATCCCTAAAAGAGAGTGTTTTGAGTAGTATATCGCTCGTACCGAGTGTTTTGAGCAGTATATCGCTCATACCGAGTGTTTTGGGAAGTAGAATACTGGAATCTGGTGTGTTTCCTTAGTATGTCGCTTAAGCCGAGTGTTTGTACCGTATATCCCTATAACCGAGTGCTTCGTGTGGTATATCCTTATGAAAGTGAATGTTTGAAGCAGTATATCGCTCGTACCGATTGTTTTGAGCAGTATGTCGCTCGTACCGCTTGTTTTGGGAAGTAGGACACTGGAATCTGGCGTGTTTCAATAGTACGTCGCTAAAACCGAGTGTGTTTTACAGTATATCGCTATAACCGAGTGTTATGTGTAATATATCCTTAAAACAGAGTGTTTTGAGTAGGATATCCTTAGAACCGAGTGTTTTCGTTAATAAAATGATCGAACCATGTGTGTTTGTGTTGTGTATCTCTAAAGCCGAGTGATTTGTAGAGTATGCCGCTATAACTAAGTGTTTGATGCAGTAAATCCCTAAAAGAGAGTGTTTTGAGTAGTATATCGCTCGTACCGAGTGTTTTGAGCAGTATATCGCTCGTACCTAGTGTTTTGGGAAGTAGAATACTGGAATCTGGTGTGTTTCCCTATTATGTCGCTAAAGCCGAGTGTTTGTACAGTATATCCCTATAACCGAGTGCTTCGTGTAGTATATCCTTATAAAAGCGAATGTTTTAAGCAGTTATTTCGCTCTTACCGATTGTTTTGAGCAGTAATGTCGCTCGTACCGCTTGTTTTGGGAAGTAGGACACTGAAATCTGGTGTGTTTCAATAGTACGTCGCTAAAACCGAGTGTGTTTTACAGTATATCGCTATAACCGAGTGTTATGTGTAGTATATCCTTGAAACAGAGTGTTTTGAGTAGTATATCGTTAGAACCGAGTGTTTTGGTTAATAAAATGATCGAACCATGTGTGTGTGTGTTGTGTAGCTCTAAAGCCGAGTGATTTGTAGAGTATGCCGCTATAACTAAGTCTTTGATGGAGTATATCCCTAACAGAGAGTGTTTTGAGTAGTATATCGCACGTACCGAGTGTTTTGAGCAGTATATCGCTCGTACCGAGTGTTTTGGGAAGTAGAATACTGGAATCTGGTGTGTTTCCCGAGTATGTCGCTAGAGCCGAGTGTTTGTACAGTATATCCCTATCACCGGTTGCTTCGTGTAGTATATCCTTATAAAAGCGAATGTTTTAAGCAGTATATCGCTCGTACCGATTGTTTTCAGCAGTAATGTCGCTCGTACCGCTTGTTTTGGGAAGTAGGACACTGGAATCTGGTGTGTTTCCCTAGTATGTCGCTAAAACCGAGTGTGTTTTACAGTATATCGCAATACCGAGTGTTATGTGCAGTATATCCTTAAAACAGAGTGTTTTGAGTAGTATATCGTTAGAATCGAGTGTTTTGGTTAATACAATGATCGAACCATGTGTGTTCGTGTTGTGTATCTCTAAAGCCGAGTGCTTTGTAGAGTATGCCGCTATAACTAAGTGTTTGATGGAGTATATCCCTAAACGCGAGTGTTTTGAGTAGTATATCATCGAAACCGGGTGTGTTGTAGAGTATGTCGCCATTATCGAGTGTTTTGTACAGTATATACCTATAACCGAGTGTTTTCGTTAATAAAATGATCGAACCATGTGTGTTTGTGTTGTGTATCTCTAAAGCCGAGTGATTTGTAGAGTATGCCGCTATAACTAAGTGTTTGATGGCGTAAATCTCTAAAAGAGAGTGTTTTGAGTAGTATATCGCTCGTACCGAGTGTTTAGAGCAGTATATCGCTCGTACCGAGTGTTTTGGGAAGTAGAATACTGGAATCTGGTGTGTTTCCCTAGTATGTCGCTAAAGCCGTGTGTTTGTACAGTATATCCCTAAAACCGAGTGCTTCGTGTAGTATATCCTTATAAAAGCGAATGTTTGAAGCAGTATATCGCTCGTACCGATTGTTTTGAGCAGTATGTCGCTCGTACCGCTTGTTTTGGGAAGTAGGACACTGGAATCTGGCGTGTTTCCCCAGTATGTAGCTAAAACCGAGTGTGTTTTACAGTATATCGCAATACCGAGTGTTATGTATAGTATATCCTTAAAACAGAGTGTTTTGAGTAGTATATCGTTAGAACCGAGTGTTTTCGTTAATAAAATGATCGAACCATGTGTGTTTGTGTTGTGTATCTCTAAAGCCGAGTGATTTGTAGAGTATGCTGCTATAACTAAGTGTTTGATGGAGTATATCCCTAACAGAGAGTGTTTTGAGTAGTATATCGCTCGTACCGAGTGTTTTGAGCAGTATATCGCTCGTACCGAGTGTTTTGGGAAGTAGAATACTGGAATCTGGTGTGTTTCCCTAGTGTGTCGCTAAAGCCGAGTGTTTGTACAGTATATCCCTATAACCGAGTGCTTCGTGTAGTATATCCTTATGAAAGCGAATGTTTTAAGCAGTATATCGTTCGCACTGATTGTTTTGAGCAGTAATGTTGCTCGTACCGCTTGTTTTGGGAAGTAGGACACTGGAATCTGGTGTGTTTCCCTAGTATGTCGCTAAAACCCAGTGTGTTTTACAGTATATCGCAATACCGAGTGTTATGTATAGTATATCCTTAAAACAGAGTGTTTTGAGTAGTATATCGTTAGAACCGAGTGTGTTGGTTAATAAAATGATCGAACCATGTGTGCTTGTGTTGTGTATCTCTAAAGCCGAGTGATTTGTAGAGTATGCCGCTATAACTAAGTGTTTGATGGAGTATATCCCTAAAATCGGGTGTTTTGAGTAGTATATCGCTCGTACCGAGTGTTTTGAGCAGTATATCGCTCGTACCGAGTGTTTTGAGCAGTATATCGCTCGTACCGAGTGTTTTGCGAAGTAGAATACTGGAATCTGGTGTGTTTCCCTAGTATGTCGCTAAAGCCGAGTGTTTGTACAGTATATCCCTATAACCGAGTGCTTCGTGTAGTATATCCTTATAAAAGCGAATGTTTGAAGCGGTATATCGCTCGTACCGATTGTTTTGAGCAGTATATCGTTCGTACCGCTTGTTTTGGGAAGTAGGACACTGGCATCTGGTGTGTTTCCCTCGTATGTCGCTAAAACCGACTGTGTTTTACAATATATCGCTATAACCGAGTGTTATGTGTAATATATCCTGAACACAGTGTTTTGAGTAGTATATCGTTAGAACCGAGTGTTTTCGTTAATAAAATGATTGAACCATGTGTGTTTGTGTTGTGTATCTCTAAAGCCGAGTGATTTGTAGAGTATGCCGCTATAACTAAGTGTAAGTGTTTGATGGAGTAAATCCCTAAAAGAGAGTGTTTTGAGTAGTATATCGCTCGTACCGAGTGTTTTGAGAAGTATATCGCTCGTACCGAGTGTTTTGGGAAGTAGAATACTGGAATCTGGTGTGTTTCCCTAGTATGTCGCTAAAGCCGTGTGTTTGTACAGTATATCCCTAAAACCGAGTGCTTCGTGTAGTATATCCTTATAAAAGCGAATGTTTGAAGCAGTATATCGCTCGTACCGATTGTTTTGAGCAGTATGTCGCTCGTACCGCTTGTTTTGGGAAGTAGGACACTGGAATCTGGCATGTTTCCCCAGTATGTCGCTAAAACCGAGTGTGTTTTACAGTATATGGCTATAACCGAGTGTTATGTGTAATATATCCTTAACACAGAGTGTTTTGGGGTAGTATATCGTTAGAACCGAGTGTTTTCGTTAATAAAATGATCGAACCATGTGTGTTTGTGTTTTGTATCTCTAAAGCCGAGTGATTTGTAGAGTATGCCGCTATAACTAAGTGTTTGATGGAGTAAATCCCTAAAAGAGAGTGTTTTGAGTAGTATATCGCTCGCACCGAGTGTTTTGAGCAGTATATCGCTCGTGCCGAGTGTTTTGGGAAGTAGAATAATGTAATCTGGTTTGATTCCCTAGTATGTCGCTAAAGCCGAGTGTTTGTACAATATATCCCTATAACCGAGTGCTTCGTGTAGTATATCCTTATAAAAGCGAATGTTTGAAGCAGTATATCGCTCGTACCGATTGTTTTGAGCAGTATGTCGCTCGTACCGCTTGTTTTGGGAAGTAGGACACTGGAATCTGGTGTGTTTCCCTAGTATGTCGCTAAAACCGAGCGTGTTTTACAGTATATCGCAATACCAAGTGTTATGTGCAGTATATCCTTAAAACAGAGTGTTTTGAGTAGTATATCGTTAGAACCGAGTGTTTTGGTTAATACAATGATCGAACCATGTGTGTTCGTGCTGTGTATCTCTAAAGCCGAGTGCTTTGTAGAGTATGCCGCTATAACTAAGTGTTTGATGGAGTATATCCCTAAAAGCGAGTGTTTTGAGTAGTATATCATCAAAACCGGGTGTGTTGTAGAGTATGTCGCCATTATCGGGTGTTTTGTACAGTATATCCCTATAACCGAGTGTTTTCGTTAATAAAATGATCGAACCATGTGTGTTTGTGTTGTGTATCTCTAAAGCCGAGTGATTTGTAGAGTATGCCGCTATAACTAAGTGTTTGATGGAGTAAATCTCTAAAAGAGAGTGTTTTGAGTAGTATATCGCTCGTACCGAGTGTTTTGAGCAGTATATCGCTCGTACCGAGTGTTTTGGGAAGTAGAATACTGGAATCTGGTGTGTTTCCCTAGTATGTGGCCAAAGCCGTGTGTTTGTACAGTATATCCCTAAAACCGAGTGCTTCGTGTAGTATATCCTTATAAAAGCGAATGTTTGAAGCAGTACATCGCTCGTACCGATTGTTTTGAGCAGTATGTCGCTCGTACCGCTTGTTTTGGGAAGTAGGACACTGGAATCTGGCGTGTTTCCCCAGTATGTCGCTAAAACCGAGTGTGTTTTACAGTATATGGCTATAACCGAGTGTTATGTGTAATATATCCTTAACACAGAGTGTTTTGGGGTAGTATATCGTTAGAACCGAGTGTTTTCGTTAATAAAATGATCGAACCATGTGTGTTTGTGTTGTGTATCTCTAAAGCCGAGTGATTTGTAGAGTATGCCGCTATAACTAAGTGTTTGATGGAGTAAATCCCTAAAAGAGAGTGTTTTGAGTAGTATATCGCTCGCACCGAGTGTTTTGAGCAGTATATCGCTCGTGCCGAGTGTTTTGGGAGGTAGAATAATGTAATCTGGTTTGATTCCTTAGTATGTCGCTAAAGCCGAGTGTTTGTACAATATATTCCTATAACCGAGTGCTTCGTGTAGTATATCCTTATAAAAGCGAATGTTTTAAGCAGTATATCGCTCGTACCGATTGTTTTGAGCAGTAATGTCGCTCGTACCGCTTGTTTTGGGAAGTAGGACACTGGAATCTGGTGTGTTTCCCTAGTATGTCGCTAAAACCGAGTGTGTTTTACAGTATATCGCTATAACCGAGTGTTATGTGTAGTATATGCTTAAAACAGAGTGTTTTGAGTAGTATATCGTTAGAACCGAGTGTGTTGGTTAATAAAATGATCGAACCATGTGTGTGTGAGTTGTGTATCTCTAAAGCCGAGTGATTTGTAGAGTATGCCGCTATAACTAAGTGTTTGATGCAGTAAATCCCTAAAAGAGAGTGTTTTGAGTAGTATATCGCTCGTACCGAGTGTTTTGGGAAGTAGAATACTGGAATCTGGTGTGTTTCCCTAGTGTGTCGCTAAAGCCGAGTGTTTGTACAGTATATCCCTATAACCGAGTGCTTCGTGTAGTATATCCTTATAAAAGCGAATGTTTTAAGCAGTATATCGTTCGCACCGATTGTTTTGAGCAGTAATGTTGCTCGTACCGCTTGTTTTGGGAAGTAGGACACTGGAATCTGGTGTGTTTCCCTAGTATGTCGCTAAAACCCAGTGTGTTTTACAGTATATCGCAATACCGAGTGTTATGTATAGTATATCCTTAAAACAGAGTGTTTTGAGTAGTATATCGTTAGAACCGAGTGTGTTGGTTAATAAAATGATCGAACCATGTGTGCTTGTGTTGTGTATCTCTAAAGCCGAGTGATTTGTAGAGTATGCCGCTATAACTAAGTGTTTGATGGAGTATATCCCTAAAATCGAGTGTTTTGAGTAGTATATCGCTCGTACCGAGTGTTTTGAGCAGTATATCGCTCGTACCGAGTGTTTTGAGCAGTATATCGCTCGTACCGAGTGTTTTGCGAAGTAGAATACTGGAATCTGGTGTGTTTCCCTAGTATGTCGCTAAAGCCGAGTGTTTGTACAGTATATCCCTGTAACCGAGTGCTTCGTGTAGTATATCCTTATAAAAGCGAATGTTTGAAGCGGTATATCGCTCGTACCGATTGTTATGAGCAGTATATCGTTCGTACCGCTTGTTTTGGGAAGTAGGACACTGGCATCTGGTGTGTTTGCCTCGTATGTCGCTAAAACCGACTGTGTTTTACAATATATCGCTATAACCGAGTGTTATGTGTAATATATCCTGAACAGAGAGTGTTTTGAGTAGTATATCGTTAGAACCGAGTGTTTTCGTTAATAAAATGATTGAACCATGTGTGTTTGTGTTGTGTATCTCTAAAGCCGAGTGATTTGTAGAGTATGCCGCTATAACTAAGTGTAAGTGTTTGATGGGGTAAATCCCTAAAAGAGAGTGTTTTGAGTAGTATATCGCTCGTACCGAGTGTTTTGAGCAGTATATCGCTCGTACCGAGTGTTTTGGGAAGTAGAATACTGGAATCTGGTGTGTTTCCTTAGTATGTCGCTTAAGCCGAGTGTTTGTACAGTATATCCCTATAACCGAGTGCTTCGTGTGGTATATCCTTATGAAAGTGAATGTTTGAAGCAGTATATCGCTCGTACCGATTGTTTTGAGCAGTATGTCGCTCGTACCGCTTGTTTTGGGAAGTAGGACACTGGAATCTGGCGTGTTTCAATAGTACGTCGCTAAAACCGAGTGTGTTTTACAGTATATCGCTATAACCGAGTGTTATGTGTAATATATCCTTAAAACAGAGTGTTTTGAGTAGTATATCCTTAGAACCGAGTGTTTTCGTTAATAAAATGATCGAACCATGTGTGTTTGTGTTGTGTATCTCTAAAGCCGAGTGATTTGTAGAGTATGCCGCTATAACTAAGTGTTTGATGCAGTAAATCCCTAAAAGAGAGTGTTTTGAGTAGTATATCGCTCGTACCGAGTGTTTTGAGCAGTATATCGCTCGTACCTAGTGTTTTGGGAAGTAGAATACTGGAATCTGGTGTGTTTCCCTGGTATGTCGCTAAAGCCGAGTGTTTGTACAGTATATCCCTATAACCGAGTGCTTCGTGTAGTATATCCTTATAAAAGCGAATGTTTTAAGCAGTTATTTCGCTCTTACCGATTGTTTTGAGCAGTAATGTCGCTCGTACCGCTTGTTTTGGGAAGTAGGACACTGAAATCTGGTGTGTTTCAATAGTACGTCGCTAAAACCGAGTGTGTTTTACAGTATATCGCTATAACCGAGTGTTATGTGTAGTATATCCTTGAAACAGAGTGTTTTGAGTAGTATATCGTTAGAACCGAGTGTTTTGGTTAATAAAATGATCGAACCATGTGTGTGTGTGTTGTGTAGCTCTAAAGCCGAGTGATTTGTAGAGTATGCCGCTATAACTAAGTCTTTGATGGAGTATATCCCTAACAGAGAGTGTTTTGAGTAGTATATCGCACGTACCGAGTGTTTTGAGCAGTATATCGCTCGTACCGAGTGTTTTGGGAAGTAGAATACTGGAATCTGGTGTGTTTCCCGAGTATGTCGCTAGAGCCGAGTGTTTGTACAGTATATCCCTATCACCGGGCGCTTCGTGTAGTATATCCTTATAAAAGCGAATGTTTTAAGCAGTATATCGCTCGTACCGATTGTTTTCAGCAGTAATGTCGCTCGTACCGCTTGTTTTGGGAAGTAGGACATTGGAATCTGGTGTGTTTCCCTAGTATGTCGCTAAAACCGAGTGTGTTTTACAGTATATCGCAATACCGAGTGTTATGTGCAGTATATCCTTAAAACAGAGTGTTTTGAGTAGTATATCGTTAGAATCGAGTGTTTTGGTTAATACAATGATCGAACCATGTGTGTTCGTGTTGTGTATCTCTAAAGCCGAGTGCTTTGTAGAGTATGCCGCTATAACTAAGTGTTTGATGGAGTATATCCCTAAACGCGAGTGTTTTGAGTAGTATATCATCAAAACCGGGTGTGTTGTAGAGTATGTCGCCATTATCGAGTGTTTTGTACAGTATATACCTATAACCGAGTGTTTTCGTTAATAAAATGATCGAACCATGTGTGTTTGTGTTGTGTATCTCTAAAGCCGAGTGATTTGTAGAGTATGCCGCTATAACTAAGTGTTTGATGGCGTAAATCTCTAAAACAGAGTGTTTTGAGTAGTATATCGCTCGTACCGAGTGTTTAGAGCAGTATATCGCTCGTACCGAGTGTTTTGGGAAGTAGAATACTGGAATCTGGTGTGTTTCCCTAGTATGTCGCTAAAGCCGTGTGTTTGTACAGTATATCCCTAAAACCGAGTGCTTCGTGTAGTATATCCTTATAAAAGCGAATGTTTGAAGCAGTATATCGCTCGTACCGATTGTTTTGAGCAGTATGTCGCTCGTACCGCTTGTTTTGGGAAGTAAGACACTGGAATCTGGTGTGTTTCCCCAGTATGTCGCTAAAACCGAGTGTGTTTTACAGTATATGGCTATAACCGAGTGTTATGTGTAATATATCCTTAACACAGAGTGTTTCGGGGTAGTATATCGTTAGAACCGAGTGTTTTCGTTAATAAAATGATCGAATCATGTGTGTGTGTTGTGTATCTCTAAAGCCGAGTGATTTGTAGAGTATGCTGCTATAACTAAGTGTTTGATGGAGTAAATCCCTAAAATCGAGTGTTTTGAGTAGTATATCGCTCGCACCGAGTGTTTTGAGCAGTATATCGCTCGTACCGAGTGTTTTGAGTAGTATATCGCTCGTACCGAGTGTTTTGAGCAGTATATCGCTCGTGCCGAGTGTTTTGGGAAGTAGAATAATGTAATCTGGTTTGATTCCCTAGTATGTCGCTAAAGCCGAGTGTTTGTACAATATATCCCTATAACCGAGTGCTTCGTGTAGTATATCCTTATAAAAGCGAATGTTTTAAGCAGTATATCGCTCGTACCGATTGTTTTGAGCAGTAATGTCGCTCGTACCGCTTGTTTTGGGAAGTAGGACACTGGAATCTGGTGTGTTTCCCTAGTATGTAGCTAAAACCGAGTGTGTTTTACAGTATATCGCAATACCGAGTGTTATGTATAGTATATCCTTAAAACAGAGTGTTTTGAGTAGTATATCGTTAGAACCGAGTGTATTGCTTAATAAAATGATCGAACCATGTGTGTGTGAGTTGTGTATCTCTAAAGACGAGTGATTTGTAGAGTATGCCGCTATAACTAAGTGTTTGATGGAGTATAACCCTAACAGAGAGTGTTTTGAGTAGTATATCGCTCGTACCGAGTGTTTTGAGCAGTATATCGCTCGTACCGAGTGTTTTGGGAAGTAGAATACTGGAATCTGGTGTGTTTCCCTAGTGTGTCGCTAAAGCCGAGTGTTTGTACAGTATATCCCTATAACCGAGTGCTTCGTGTAGTATATCCTTATAAAAGCGAATGTTTTAAGCAGTATATCGTTCGCACCGATTGTTTTGAGCAGTAATGTTGCTCGTACCGCTTGTTTTGGGAAGTAGGACACTGGAATCTGGTGTGTTTCCCTAGTATGTCGCTAAAACCCAGTGTGTTTTACAGTATATCGCAATACCGAGTGTTATGTATAGTATATCCTTAAAACAGAGTGTTTTGAGTAGTATATCGTTAGAACCGAGTGTGTTGGTTAATAAAATGATCGAACCATGTGTGCTTGTGTTGTGTATCTCTAAAGCCGAGTGATTTGTAGAGTATGCCGCTATAACTAAGTGTTTGATGGAGTATATCCCTAAAATCGAGTGTTTTGAGTAGTATATCGCTCGTACCGAGTGTTTTGAGCAGTATATCGCTCGTACCGAGTGTTTTGAGCAGTATATCGCTCGTACCGAGTGTTTTGCGAAGTAGAATACTGGAATCTGGTGTGTTTCCCTAGTATGTCGCTAAAGCCGAGTGTTTGTACAGTATATCCCTATAACCGAGTGCTTCGTGTAGTATATCCTTATAAAAGCGAATGTTTGAAGCGGTATATCGCTCGTACCGATTGTTTTGAGCAGTATATCGTTCGTACCGCTTGTTTTGGGAAGTAGAATACTGGAATCTGGTGTGTTTCCTTAGTATGTCGCTAAAGCCGAGTGTTTGTACCGTATATCCCTATAACCGAGTGCTTCGTGTGGTATATCCTTATGAAAGTGAATGTTTGAAGCAGTATATCGCTCGTACCGATTGTTTTGAGCAGTATGTCGCTCGTACCGCTTGTTTTGGGAAGTAGGACACTGGCATCTGGTGTGTTTCCCTCGTATGTCGCTAAAACCGACTGTGTTTTACAATATATCGCTATAACCGAGTGTTATGTGTAATATATCCTGAACAGAGTGTTTTGAGTAGTATATCCTTAGAACCGAGTGTTTTGGTTAATAAAATGATCGAACCATGTGTGTTTGTGTTGTGTATCTCTAAAGCCGAGTGATTTGTAGAGTATGCCGCTATAACTAAGTGTTTGATGCAGTAAATCCCTGAAAGAGAGTGTTTTGAGTAGTATATCGCTCGTACCGAGTGTTTTGAGCAGTATATCGCTCGTACCGAGTGTTTTGAGCAGTATATCGCTCGTACCGAGTGTTTTGAGCAGTATATCGCTCGTACCGAGTGTTTTGCGAAGTAGAATACTGGAATCTGGTGTGTTTCCCTAGTATGTCGCTAAAGCCGAGTGTTTGTACAGTATATCCCTGTAACCGAGTGCTTCGTGTAGTATATCCTTATAAAAGCGAATGTTTGAAGCGGTATATCGCTCGTACCGATTGTTATGAGCAGTATATCGTTCGTACCGCTTGTTTTGGGAAGTAGGACACTGGCATCTGGTGTGTTTCCCTCGTATGTCGCTAAAACCGACTGTGTTTTACAATATATCGCTATAACCGAGTGTTATGTGTAATATATCCTGAACAGAGAGTGTTTTGAGTAGTATATCGTTAGAACCGAGTGTTTTCGTTAATAAAATGATTGAACCATGTGTGTTTGTGTTGTGTATCTCTAAAGCCGAGTGATTTGTAGAGTATGCCGCTATAACTAAGTGTAAGTGTTTGATGGAGTAAATCCCTAAAAGAGAGTGTTTTGAGTAGTATATCGCTCGTACCGAGTGTTTTGAGCAGTATATCGCTCATACCGAGTGTTTTGGGAAGTAGAATACTGGAATCTGGTGTGTTTCCTTAGTATGTCGCTTAAGCCGAGTGTTTGTACCGTATATCCCTATAACCGAGTGCTTCGTGTGGTATATCCTTATGAAAGTGAATGTTTGAAGCAGTATATCGCTCGTACCGATTGTTTTGAGCAGTATGTCGCTCGTACCGCTTGTTTTGGGAAGTAGGACACTGGAATCTGGCGTGTTTCAATAGTACGTCGCTAAAACCGAGTGTGTTTTACAGTATATCGCTATAACCGAGTGTTATGTGTAATATATCCTTAAAACAGAGTGTTTTGAGTAGGATATCCTTAGAACCGAGTGTTTTCGTTAATAAAATGATCGAACCATGTGTGTTTGTGTTGTGTATCTCTAAAGCCGAGTGATTTGTAGAGTATGCCGCTATAACTAAGTGTTTGATGCAGTAAATCCCTAAAAGAGAGTGTTTTGAGTAGTATATCGCTCGTACCGAGTGTTTTGAGCAGTATATCGCTCGTACCTAGTGTTTTGGGAAGTAGAATACTGGAATCTGGTGTGTTTCCCTATTATGTCGCTAAAGCCGAGTGTTTGTACAGTATATCCCTATAACCGAGTGTTTCGTGTAGTATATCCTTATAAAAGCGAATGTTTTAAGCAGTTATTTCGCTCTTACCGATTGTTTTGAGCAGTAATGTCGCTCGTACCGCTTGTTTTGGGAAGTAGGACACTGAAATCTGGTGTGTTTCAATAGTACGTCGCTAAAACCGAGTGTGTTTTACAGTATATCGCTATAACCGAGTGTTATGTGTAGTATATCCTTGAAACAGAGTGTTTTGAGTAGTATATCGTTAGAACCGAGTGTTTTGGTTAATAAAATGATCGAACCATGTGTGTGTGTGTTGTGTAGCTCTAAAGCCGAGTGATTTGTAGAGTATGCCGCTATAACTAAGTCTTTGATGGAGTATATCCCTAACAGAGAGTGTTTTGAGTAGTATATCGCACGTACCGAGTGTTTTGAGCAGTATATCGCTCGTACCGAGTGTTTTGGGAAGTAGAATACTGGAATCTGGTGTGTTTCCCGAGTATGTCGCTAGAGCCGAGTGTTTGTACAGTATATCCCTATCACCGGTTGCTTCGTGTAGTATATCCTTATAAAAGCGAATGTTTTAAGCAGTATATCGCTCGTACCGATTGTTTTCAGCAGTAATGTCGCTCGTACCGCTTGTTTTGGGAAGTAGGACACTGGAATCTGGTGTGTTTCCCTAGTATGTCGCTAAAACCGAGTGTGTTTTACAGTATATCGCAATACCGAGTGTTATGTGCAGTATATCCTTAAAACAGAGTGTTTTGAGTAGTATATCGTTAGAATCGAGTGTTTTGGTTAATACAATGATCGAACCATGTGTGTTCGTGTTGTGTATCTCTAAAGCCGAGTGCTTTGTAGAGTATGCCGCTATAACTAAGTGTTTGATGGAGTATATCCCTAAACGCGAGTGTTTTGAGTAGTATATCATCGAAACCGGGTGTGTTGTAGAGTATGTCGCCATTATCGAGTGTTTTGTACAGTATATACCTATAACCGAGTGTTTTCGTTAATAAAATGATCGAACCATGTGTGTTTGTGTTGTGTATCTCTAAAGCCGAGTGATTTGTAGAGTATGCCGCTATAACTAAGTGTTTGATGGCGTAAATCTCTAAAAGAGAGTGTTTTGAGTAGTATATCGCTCGTACCGAGTGTTTAGAGCAGTATATCGCTCGTACCGAGTGTTTTGGGAAGTAGAATACTGGAATCTGGTGTGTTTCCCTAGTATGTCGCTAAAGCCGTGTGTTTGTACAGTATATCCCTAAAACCGAGTGCTTCGTGTAGTATATCCTTATAAAAGCGAATGTTTGAAGCAGTATATCGCTCGTACCGATTGTTTTGAGCAGTATGTCGCTCGTACCGCTTGTTTTGGGAAGTAGGACACTGGAATCTGGCGTGTTTCCCCAGTATGTAGCTAAAACCGAGTGTGTTTTACAGTATATCGCAATACCGAGTGTTATGTATAGTATATCCTTAAAACAGAGTGTTTTGAGTAGTATATCGTTAGAACCGAGTGTTTTCGTTAATAAAATGATCGAACCATGTGTGTTTGTGTTGTGTATCTCTAAAGCCGAGTGATTTGTAGAGTATGCTGCTATAACTAAGTGTTTGATGGAGTATATCCCTAACAGAGAGTGTTTTGAGTAGTATATCGCTCGTACCGAGTGTTTTGAGCAGTATATCGCTCGTACCGAGTGTTTTGGGAAGTAGAATACTGGAATCTTGTGTGTTTCCCTAGTGTGTCGCTAAAGCCGAGTGTTTGTACAGTATATCCCTATAACCGAGTGCTTCGTGTAGTATATCCTTATGAAAGCGAATGTTTTAAGCAGTATATCGTTCGCACTGATTGTTTTGAGCAGTAATGTTGCTCGTACCGCTTGTTTTGGGAAGTAGGACACTGGAATCTGGTGTGTTTCCCTAGTATGTCGCTAAAACCCAGTGTGTTTTACAGTATATCGCAATACCGAGTGTTATGTATAGTATATCCTTAAAACAGAGTGTTTTGAGTAGTATATCGTTAGAACCGAGTGTGTTGGTTAATAAAATGATCGAACCATGTGTGCTTGTGTTGTGTATCTCTAAAGCCGAGTGATTTGTAGAGTATGCCGCTATAACTAAGTGTTTGATGGAGTATATCCCTAAAATCGGGTGTTTTGAGTAGTATATCGCTCGTACCGAGTGTTTTGAGCAGTATATCGCTCGTACCGAGTGTTTTGAGCAGTATATCGCTCGTACCGAGTGTTTTGCGAAGTAGAATACTGGAATCTGGTGTGTTTCCCTAGTATGTCGCTAAAGCCGAGTGTTTGTACAGTATATCCCTATAACCGAGTGCTTCGTGTAGTATATCCTTATAAAAGCGAATGTTTGAAGCGGTATATCGCTCGTACCGATTGTTTTGAGCAGTATATCGTTCGTACCGCTTGTTTTGGGAAGTAGGACACTGGCATCTGGTGTGTTTCCCTCGTATGTCGCTAAAACCGACTGTGTTTTACAATATATCGCTATAACCGAGTGTTATGTGTAATATATCCTGAACACAGTGTTTTGAGTAGTATATCGTTAGAACCGAGTGTTTTCGTTAATAAAATGATTGAACCATGTGTGTTTGTGTTGTGTATCTCTAAAGCCGAGTGATTTGTAGAGTATGCCGCTATAACTAAGTGTAAGTGTTTGATGGAGTAAATCCCTAAAAGAGAGTGTTTTGAGTAGTATATCGCTCGTACCGAGTGTTTTGAGAAGTATATCGCTCGTACCGAGTGTTTTGGGAAGTAGAATACTGGAATCTGGTGTGTTTCCCTAGTATGTCGCTAAAGCCGTGTGTTTGTACAGTATATCCCTAAAACCGAGTGCTTCGTGTAGTATATCCTTATAAAAGCGAATGTTTGAAGCAGTATATCGCTCGTACCGATTGTTTTGAGCAGTATGTCGCTCGTACCGCTTGTTTTGGGAAGTAGGACACTGGAATCTGGCATGTTTCCCCAGTATGTCGCTAAAACCGAGTGTGTTTTACAGTATATGGCTATAACCGAGTGTTATGTGTAATATATCCTTAACACAGAGTGTTTTGGGGTAGTATATCGTTAGAACCGAGTGTTTTCGTTAATAAAATGATCGAACCATGTGTGTTTGTGTTTTGTATCTCTAAAGCCGAGTGATTTGTAGAGTATGCCGCTATAACTAAGTGTTTGATGGAGTAAATCCCTAAAAGAGAGTGTTTTGAGTAGTATATCGCTCGCACCGAGTGTTTTGAGCAGTATATCGCTCGTGCCGAGTGTTTTGGGAAGTAGAATAATGTAATCTGGTTTGATTCCCTAGTATGTCGCTAAAGCCGAGTGTTTGTACAATATATCCCTATAACCGAGTGCTTCGTGTAGTATATCCTTATAAAAGCGAATGTTTGAAGCAGTATATCGCTCGTACCGATTGTTTTGAGCAGTATGTCGCTCGTACCGCTTGTTTTGGGAAGTAGGACACTGGAATCTGGTGTGTTTCCCTAGTATGTCGCTAAAACCGAGCGTGTTTTACAGTATATCGCAATACCAAGTGTTATGTGCAGTATATCCTTAAAACAGAGTGTTTTGAGTAGTATATCGTTAGAACCGAGTGTTTTGGTTAATACAATGATCGAACCATGTGTGTTCGTGCTGTGTATCTCTAAAGCCGAGTGCTTTGTAGAGTATGCCGCTATAACTAAGTGTTTGATGGAGTATATCCCTAAAAGCGAGTGTTTTGAGTAGTATATCATCAAAACCGGGTGTGTTGTAGAGTATGTCGCCATTATCGGGTGTTTTGTACAGTATATCCCTATAACCGAGTGTTTTCGTTAATAAAATGATCGAACCATGTGTGTTTGTGTTGTGTATCTCTAAAGCCGAGTGATTTGTAGAGTATGCCGCTATAACTAAGTGTTTGATGGAGTAAATCTCTAAAAGAGAGTGTTTTGAGTAGTATATCGCTCGTACCGAGTGTTTTGAGCAGTATATCGCTCGTACCGAGTGTTTTGGGAAGTAGAATACTGGAATCTGGTGTGTTTCCCTAGTATGTGGCCAAAGCCGTGTGTTTGTACAGTATATCCCTAAAACCGAGTGCTTCGTGTAGTATATCCTTATAAAAGCGAATGTTTGAAGCAGTACATCGCTCGTACCGATTGTTTTGAGCAGTATGTCGCTCGTACCGCTTGTTTTGGGAAGTAGGACACTGGAATCTGGCGTGTTTCCCCAGTATGTCGCTAAAACCGAGTGTGTTTTACAGTATATGGCTATAACCGAGTGTTATGTGTAATATATCCTTAACACAGAGTGTTTTGGGGTAGTATATCGTTAGAACCGAGTGTTTTCGTTAATAAAATGATCGAACCATGTGTGTTTGTGTTGTGTATCTCTAAAGCCGAGTGATTTGTAGAGTATGCCGCTATAACTAAGTGTTTGATGGAGTAAATCCCTAAAAGAGAGTGTTTTGAGTAGTATATCGCTCGCACCGAGTGTTTTGAGCAGTATATCGCTCGTGCCGAGTGTTTTGGGAGGTAGAATAATGTAATCTGGTTTGATTCCTTAGTATGTCGCTAAAGCCGAGTGTTTGTACAATATATTCCTATAACCGAGTGCTTCGTGTAGTATATCCTTATAAAAGCGAATGTTTTAAGCAGTATATCGCTCGTACCGATTGTTTTGAGCAGTAATGTCGCTCGTACCGCTTGTTTTGGGAAGTAGGACACTGGAATCTGGTGTGTTTCCCTAGTATGTCGCTAAAACCGAGTGTGTTTTACAGTATATCGCTATAACCGAGTGTTATGTGTAGTATATGCTTAAAACAGAGTGTTTTGAGTAGTATATCGTTAGAACCGAGTGTGTTGGTTAATAAAATGATCGAACCATGTGTGTGTGAGTTGTGTATCTCTAAAGCCGAGTGATTTGTAGAGTATGCCGCTATAACTAAGTGTTTGATGCAGTAAATCCCTAAAAGAGAGTGTTTTGAGTAGTATATCGCTCGTACCGAGTGTTTTGGGAAGTAGAATACTGGAATCTGGTGTGTTTCCCTAGTGTGTCGCTAAAGCCGAGTGTTTGTACAGTATATCCCTATAACCGAGTGCTTCGTGTAGTATATCCTTATAAAAGCGAATGTTTTAAGCAGTATATCGTTCGCACCGATTGTTTTGAGCAGTAATGTTGCTCGTACCGCTTGTTTTGGGAAGTAGGACACTGGAATCTGGTGTGTTTCCCTAGTATGTCGCTAAAACCCAGTGTGTTTTACAGTATATCGCAATACCGAGTGTTATGTATAGTATATCCTTAAAACAGAGTGTTTTGAGTAGTATATCGTTAGAACCGAGTGTGTTGGTTAATAAAATGATCGAACCATGTGTGCTTGTGTTGTGTATCTCTAAAGCCGAGTGATTTGTAGAGTATGCCGCTATAACTAAGTGTTTGATGGAGTATATCCCTAAAATCGAGTGTTTTGAGTAGTATATCGCTCGTACCGAGTGTTTTGAGCAGTATATCGCTCGTACCGAGTGTTTTGAGCAGTATATCGCTCGTACCGAGTGTTTTGCGAAGTAGAATACTGGAATCTGGTGTGTTTCCCTAGTATGTCGCTAAAGCCGAGTGTTTGTACAGTATATCCCTGTAACCGAGTGCTTCGTGTAGTATATCCTTATAAAAGCGAATGTTTGAAGCGGTATATCGCTCGTACCGATTGTTATGAGCAGTATATCGTTCGTACCGCTTGTTTTGGGAAGTAGGACACTGGCATCTGGTGTGTTTGCCTCGTATGTTGCTAAAACCGACTGTGTTTTACAATATATCGCTATAACCGAGTGTTATGTGTAATATATCCTGAACAGAGAGTGTTTTGAGTAGTATATCGTTAGAACCGAGTGTTTTCGTTAATAAAATGATTGAACCATGTGTGTTTGTGTTGTGTATCTCTAAAGCCGAGTGATTTGTAGAGTATGCCGCTATAACTAAGTGTAAGTGTTTGATGGCGTAAATCCCTAAAAGAGAGTGTTTTGAGTAGTATATCGCTCGTACCGAGTGTTTTGAGCAGTATATCGCTCGTACCGAGTGTTTTGGGAAGTAGAATACTGGAATCTGGTGTGTTTCCTTAGTATGTCGCTTAAGCCGAGTGTTTGTACAGTATATCCCTATAACCGAGTGCTTCGTGTGGTATATCCTTATGAAAGTGAATGTTTGAAGCAGTATATCGCTCGTACCGATTGTTTTGAGCAGTATGTCGCTCGTACCGCTTGTTTTGGGAAGTAGGACACTGGAATCTGGCGTGTTTCAATAGTACGTCGCTAAAACCGAGTGTGTTTTACAGTATATCGCTATAACCGAGTGTTATGTGTAATATATCCTTAAAACAGAGTGTTTTGAGTAGTATATCCTTAGAACCGAGTGTTTTCGTTAATAAAATGATCGAACCATGTGTGTTTGTGTTGTGTATCTCTAAAGCCGAGTGATTTGTAGAGTATGCCGCTATAACTAAGTGTTTGATGCAGTAAATCCCTAAAAGAGAGTGTTTTGAGTAGTATATCGCTCGTACCGAGTGTTTTGAGCAGTATATCGCTCGTACCTAGTGTTTTGGGAAGTAGAATACTGGAATCTGGTGTGTTTCCCTGGTATGTCGCTAAAGCCGAGTGTTTGTACAGTATATCCCTATAACCGAGTGCTTCGTGTAGTATATCCTTATAAAAGCGAATGTTTTAAGCAGTTATTTCGCTCTTACCGATTGTTTTGAGCAGTAATGTCGCTCGTACCGCTTGTTTTGGGAAGTAGGACACTGAAATCTGGTGTGTTTCAATAGTACGTCGCTAAAACCGAGTGTGTTTTACAGTATATCGCTATAACCGAGTGTTATGTGTAGTATATCCTTGAAACAGAGTGTTTTGAGTAGTATATCGTTAGAACCGAGTGTTTTGGTTAATAAAATGATCGAACCATGTGTGTGTGTGTTGTGTAGCTCTAAAGCCGAGTGATTTGTAGAGTATGCCGCTATAACTAAGTCTTTGATGGAGTATATCCCTAACAGAGAGTGTTTTGAGTAGTATATCGCACGTACCGAGTGTTTTGAGCAGTATATCGCTCGTACCGAGTGTTTTGGGAAGTAGAATACTGGAATCTGGTGTGTTTCCCGAGTATGTCGCTAGAGCCGAGTGTTTGTACAGTATATCCCTATCACCGGGCGCTTCGTGTAGTATATCCTTATAAAAGCGAATGTTTTAAGCAGTATATCGCTCGTACCGATTGTTTTCAGCAGTAATGTCGCTCGTACCGCTTGTTTTGGGAAGTAGGACATTGGAATCTGGTGTGTTTCCCTAGTATGTCGCTAAAACCGAGTGTGTTTTACAGTATATCGCAATACCGAGTGTTATGTGCAGTATATCCTTAAAACAGAGTGTTTTGAGTAGTATATCGTTAGAATCGAGTGTTTTGGTTAATACAATGATCGAACCATGTGTGTTCGTGTTGTGTATGTCTAAAGCCGAGTGCTTTGTAGAGTATGCCGCTATAACTAAGTGTTTGATGGAGTATATCCGTAAACGCGAGTGTTTTGAGTAGTATATCATCAAAACCGGGTGTGTTGTAGAGTATGTCGCCATTATCGAGTGTTTTGTACAGTATATACCTATAACCGAGTGTTTTCGTTAATAAAATGATCGAACCATGTGTGTTTGTGTTGTGTATCTCTAAAGCCGAGTGATTTGTAGAGTATGCCGCTATAACTAAGTGTTTGATGGCGTAAATCTCTAAAACAGAGTGTTTTGAGTAGTATATCGCTCGTACCGAGTGTTTAGAGCAGTATATCGCTCGTACCGAGTGTTTTGGGAAGTAGAATACTGGAATCTGGTGTGTTTCCCTAGTATGTCGCTAAAGCCGT
>CAXHSH010000648.1:0-13402 GCA_964019135.1 Arenicola marina
AGCGGGTTTACCTGGGAGGGCGGGGTATGTTAGGTGGTGGAAGGCGGAAGGGGTTAGGGACACTGCCGCCAAGATGTCTGGTCCCTGGGTGGATCCGTCACGGAACTGCTCAGTGAGCGTGAGGCAGGAACAACACATCTCGTTCTCCGACACGGCAACGAACGAGACCACAACGAGATGTGACCCCAACCAAACAAACAGACAGCGCGAGTAACGTACGACCGCCATCTTGTGGGAGATTGGAAAAGTGACTTCGCTGAGCGAGGAGCTCCGTCGCCAGTCTACAACGTTCTCAATAACATCTTCAACATTGGTCTTTAATATATTGGTTAGACAGCGAACCAAACCGGAAGGGACATATGGATGGTCCGCAGTGTAAGGTCATGACACGGTTCACAGGAAGAGTGGTTTATAAAGACGCCGCGTCGGGTTTGTGGCGCCACTGTCGTCGGCGGTGATCCATATTTTGGGCTGGTCGAGTTGAGAGAGAGGAAGAAGGGAGGGGGGGAAGCCGGGGCGGCCAGTGGATGAGGCGGGGGCGGGGTGGAGCCAGACATCGGGCGACAATACACCCCATGGTTGTGAGGGATCACAGACAATAAGCCCATGTTTTCCTTGTTCATCGCTCGGTGAACATAAAATATTGCCGAACAGACCGCTCTGGGGGGTCGGGCGGGGGGGTGGGGGCGGGGATGGCAATGTTACTGGTTAATGTTGCCTGGCTGGCGTTCACGGGGACAAGAGGGTAAGGACCAAGGTGTGAGGTGGGGGTGGCGTAGAGGGGTCGTGGGGTTTGGTGGTGCCAGATAACCAGTGCCAGCGCCCCCTTGCGCCGGGATCACCCACCGGCCAGTTTATTATATTGAAGCTTCGCCCGCAGTCATTTTTCTTCCCAAACTGATATCTCGTTCGATCATTGCTCGTCGACCACCAACTCACCAACACTACCAGTCAAACACTCCTCACCCCCAGTCCACCCTCCCCGGTGCCCGGGCTAGCTTCCATGCCCCCCCCCCCTCTCCTCGCTGCGGTCAGCCAGCCCTTGGTCCGCCACACAACAAAGCCGCTCCGCATTCCGGCGGACTCTGTCTCCATTGTGTCAGGGGATGGAGTCAATAATGTAGACAGCGGCCAATAACTGCCGGCAGATCCATTACTGTTCGTGTCCGAGGCCCGCAAGACCCCACTCCCGGGCCTGAGGGTAAGAGAGAGAGGGGGAGAGGGGGAGAGAGGAGGGGCGCCGCCAGCCAGCCCCACTCCGGCACCCCGTCACCCTCGCCCCCGACCCGGGGGTCGGGACCCTTCCTGTCGTCGCTAATGCTTCCCGCCCTCCTCTCCCGCCCGCACCCCCCCCCCCTCCTCCCCGTCCCATGCCCACCCCCCCCCACTTCCCTCCCGCCCCGACATTTCCGCGCAGTTCGCTTTGCCCACAATGGGAGTGCTTTACAGGCGGGGACATCACTTCGGCAATCTGCTCAAGACGCCGATGCCAGACCAACCTTCTATGACCGACACGCCGGCAGTTTTACCACTAACAGTGCGGCTAACAGGGGATCCCTTACACCGCCGAGTGCTCCACGGTTACCTCCCGAGGCACCCTCTAATTGATCATCAACCCCCTGCCGGGTAATCGGCGCCGGCGCGAGCGCGGGGGCCCCGCCGGCAGCCCCTTAAACCGGAAGTCACCCACCGACTCCATTGAGGCCCGAGCGAGGCTCGTTTTGGCGTCATTCCGCTACGCGGCGCTTCCTGTATCACTCCATCGACGTCACCGACTTATGAACTTTTCCCGCGCAACAATTTTCTGTTGCTTGTCCATCCGCGGGACCTAGAGACGGACCGACTGTAAGGACACCACTTTCCGAGGTCTCTCGTCGTGGTCACTTAGGCCGCACAAAAGGCAGGGCGAGCGGGCGGATAGGCCGAAGTCATTATAACACCGGGAGCTGAGAAGTTAGCATTCCCTCTCTGGCCTTTGGCCCAAATTGCGACAGAACGTTTCCATATTCATATAGCGCGTGTAATCAGGATCGGCGGCAGTCCGCCATTGGATTCTCTTTGTTCAGGGGGAGACCAGGGAAAGTGCGCTAAAGTGAGCGGTAAACGCCGGTGACCGTCTGACCAGGGTGAAGATGCTAGGTGGGCCTTCCTTCTGTATTTCTCTGCCCCCCTCCCCCCACATCTCTCTCTCTCTTCCTCCCCTTCTCTCTTTCCTCCAATCTCTCTCTGCCTCTGTTCCTCACTATTTCTGTCCCCCTCTGTTCCACTTTCTCTGTCCCTCTCTTCATCTTTCTGTCCCCCTCTCTACCTATTTCTGTCCCTCTCTTCCTCTTTCTGTCCCCCTCTCTACCTATTTCTGTCCCTCTCTTCCTCTTTCTGTCCCCCTCTCTACCTATTTCTGTCCCTCTCTTCCTCTTTCTCCGTCCCCCCCTTCCTCTTTCTCTGTCCCTCCCTTCCTCTTTCTCTGTCCCCTTCTCTACCTCGGCTTGTGCCTCAAGCCACTCTTCCCTTCACTTACCTGTTGGTTGTTCACACGGACTATCCTTCACCGTCCAACGAACTTAAGTCAAACTCTACCCAGACCGGGCGAAATATCCTCCCTTGCCATCTCATCTGCTGCCGCCATAGCAACCCCCCCCCATACATACAGACAGATGACGGCTCCTGCCTCACTGTACCAGGCACCCGTCCCTCCCTCCCACCCTATCGCGGCAGGCACCTTCACTACCCCCAACTGATCCATGCCAAACTTTTTGTTGCCTGTCCTAAAAGTGAAGACACCCAAGTCAGCACCCCGCTGCCGGTGACGTCATTGGCGGACCCCCGGTGAGGGTGAGGGAGGGGGGGGGGGAGGCGGTGTCTGGATCTGGGGGTGGGTGCCTGGGGGATGTCAGCGAGCGGGGAGGGGCGAAGTGGTGGGGGGGTGCGAGGGGTGGGTGCATGAGAGCGTTCTTGGGGCAAAAGTTGGCTATGTATTCTGAGGGCGAAAATGTGGTTTAGGGGCGGGAATGTGGTGTGAGGGCGGGATTGCGAAGTGTGGGCGGGATTTCGGTGTGGGGGCGGGATTGCGGTGTGGGGCGGGATTGCGGTGTTAGGGCGGGATTCTGGTGTGGGGTCGCTGGTGGAAACGGGAGGGTGGTCTGAGGGGCGGGTGTGTGATCCTGGAGCGGGGGGGGGGTGATGTGGGGGCGATACTGGGGGCGGGGGGGGGCATTGCGATGTGGGGGTGCCCCGTTTCTCCCCATCAAAGTGATGTTGAGGCGTTCCCACCCGGCTACAAGCCCAGCTTATCCACAACATATCCTATCTACCTGACTAGGAACACAGAGCGGGGCAACTTCGATCCGCGCGATGGGAAACTAAGGCAAGACTATTGGAGTATGAACGCTCCTTCCGTGGACCCCCCCCCCCTTCCTAGCGCCACTCCCACCCTGCCCATATCTCACTTCCTGGAGCTTCTCCGACGCAGTGGAAGACACACAAACACGCTATCAGTCGCTGCCATCACTTCCCCCACTTTACGTCAACTCACCCACAGACCATTCACATTTACCCCTCACAGAAATTATAAAAACCACCGGATGGCCAAACTGGGGTGTGGTGGTGGTGGGGGGGCGTGCTGTGGATGCCGGGGTGGGGGGGGGGGTCACCCGGCCGGACTGAGGTGGTCCGGGAGCGGCGTCCACATTCACTCGGCTCGACTCAACACCTCCGCTAAGCCGGAACTACTTGGCACTACTTTGCGCGGCGGCGTAACACGTGTATCGGTGGCGGTAAAGTGGCCGACGAGAGTCGTTCTTTCATCGGAGGTTAAATAAGCTTTCTCCGCCACTCACGAGAGCTTTCCACATTTCCCTCAAAAGACGACTAATTGCTTTGGAAACAGACGTGGCACTGGCTCCCTGCCTCCTCCAACAACACACGCGGGGGCTGGGTCCCTGCCTCACCCAAAACATAGGCAACAGCTGAGAGGGGTTCGCCTCCACCCCTTCCCCCTCCAATATCCCCTCTCAACCTCCCCCCCCCCCGTTCACCCTCCCCCCCGCCAACACCCCAAGGCGCCCCTTCATACCACGGCCGGTGATAGACAGTGAGACCCCAAGTCACAACTATTACCGCTGATCGAAGGAAACAAAGCAGAACTCGCCAAGGGCCTCCCAAGTAACGGAACCTCACTTTGCTTCAAAAGAGAGAAAAGTAATATTTCAAGTCGTTTCCTGTTCTATCTATTCCACGAATAGCAAAACTAGCATAGGCTACCTACGGGGAAAGTCAAAGTAAAAAATTGAATTGAGTTGCAAATATTGAACCTAAAGGCGAGCGTCTGCATGATACTAAATGAAAACAAGAGCCGAAATCAGCCGGAGGCTGAGGCTTACTGACAGAAGTGACTTCATCTTTGACGCACACGTCTGTGACACCATTTATGCGCCGAAACTATGGTACAGGCGATGACATGCAGAAACACATATACTATAAGCTGCTCCTGCCTCGTGCTGGCTACATGATGCCTTCAGTGGGCAGACTGGGTTAAACAGCTCCTTGAACGAACAATTTGGGCTCAATAGCGCTATAAACGGGCAAATTGGAATAGTTACCGCCTTCAGCGGCCAATTTGGGCTAAACATGGCCTTCGATGGCCAATTTGGGCTCAATAGTGCCGATATCCCAAGGCAGTTCTAGCCCACACTGCCCACTGAAAGCCGTATTGGGCTCGCTGAAAGCGCAATTTAGCCCAAATTGAACCTCTACGATGCGGATGCTGGAATAGCACAATCTAACGGCTGCTGTTCAACGCGGGCTGTTTTCCCACATAGAGGGCGCCATTTTGAGTGAATTCGGCCAAATCCCGAGTTTCTACGTGTCCTTGGTCCCGCCCTAATGCCTGTTCTCGGACTCGTCATTGCTAAATTACGGAGCCCTCTAGCGTCAAAACTAAGCGTGCTAGGCTAGAAGCGAATGCGGATTCCTCACCAAAGTCGACGTTTGCCCGTCCTTTCAAACCAGTCCCGACTCTCTAGCGTCGCTATTAAGCAAACGGCGGCCATCGCAAAGCAGACCCATTGCCGCTCGATATCGCCGTTGACTCATAATGGGAGCTTCAGCAAACGGGGGGTGCACCTCTTGCGAGCGCTGTAGCGGCCAAACTAAGCGTCCTAGAGCAATTCTATCGCCATTTACCATAGATAAGCTTACACTTGCCTCTCGCTTCATGCCAAATCTGGGCTCCCTAGCTCAAATATTAACCGAGTTACGGCCCTTTCAAGTTCAATACGCCGTTTAACGCGAGGTGCACGTCAGTTTTGACCTACACGTTTCCGTACCACAAACAAAGTTACGCCCGCCAGCAGTTGTCCCTTGATATAAGGTACAGCGTCAAATCAACCGGTAGTCGCTATGAGGTATAATAGTCCAGTAATAGAGGTTATACAATTATGACGTCATCACGTCATGGTGACGTCATGGCATGACGCACGGCAACATCCAAATAACTAAACACAAACATTTATGCCCTCAATCCAAAACGTTGATTAGAACGGCGGTAGGTCTGTTAGTTCTTCAGATATAGCTTCACCTAATTACCGAAACCTGCTATTCTTCACCATTATGGATAAATGAAAAACGAGCAGACGAAGAAAAGACTCTGCAGCTAAGATGAGAAGGATAATAATGCTTTACTGCCAATAGTAATCTGGAGACATATCTACCCTACCATTATACGCAAAGATCGAAGGTCTAGCTAGTTTTTCTGATTTTTGACGAATTTGCTAAGTTAGAGGGAATTTGTATACTTTATCATTGGGAAAATCTTCGGTTGCCATGGAAACGAAAATGAGGCGCGCCTTTGCCGTCAGCCTACCCTGATTCTCTTGTACACGTCCAGATCTCGCACCGAGGTAAAGCAAAGTGAGATTGCATAACCGGAAGTACGTCATATTGAAGGAAGTTTGATTATCTCTATAGGGTCCCATGTTAAACGCGTTCGACTATATACCGAAAAGTTACAAGGCTATGTCACCGTGTTTATAGTTAATGACTCATCCTACTACTATCCATCAACAACTGAAAACATAGAGCGTTGGCTTCAATAGGACGCCCGTGGGAGCCCCTGCAAGCCCCAAAAATCCCTATCTTTCACAATAGGGAAAATTTCAAAAAAATCCTGTGACGTCAGTTCTTATCCGAATTTCATCTAGTAAGGACCATGGTTACTGGGTACCTTGTTTAACCAACGAAAAAATCCCGAAACTGTTTGATGCAGGCACCTATGAAATACGGGGCAAACAAAATTTCCCCAGCCTGAGAGATTGAGGGCTTTAACATGGGAGGTCCCATTGGGAATTGCCGTCACTCCTGGAACCGGAAGTAAGATTGGAACATATTGTTTTTATTATTCTGCTGAACTAGGAATCTTTTTCCCTACCATATGGCGCCATTTTTGTATTTTTAGCATTTTTTTCCGATTTTTGACGATTTTTTGTATGTACCAAAAGTGACGTCATCCTGACGTCATATGACGCATGCGAAAAATCTCAGATTTCACAGGGGCTAATTTCATTTATATTTTTATGAGAGGCCAGAACACCAGAGTGATATCTTTAACCTAAAGTGGTCAAATCGCAGCACAACCGTTCAAGGTCATCTTTGGCGTTTTTCGGAAAACATAAAACGTCATGTAGCTCGAAAATGAGTATGACGCGTCAAAAAGTGATCAACGGCTGAAAGATGCGCCTTAAATAGTAGCACATTCTGAAACTTACCCGAAGTCTCTAGATCTAATATTAAGGGAGATAGACGCGTTCTTAACTTTTTTTTCAAAAAATCGCTGTGACCTTGACCTTTGACCTACATATGCCAATAACGAACTTAGCCGAGCTATTTCACCAGTCTACCTTTTGGTCAAGACCGATGCTCGTAGCTGTCGAATTACGACCTGTATCGAGCGGACAACAAAGGAGACAAACAAACATACATACAAATTTACAAACCGAACATAGTAGTATACTGACAGACTTCTGTCAGTAATAACTCTGTGCTATGTCTGAGCTGGTTTAATCTCCACAACCTCCCTGCCGACCAGTGTGTCTGTCACATGGTGGAATGCGGTAACTCGCCACTTACACCTGCTCGCTCCTCCCCTCCTAGACACATCCCTGCTCGCCCCTCCTCTCCTAGACACATCCCTGCTCGCCCCTCCTCTCCTAGACACATCCCTGCGCGCCCCTCCTCTCCTAGACACATCCCAGCTCGCCCCTCCTCTCCTAGACACATCCCTGCGCGCCCCTCCTCTCCTAGACACATCCCTGCTCGCCCCTCCCTCCGAGACACATCCCTGCTCGCTCCTCCCCTCCTAGACACATCCCAGCTCGCCCCTCCTCTCCTAGACACATCCCTGCGCGCCCCTCCTCTCCTAGACACATCCCAGCTCGCCCCTCCTCTCCTAGACACATCCCTGCTCGTCCCTCCGCTCCTAGACACATCCCTGCTCGCCCCTCCCCTCCTAGACACATCCCTGCTCGCCCCTCCCCTCCTAGACACATCCCTGCTCGCCCCTTCCTCCTAGACACATCCCTGCTCGCCCCTCCCCTCCTAGACACATCTCTGCTTGCCCCTCCGCCATAGACACATCCCTGCTCGCCCCTCCCTCCTAGACACATCCCTGCTCGCCCCTCCCTCCTAGACACATCCCTGCTCGCCCCTCCTCTCCTAGACACATCCCTGCTCGCCCCTCCTCTCCTAGACACATCCCTGCTCGCCCCTCCTCTCCTAGACACATTCCTGCTCGCTCCTCCCTCCTAGACACATCCCTGCTCGCCCCTCCGCCATAGACACATCCCTGCTTGAACCTCCGCCATAGACACATCCCTGCTCGCCCCTCCCTCCTAGACACATCCCTGCTCGCCCCTCCCTCCTAGACACATCCCTGCTCGCCCCTCCCTCCTAGACACATCCCTGCTCGCCCCTCCCTCCTAGACACATCCCTGCTCGCCCCTCCCTCCTAGACACATCCCTGCTCGCCCCTCCCTCCTAGACACATCCCTGCTCGCCCCTCCCTCCTAGACACATCCCTGCTCGCCCCTCCCTCCTAGACACATCCCTGCTCGCCCCTCCCTCTTAGACACATCCCTGCTCGCCCCTCCCTCCTAGACACATCCCTGCTCGCCCCTCCCTCCTAGACACATCCCTGCTCGCCCCTCCCTCCTGGACACATCCATGCTCGCCCCTCCCTCCTAGACACATCCCTGCTCGCCCCTCCCTCCTAGACACATCCCTGCTCGCCCCTCCCTCCTAGACACATCCCTGCTCGCCCCTCCCTCCTAGACACATCCCTGCTCGCCCCTCCCTCCTAGACACATCCCTGCTCGCCCCTCCCTCCTAGACACATCCCTGCTTGCCCCTCCCTCCAACAATCCTTTTCTCATCGTTATTTCTGATTTGCTACCTGTGTCAAGACCTAACGTTTGACTTCCGCTCTGACTTGCCTGGGTTTGTCTGTCTTTACAGGGACAATGTCTCACGATGCTTACAGTGGCTACACCCCCTCAAGCCATTCTAAGTCCTCACCAAAGGCAGTCTGTGTAGAGGGTACTCCCCACCCGTTGCCATGCCAATAACCCCCACACACCCTGCACCCCGTCGTATCCTGGGCGACCGAGCCCCCACGAGCACGACTTGTCACCCACACGACAACCCGCAGTTAATCACACACGAATAGAGGGAGGGGGGGGGGGGGCATAGAGTTTGTGTGTGTGTGGGGGGGGGGGGGGGTAGGGCGCTACTTTGATATACATATATATGAGACATACAGTTCGGCCGAGACAAAATGTTCATTTAATTGAACTACAAGTTCAAAAAGTAGCGGTAAATAGTAAATCGCTTATTAAAATTAAGATAAGTTAGTCAATTATCTACGATACTTTGAAATATCAGGTTTTCTATTAAAAACGGTTGACTGCCAGAAATCCCCTGTTATAGACTCCCTCCCTACCCCTCCCTCCTCCTTCCCACCCCCTGCACCAGGCAGAACTGACTCACATTAAATGTGAACAAACTAACGTCAACGGGCCAACATAATACTTCCTTGTATATGTTTTATATTATTATATGATTAAAAATAGTATACAATAAAAACTACGGTGAGTTAATTGTAATGGGCATGATTTTAGTCGAGTATCCACGCCCCTTGGTGGGTCCTTCGGGATCGCCGCGGCGGTCTCCCCGCGAGGTCCTGTGGGGCACATGGGTGGTTTTTATATCCCTGGCGGCGGGTTCCCACAAACAAACAGCGGCCGGGTGTATACACACAAACAGGAGTCGGGCGGCCAGACAAACACTCCAGGAACGAGAAGCATCCGGAATCAGAATCCAGAATCGCATCGGTAGAGAGCGCTGTGCTGGACCGGTTCGGAATCATCGCGATTGTGTGGATTCCGCGAGTCCGGATCGACTGCTGGCCGATACGGGGCGCCTCACCATTATGAATACATCGTGAGAAATAAGAATATGTACAGCTCACCACGTGACGTGTACAGCTCACCACGTGACGTGTACAGCTCACCACGTGACGTGTACAGCTCACCACGTGACGCGTACAGCTCACCACGTGACGTGTACATCTCAGCACGTGACGTGTACAGCTCACCACGTGACGTGTACAGCTCATCACGTAGCGTGTACAGCTCACCACGTGACGTGTACAGCTCACCACGTGACGTGTACAGCTCACCACATGACGTGTACAGCTCATCACGTGACGTGTACTGCTGATCACGTGACGTGTACAGCTCACCACGTGACGTGTACAGCTCAACACGTGACGTGTACTGCTGATCACGTGACGTGTAAGCTGATCACTTGACGTACAGATACCACACCTCACTGACGCGGAGGAGCCACCTTGCAGGGACCGAAAGCCACACCTATTTTAGGAAAAACTATTTAACTAACGTCCAAAAAACTAATCTCATTTCTTATGCATTGGCCAAGAGAAAAACACCACCGGAAAGCCGTCGTTTTATGCTGACAAAGAAGAAAGCCAATTGATAGCAGAGGCCCTGTGAAGTATTTATTCATTGACAAACTCACCCTCCATTGAAGGGCATCAGATTAAAGAGGCCCATTCGGATTAGGTAGGCTAGTAGTTGTGCCCTTTTAGTTTATTTATCATTCTATATGAGTGAAAAATAAAGCGACCTTTTCTTTTCAAAATGCAAATGAAACGTTTATTCTGTCTTAAATCAGAAACGTTCTGAAAAAGTCCAGTTCGTCGCTGGGGGCCGTCCGTTGTTGTGAAAAAGGGGCGCGGGACGGGGCCCCCCCCCCCCCCACCAGACACACACACACACACACCGAGCTTAGTCACATTTCAATGTACAGTTTTCTGGAAAACTTCTGATCAAAGAGTTTGAAGGCGGGACCGGAGGGCATAGCAACCTACACTGGGGGCGTCCTGTAGCAGGCTGTCACCCTGACGGAGGAGAGGGGGCCGGGAGGGGGGGGGGGGTGAGAAGGGGAGGGAGTGTCGAGCGGCTTTGCAGGTGCGACTCAACTGAAGGGAGTGGTTAAGCACCCCACTGCCCCCGCCCTGCACACCCCCCCCCTAGCGCCGCTCCCATATATGTACAGAGAGAGTCGCGATTTTACAAGAAGACCAGCATTTTTTCCAAAGTTTATTTTGTTAACAGTTTTAAAATCATTATGCGTGGGGTAGAAGACCGCGGTGATGTCTCGCGAGACGCGACGTGGGCAGCCGTGACTGGGTCCCTTTGCGAGACCTGCGGTGTTTACCGTAAACCAACGAATTGCCGAAGTCGCGCCACCGGTCACCGTCCTGCTGGGTGGCTGGGCCGGGGACGGGGATTAGGAAGGGAATGAGGGAAAAGCAGGGAGGGGGAGGGGGGGGGGGGGGGCGGAGAGAACTGGGCAGCAAAAGGGTAATAGTCCACTTCCATTTTCTACTCCCCTCTCAGTCTGCCTTAGATCTGATATGGGATCAGACAGTAATCTCGTGACATATTGAATATTCAAAGCCGTCGCTATCGTCAGGGCGATCGTGATAGATAGCCGATGGTAAATCAATATCCGGGTTCATTTCACTGCGCGATCGCCACGCCCCCCGCCCCCCTCCCCCACCCTCTCCTTCCCCGCCCCGTGCCCCTCCCACCCTCCCACCTACTCACAGGCTGAAGCAAGGCAACAGGTGGACAGATTTGCACAACGCTTTGGGCAATTGATTTTTGCCTCAATGGGGGTGTGTGTGACGGGGCAGCGGCGAGCGGGAGGAGGGTGTGGGAGGTAGGGAAGGGACGGGGGTGGCAACAGGGGGTGGGGGGGAGGGGGCAGCTCCGCGCAAGAGGCGGGCGGCCACGAACAGAGAGAGTACTGAGCAGTGAGCATGTAATAACAGACTTCACAGGGGGCCGCTCTGGTTTGGAGCACATACACCTTTTTACGGTCTCTCGGCTGTATAATTGCTCCACGCTTTTGATGTAGCCTCGTCCATTAATTGTCAATGCTTAATTACAGCGTTTTAAGCCTGAAATTGGTATACTTTGAGGCCATTTCATTTACATCCCCCGGGCCACATGATGGTCCATAATTCATTTCTCCCAGGACAAGAAGCCAAAGTGACGAAGGAAAATAACAAATTGTTTCATTCACGAAGCGGAAGAAACGAGGTCCGTTAGAGGGAGCTGGGGGTGAGTGTTGCGGCCAGTGAAGCCCGGGATGAACCAATTAAGGGGCGTATACTGGAGACATAAACGGCGACAGGTGATATGTCAAGTGCAAGTCCCGGAAAGCCCTCCACAAATTTGTTTTGTCGCAGCGTTAAGCAGGACAAATCCCGCGCGAGGCATGCCGGAGCTGCGTCTCGCGCGCGGAAGAAGCAGACGACACGACCTGAAGTTGTCTAGATATATATCGTGCGCCTCCCTCTCACCTCACCTCACCCCCCACCCCCCTCCCCGCCGCCCCCAGTTTCCCACTCCATCTCCCAGATTGATACCTATTTAACGACTTGCTCCTCCCCTCTCCTCCCCCTCTAACCGCCCACCTACGCACTGGTGTCAACCCGCGACACGGTCACCACACAGTCTTTCTATCAGGGTTTCATTTCCTATACTTATTCTGTACAAACAGGAGAGATCAGGGACATCCATGACTGGTGACGGCAAACGGCAGACGCTAAGGCCGTCGGGGGAGCGGTGGGGGGGTGGGGGGCGTAAGGGGGGGGGGGAACGACTAATGCTCCAAATATGTAAGCCCCCAACTCATTTATCGCCCGTGTAATACAGAAGGGCGGAGCGCCTTAAGATGGCAAACTTTGCGCCGACCACACTCCCCACGAAGTCACGACCGACCGCTGCCACGCATGCGCACGGAGGGGCCCGCCACGGGGAGAGGAGGATGTATGGTGGGGAAGGGTGTGTGTTTGGGGAGGGCGGGGGGGGGGGGGGGGGGGGGCGTTTTTCGTGCTTCGTGACCGCCAGTGCCACCACGCGCCGTCTTACCCACTCCGCACACATCGACCCCCCACCCCCACCCATTCCCGACCCCCCCCCGCCAGACCCCGGGGCGCTTCCGCCTGTAGTTTTTACACCAACCTGTTAAGCCTGTAACAAATTTTATGAAGTGCGCAACACTCTTTGCCGTCACCATCATTGTTTCTTGAAGGGAAAAAACCCGGCCAGCTCGACCACCCCTCCACCCCTTGGAGACACCCGTCCCTGTCGTCTCCCCGCGATAACAGACTCAACAAGAGCGTAAAAAGAGAGCTCACGCCGCTATTAGCGAAGTACAAATTTGCACACAGGATCCTTCCGTAGGTGCGCGTACTTGGCCACCAGAGGGCCTCCGCACACGGCGGCCGCCATCTTCTTTTTTCCAGTTCACGAGGGCCCCGAAGTGACGCGGAGGTGACAACGTGCGGGGCGTGCTGCCATGTTTGGCATGTCGTTGAACCGCACAGCCCAGGTATCTCTGCCTGACCCGGTAGCCCAGGTCTCTCTGCCCTGATCCCTGTAGCCCAGGTATCTCTGCCTGACCCGGTAGCCCAGGTCTCTCTGCCCTGATCCCTGTAGCCCAGGTCTCTCTGCCCTGATCCCTGTAGCCCAGGTCTCTGCCTGATTCCTGTAGCTCAGGTCTCTCTGCCTGATCCCTACAGCCCAGGTCTCTCTGCCTGACCCGGTAGCCCAGGTCTTTCTGCCTGATCCCCGTAGCCCAGGTCTCTCTGCCTGACCCGGTAGCCCAGGTCTCTCTGCCCTCAACCCTGTAGCCCAGGCCTCTCTGCCCTGATCCCTGTAGCCCAGGTCTCTTTGCCTGACCCGATAGCCCAGGTTTCTCTGCCCTGATCCCTGTAGCCCACGTCTCTCTGCCTGATCCCTGTAGCTCAGGTCTCTCT
>CAXHSH010000649.1:0-15876 GCA_964019135.1 Arenicola marina
GTGGAATATGAGTGAAGTGCCAACCAGTGGTACGTCGCGAGGCGGTATCCCCCCGCATCCAGCCTCTGTTTGTCGCTCCCCGTACACAGGAAGAGATCATCTCATGTTGAGGTGGCCCTTGATATGTGTATTCGCTATCGGTAACCTTGTCAAATAAATAATGTTTACACACACACACAAAAAAAAAAAAATCACGAAGAAATCACCGCCATCGTCATTTAATCCCTATTCTTGGAGGGGTTGAAAAGCAGACGATGAACACAAAAACTCATAAAAAAAATATAATTAATGCATCAATGGTCAATTTTTAGATGCGTGACCATGGGTTTACTGCGTTGTATTGTACGTAAGGAGTTTACGTAAGCAATTAACACGTGTGAAACGTGCGTGTCCTAGACCTGTGACCTTGCATGCCCTCTACGTCTCCAGGACGTTTGACATTCGCTGTCAGATGCCACGTATGTACGAACGTTGCGCGTCCTTGACGGGACTCCGACGTGTGACGTTGATCAAGAGGGAAGATACATTTGACCTTGCCTGACCTTGATGTCCCTGTGACCTTTGCCCTTGCGTGCCCTCAGCGTCCCCAGGAACGTTCGACCTTGGTTTATACATGTATGTACATGTACTTAAGTAACCCGGTTAAGCCAGGGATTAATCCCTCCCCACCATAACCCGGATTCACCGCCTTCCCGCCACACGTCCATATATTCATCGACAAGATGTGCAGGCAAGCCAAGCCAAATGTGGGAGACTCTTGCTCCCCAGTAGTAACCTTGAGACAAAGGTCACATCCCCCGATATTGTCAGTATTTATGAGCAGCTGTAACTGAGTAATGATGATTTAAGTCGTGAAGGGGCGTGGGCGAAAGCTTCTCTTGTATCAAAGGCAGAGAGAGCCGTGTGGCTACGTCTAGGGTCGGGCAGACATGACGTCTCCGGGAGGCAATCTGTGCCAAGAACGGCTGAAAGATCCAGTGTAGCAAGCAGTATTCTGGCGGTTCTGGTCTGAGACGACCTCCGCTATCCTTGTATTCTGGCGATTCTGGTCTGAGACGACCTCCGCTAGCCCTGTATTCTGGCGATTCTGGCCTGAGACGACCTCCGCTATCCCTGTATTCTGGCGGTTCTGGCCTGAGACGACCTCCGCTAGCCCTGTATTCTGGCGGTTCTGGCCTGAGACGACCTCCGCTATCCTTGTATTCTGGCGATTCTGGTCTGAGACGACCTCCGCTAGCCCTGTATTCTGGCGGTTCTGGCCTGAGACGATCTCCGCTATCCTTGTATTCTGGCGATTCTCGTCTGAGACGACCTCCGCTATCCCCGCATTCTGGCGGTTCTGGCCTGAGACGACCTCCGCTATCCCTGTGTTCTGGCGGTTCTGGTCTGAGACGACCTCCGCTAGCCCTGTATTCTGGCGGTTCTGGTCTGAGACGACCTCCGCTAGCCCTGTATTCTGGCGGTTCTGGTCTGAGACGACCTCCGCTAGCCCTGTATTCTGGCGGTTCTGGTCTGAGACGACCTCCGCTATCCCTGTGTTCTGGCGGTTTTGGCCTGAGACGACCTCCGCTATCCCCGTATTCTGGCGGTTCTGGTCTGAAACGACCTCCGCTAGCCCTGTATTCTGGCGGTTCTGGTCTGAGACGACCTCCGCTAGCCCTGTATTCTGGCGGTTCTGGTCTGAGACGACCTCCGCTAGCCCTGTATTCTGGCGGTTCTGGCCTGAGACGACCTCCGCTATCCCTGTATTCTGGCCGTTCTGGCCTGAGACGACCTCCGCTATCCCTGTATTCTGGCGGTTCTGGTCTGAGACGACCTCCGCTATCCCTGTGTTCTGGCGGTTCTGGCCTGAGACGACCTCCGCTAGCCCTGTATTCTGGCGGTTCTGGTCTGAGACGACCTCCGCTATCCCTGTATTCTGGCCGTTCTGGCCTGAGACGACCTCCGCTAGCCCTGTATTCTGGCGGTTCTGGTCTGAGACGACCTCCGCTAGCCCTGTATTCTGGCGGTTCTGGTCTGAGACGACCTCCGCTAGCCCTGTATTCTGGCGGTTCTGGTCTGAAACGACCTCCGCTAGCCCTGTATTCTGGCGGTTCTGGTCTGAGACGACCTCCGCTAGCCCTGTATTCTGGCGGTTCTGGTCTGAGACGACCTCCGCTAGCCCTGTATTCTGGCGGTTCTGGTCTGAGACGAACTCCGCTATCCCTTTATTCTGGCGGTTCTGGTCTGAGACGACCTCCGCTATCCCTGTATTCTGGCCGTTCTGGCCTGAGACGACCTCCGCTATCCCTGTATTCTGGCGGTTCTGGTCTGAGACGATCTCCGCTATCCCTTTATTCTGGCGGTTCTGGTCTGAGACGACCTCCGCTATCCCTGTATTCTGGCCGTTCTGGCCTGAGACGACCTCCGCTATCCCTGTATTCTGGCGGTTCTGGTCTGAGACGACCTCCGCTATCCCTGTGTTCTGGCGGTTCTGGCCTGAGACGACCTCCGCTAGCCCTGTATTCTGGCGGTTCTGGTCTGAGACGACCTCCGCTATGTATTCTGGCGGTTCTGGTCTGAGACGACCTCCGCTATCCCTGTTTTCTGGCGGTTCTGGCCTGAGACGACCTCCGCTAGCCCTGTATTCTGGCGGTTCTGGTCTGAGACGACCTCCGCTAGCCCTGTATTCTGGCGGTTCTGGTCTGAGACGACCTCCGCTAGCCCTGTATTCTGGCGGTTCTGGTCTGAGACGACCTCCGTTATCCCTGTACTCTGGCGGTCCTGCATTCGCCAGCTGGTATATTTACATTTTATGGTCGGCCGCTAGCCGCCGGGAAATCCCTGTCGGTATTTATTGAAGGCCAAATTTAACTGTAATCCTTTAATTGTCAGCTCGTATCTCCCATCGTGTCCACAATGTGATAAGGAACAACATGATTTGCCGTACTTTAACAGCCTGGTGAGCATGGACTCTTGACATTAAGTAAGTTCTTCTCAGAAAGCTGTATCCCAGAAAGGTGCATCGATTTGAGCATGTGGTTAAATCGCTCATGGTCTGTCCGCGTGATGAACCGTCCATAGCTCAGTTGGTGTGGGTTGGTTGTATATTCAGGACGATTTAACCACTTTTGGTCATATCGCGTCAGTGGGAGAACGAAGGGAGAGTGGAGCCATGTCCCCAGGGGGTAACCCCCTACACTTTGCGAAGAAGGACATGGTTGGTTATTCAGGACGCTTTTAAGCACTTTTGGTCATATCGCGTCAGCGGGAGAAGAAACAGGCAGAGTTGAGCCATGTCCCCGGGGATAATCGCCTACTCTTCGCGAAGAAGGACATCGTATAAAATCATCTCAAAAAGATCAACAGGTCGTGGGTTCCCGCCATGGAACCTACATCTAGGTACAACCCCATCCCATTGTCCCGGGAGGTTTCTTGTGTAGCACGAAAGTGGTATGACGGATCAAGATATTATTTTATGAGCAAAACATCAGGGTACGCGCAAATTCTGTCCGGGGTTTATCAACATGTTTGTGGCCACTGGAGGCCAGCATAGCACACATCCCGGTGTTATAACGTGTGCGGGGACTGGCCACTCAGCAATCGTGCCCCCTAACACAAAAAAAAATCAGGCAAGTCTAATTCCACGCCTCTTTGTTCCGCTCGGTAAGTGGTCTACAGATGTGCTGTCCACGTACGCTACCCAGGCCGTGTATTAGCTTAGGGGGTAGTATATTAATACATTGATGGGCCGCCTCGGGTCGCGGAGGAAGAGATTCATACCAGTCGCACTTTATCACGGAGCACGCGCTTTTGTCTCATTACCCTTTCATTGCTGCCAGTCTATTTGTTGGCGGCCGGTTACCCATCGCATTCACCTACTGAACTAATATTGACAGGTGCATAATTGATCAGTGATGTCGCCGGCGGACCATTATGGAGGTTTTACCGCGTCCCGGGAGAGGGCGTGTCGAGCGGTCCGGAGAGCCGGTTTCCGCGAGCGTCACGGCGCGGTCAGTCAGACATGTGATAAACGGCCGGCGAGACGGCAACGGCCGCTAGGTGGCGTCTACACGAGGCGCCGCTGGCAGGCGCCGCTGGTAGGGGCCCATGGGAGGTGCCACTAGTAGCCGCCGCTAGGAGGCGCCACTAGTAGCCGCCGCTAGGAGGCGCCAGTAGTAGCCGCCGCTGGGAGGCGCCACCGGTAGCCGCCGCTGGGAGGCGCCACCGGTAGTCGCCGCTGGGAGCCGCCGCTGGGAGGCGCCAGTGGGACCACATGAGTTTATCTATTCTGACGTGGACGTGTTCGCCACGCCGACCGTCCTCGCTGAGTATTACACCGTACGTCACCGTACCGGTCTTAAAAGGCCATCCTTTGTAAGATATTACAATGGAGACAAAAAAACAGACTGCAAAAAAAGGATTTGACAGCAGCAGTTGGTGCAATGATTACATCTGTTTAATCCGTTCTGTTATGTGGGGAAATGCCTCACCCAGACCTACTCCACTGTCCAGGGAGATTCATCGACACAAATTAGCCTTCATGTGCACAGGAGTTGAAGTCTCACACACACATTATATATTATATTTCTGATCTGCCATCGCGGTTTTTGTAGCTCCACGGCGAATGGAAACAAATCTTGTTCCACTCTTAGATTGTGGACTTGCTTGAGTTAAACACAAGTCACTGATTGCCAACTCGAGGGTTCGTACAAACAGTCTGTCCAAGTGTCTAATGAAATGTATTAAACTAACACACAAACAGTTGTGGGTGACGTGGGCTCGACACCATAACAACATGGCGTCTTCACGAGCGCCAAGTAATATCGGTTGGTTGGTTGGTTATTCAGGACGCTTTAACCACTTTTGGTCATATCGCCTCAACGGGAGAAGGAAGGGAGAGTAGAGCCATGTCCCCGGGGGTAACCCCCTACCATTTACGAAGAAAGACATGGGATCTTTATCCTGCGACCACACAGACATGGCCACAGCAGGGCTCGAACCATCGATCCACGTGCTGTTAGGCTCTCAGGTGACCAGAGCACTCAATGCGAGCGCTCTAGCCCACTGAGCTGTCGCGCCGGCCCCTAAGAAATATTGGTGTCTCAGGCGCCGTTTGTGCACATCGGGGCCTCCCTGGTGTATTAAACTAGTCCTGGGTTCGAGTCCGGATCCTAACACCTAATCTGTGGCATGTTTTATATCATCCATGGATCCTTAATCGGCCCGGGAAGGTCCTCGGCCCAGTTTACCTACGCGACTTAAAACAACCGTTCATTTCATCTCATTTCTCACATCTCATTTCGATTGGTTGGTTGGTTGGTTATTCAGGACGCTTTTGACCACTTTTGGGTTATGTCGCGTCAATGGGAGAACCCCCAACCTGTCGATATGCAGCTCAGCCTGTTTACCAACAAAGCTGAGGAAGCTTCCCCATGGGATGAAAGTTGGACAGGAAGCGAAGACAGCTAACAGTTTACAGATAGATTAAACGGACAGATTCGGGCAGCATATTGGACAAGATAATGGTTATAATAATCCGGGGCATTGACAACCACGCCCAGGGTAACTGTCCCCTCGTTATCGCGATAGCTAAACTACCTTCACACAGTACATTAAGCCACGCTTAACACCTTAAGAACGTCATGACGCCAAATAGGGCGATAATACCGGAAGATCTGCTTAAATTAAACACGTGGCGAGCGAACAGATCTGATGGACAGTGTCAACATCATATACACATGGCGGTGTGTGTCCGGTGACCGCCAGATGGCGAGCAGTGAGAGTGAATCTCGACACACGAGGGAGCCACGAGCAACGCTATATTAAAATAGATCGGCCGCCCATATATTGGATGTCATGGTGATTGGCTATTGTTGCCATGGTGAGTGTGGACCGTGGCCTCGGCGCGGCGGCGTGCGTGGGGGGGTGGGGGGGGGGGAGGGCAGATGTGGTAGTAGATGGGATCATTGGCCCAGCAGTCCCTGGAGACACCAGGTTCCGGGAATTATTGTATTCTCCAAGAAGAACGCCAAGGAATGGGGGGCGGCGTGGGGGGGGGGGGGATCAGGGAGGGTGAGCAGGGGGTGAAGGAGGGCGCGGGGGGGGGGGGGAGGGGGGAAGAGGGAGGAGGTAAGGGAGGGTCAGCGAGGGTAGTTAAGGAGGGCGAGGATGGAGAGGGAGGGGCTGATATTATATGAAGGAGGGCAAAGGGAGGTGAGGGAGGGGCTGATATTATATGAAGGAGGGCAAAGGGAGGTGAGGGAGGTGGTGCAGGAGGGCAAACGGAGGTGAGAGAGGGGGTGAAGAAGGGCAGAGGCAGGGCAGGGGTGAAGGAAAGTGAGGGGGATGAGGGATGGCGAAGGAGCGGGGAGTGGTACAAGAAGCAGAGTGAGGAGTACAGACGGGTGGGCCTGGATGTCTTAAGGCCAGCCATGTGTACACATGGAATAAGCTTGGTCCTGGGAACCGTGGGACAATGGTTGATTGTATATTCAGGACGCTTTAACCACTTCTGGTCATATCGCGTCAATGGGAGAAGGAAGGGAGAGTGGAGCCATATCCCCAGGGATAACCCCCTACTCTTTGCGAAAAACACAGACATGGCCACAGCGAGGCGCGAACCAGCGATCCACGTGCCGTTAAGCTCTCAGGTGGCCAGAGCACTCAAGGTGCTCTAACCGACTGAGCTACCGGGCCGGGCCCTTCGGGAACAATGAGATAACAGGATGACACGGCCATGGATGGAGGCTTCAACTTATAACCTATCGGTCTGCAGTCGAGGACGTTGGTTGGTGTGTGTAAGTGGGACGCCTTTACCCTCTGCTTTGTCAAATCGCGATAAACCAACGGGAAGTGTCAAAGTAGAGAGGAGACATGTCTCCGGGAGTAACCATTACTCCTTGTGAACTCCTAACCAGTCATGTACGCGGGTGGGGCTTGAACCCCCAACCAACCGTTCATTACCCGGGCCAGGTCTAACATCATGGCGCACGGCACACAGTGACACTCACCTTCTTCCTGTCCTCCTTCCACAGAGTGCCATTCATGACCCGGGCCAGGTCTAACATCATGGCGCACGGCACACAGTGACACTCACCCTCTTCCTGTCCTCCTTCCACAGAGTGCCGTTCATGACGCGGGCCAGGTCTACCATCATGGCGCACGGCACACAGTGACACTCACCCTCTTCCTGTCCTCCTTCCACAGAGTGCCGTTCATGACGCGGGCCAGGTCTAACATCATGGCGCACGGAACACAGTGACACTCACCCTCTTCCTGTCCTCCTTCCACAGAGTGCCGTTCATGACGCGGGCCAGGTCTAACATCATGGCGCACGGCACACAGTGACACTCACCCTCTTCCTGTCCTCCTTCCACAGAGTGCCGTTCATGACGCGGGCCAGGTCTAACATCATGGCGCACGGCACACAGTGACACTCACCCTCTTCCTGTCCTCCTTCCACAGAGTGTCGTTCATGACGCGGGCCAGGTCTAACATCATGGCGCACGGCACACAGTGACACTCACCCTCGTCCTGTCCTCCTTCCACAGAGTGCCGTTCATGACCCGGGCCAGGTCTAACATCATGGCGCACGGCACACAGTGACACTCACCCTCTTCCTGTCCTCCTTCCACAGAGTGCCGTTCATGACGCGGGCCAGGTCTAACATCATGGCGCACGGCACATAGTGACACTCACCCTCTTCCTGTCCTCCTTCCACAGAGTGCCGTTCATGACCCGGGCCAGGTCTAACATCATGGCGCACGGCACACAGTGACACTCACCCTCTTTCTGTCCTCCTGCCACAGAGTGTCGTTCATGACCCGGGCCAGGTCTAACATCATGGCGCACGGGACACAGTGACACTCACCCTCTTCCTGTCCTCCTTCCACAGAGTGCCGTTCATGACGCGGGCCAGGTCTAACATCATGGCGCACGGCACACAGTGACACTCACCCTCTTCCTGTCCTCCTGCCACAGAGTGTCGTTCATGACCCGGGCCAGGTCTAACATCATGGCGCACGGCACACAGTGACACTCACCCTCGTCCTGTCCTCCTTCCACAGAGTGCCGTTCATGACGCGGGCTAGGTCTAACATCATGGCGCACGGCACACAGTGACACTCACCCTCTTCCTGTCCTCCTTCCACAGAGTGCCGTTCATGACGCGGGCCAGGTCTAACATCATGGCGCACGGCACACAGTGACACTCACCCTCTTCCTGTCCTCCTTCCACAGAGTGCCGTTCATGACGCGGGCCAGGTCTAACATCATGGCGCACGGCACACAGTGACACTCACCCTCTTTCTGTCCTCCTTCCACAGAGTGCCGTTCATGACCCGGGCCAGGTCTAACATCATGGCGCACGGCACACAGTGACACTCACCCTCGTCCTGTCCTCCTTCCACAGAGTGCCGTTCATGACGCGGGCCAGGTCTAACATCATGGCGCACGGCACACAGTGACACTCACCCTCTTCCTGTCCTCCTTCCACAGAGTGTCGTTCATGACGCGGGCCAGGTCTAACATCATGGCGCACGGAACACAGTGACACTCACCCTCTTCCTGTCCTCCTGCCACAGAGTGTCGTTCATGACCCGGGCCAGGTCTAACATCATGGCGCACGGCACACAGTGACACTCACCCTCTTCCTGTCCTCCTTCCACAGAGTGTCGTTCATGACCCGGGCCAGGTCTAACATCATGGCGCACGGCACACAGTGACACTCACCCTCTTCCTGTCCTCCTGCCACAGAGTGTCGTTCATGACGCGGGCTAGGTCTAACATCATGGCGCACGGCACACAGTGACACTCACCCTCTTCCTGTTCTCCTTCCACAGAGTGCCGTTCATGACGCGGGCCAGGTCTAACATCATGGCGCACGGCACAGTGACACTCACCCTCTTCCTGTCCTCCTTCCACAGAGTGCCGTTCATGACGCGGGCCAGGTCTAACATCATGGCGCACGGCACACAGTGACACTCACCCTCTTCCTGTCCTCCTTCCACAGAGTGCCGTTCATGACGCGGGCCAGGTCTAACATCATGGCGCACGGCACACAGTGACACTCACCCTCTTTCTGTCCTCCTTCCACAGAGTGCCGTTCATGACCCGGGCCAGGTCTAACATCATGGCGCACGGCACACAGTGACACTCACCCTCGTCCTGTCCTCCTTCCACAGAGTGCCGTTCATGACGCGGGCCAGGTCTAACATCATGGCGCACGGCACACAGTGACACTCACCCTCTTCCTGTCCTCCTTCCACAGAGTGTCGTTCATGACGCGGGCCAGGTCTAACATCATGGCGCACGGAACACAGTGACACTCACCCTCTTCCTGTCCTCCTGCCACAGAGTGTCGTTCATGACCCGGGCCAGGTCTAACATCATGGCGCACGGCACACAGTGACACTCACCCTCTTCCTGTCCTCCTTCCACAGAGTGTCGTTCATGACCCGGGCCAGGTCTAACATCATGGCGCACGGCACACAGTGACACTCACCCTCTTCCTGTCCTCCTGCCACAGAGTGTCGTTCATGACGCGGGCTAGGTCTAACATCATGGCGCACGGCACACAGTGACACTCACCCTCTTCCTGTTCTCCTTTCACAGAGTGCCGTTCATGACGCGGGCCAGGTCTAACATCATGGCGCACGGCACAGTGACACTCACCCTCTTCCTGTCCTCCTTCCACAGAGTGTCGTTCATGACGCGGGCCAGGTCTAACATCATGGCGCACGGCACACAGTGACACTCACCCTCTTCCTGTCCTCCTTCCACAGAGTGTCGTTCATGACCCGGGCCAGGTCTAACATCATGGCGCACGGCACCGCAGAGTCCGTCGCCGCCAGAAACTCCATGTTCCGGAAGTACTTCGAGTCGTAATGGCATGCGATGACCAACTTCCGGGGCGCTGAGGGCTGTGAAAAAAAGGACACGTGACACGTAATCTTTGTTTAATGGAGTAACGCTCTGGTACATGACGTCAAACGAACTGGGCTTTGGAATGGTGAATTTTGAGGTTAATTTAATATATGAACCTCGAATATGGAAATCATGATGTCGCCACCGGGAATTGAACCCACTACAGCCGGATTTGCGTACGTATATAAACGACATATGAAATTGTTGTGATGATATTATAGGCGAGCTAAAGGGGCGTTAGAATTAGAATTAGAATTACCAAGACTCTAAACTCGTAAAATCGTGCGTAAGCAAATATGGTTAAGCCAACGTAAACCCTATCATCCCATGATTTTCAGTGAGTGGGCGTCATACCAAATTGGCAAAGCGACTTAATTATAATAACCGAAATTATTTATTTAAACATTGACACGTTACCTATCGAAAGGGCGGGGGGGGGGGGGGAGGGACCGTTGCTTATAGAATCTAGGCGACACAAGATGGGCTCCATTATCGGTGTCTAACAATTCGCTTGCCCGTTTCTTTCCCAAGCGTGACAAAGATTGAATGAGACATTGGTGCAGTTTCTTTATATAGCATTAGCTTCTGTCAGACAACAGTGCGCAGTGCCAAGCTCATGGCATTATGCGACGGAGGTAAAAACTCCAGAACACGATAAGAGGTGCGGGTGTAACAATACGAATATCACTTCTGAAGGGGGGGAGGGGTGAGACAGACCAGGTTGAGCAGCCAGACAGGGAGGGGGAGACAAACAGGGAGGGGCATACAGGCAGGTTTGGTTGGTTATATATTCAGGACGCTTTAATTACCCACTTGTTATCATGTCGCGTCAACGAGAGAAGGAAGGGAGAATGGAGCCATGTCCCTGGGGGTAACCCCCTACTCTTTGCGAAGAAGGACATGGGATCCTTATCCTGCGATCACACAGACAGGGCCACAGTGGGGCGCGAACCACCGATCCACGTGCCGTTAGGCTCTCAGGTGGCCAGAGCACTCAAGGCGAGTGCTGCTATCGGGCCGGCCCCCACACAGACAGGGATTGGGAGACAAACAGGGGTGGGGGGGGGGGGGGGCACAATCACACAGATAGATACGCACAGACAGATACAAAAGGACAGTGGTCAGTATGAGACATAGGGACACAAGAGTCAAACAGACAGAGACAAACAAAGTCAAACACGGACAGAAAAAAAAACAGTCCGACATACATGTGCGCACAGCAACGGACTGTCAGATTGAGACACAAAGAGTCAGATACGGTGAGTGAGATAGACCGAGAGGGACACAGACTCAGACATATTGGATAAAACAGAATCAGACATATGGGATATAACAGAATCAAACATATTGGATAAAACAGAATCATACATATAGGATAAAACAGATTCAGACATGTTGGACAAACCCGCACGAGACAAGGAGAGACAGAAGGTAACAGGAGATGTATGCTTACATTTAGCGTAGCGATAATATTGTTGAATTGTTTGGTCCCCAGCGGGGTGCTGTCCGTGAACGGGTCATCCTCCACCGCCCACGCCAGTGCTCGCATCGTGTTCCTGATGTGCTGAAAGGGCAAAAGCAACGGTTTAATACTAGGTTTATTTCATATACAAACATGTACATTACATTTTCCATCGCAAACTGAGATGAAGCAGTGCTTATATGCTCTTGCAAGAAAACAAAAACAAAAAGAAAACAATCAAACAACCCCCCCCCCCAAAAAAAAAACAACAACAATTAGTTTCATTTAATACACGAATCTGTGGCGCTCACTTAATTAATTACGCCCCACCCTTCCGCCGCCATAGCCACAGTTCGTGACCAGGGAACCAGTGGGAGGAAGCGCGCAAGTCTCGTCCTGATAGGCGAGACAAACAGCAAGGATCGTTTTAATTGAGCCGCCATGAAGGCAGAGCGAAGGAGGCGGGGTGGGGCGGGGTGGGGCGGGGCGGGACGGGGAAGGGGGGTGGCGGGGGGGGGGGGGGGCTTCAATAAACGACAACGCAAGTAGGTCTAAGGGTATTTAACAAATGCAAAGTAGAATAAACAACTACATAAATATGTAAATATAAAAAGTAGATGTAGGATAATTGGTTTAATTTTTATGTTACAACAGTTGTGGTTCGTTTGTCGTTTTCATCAAGCGCTCTTCGGTCAATGTGAGTGAATGACACGCACCCAGCGAGGGCGGCAAGGAAGGCACCAGTTAGTGACCCAACCAGGCAGGCCACGGGGGTCTGTGCTCGTTTCTTGGACGGTAAACAATCACCACCCCCGCCCCACCCCCCAGCCACGGTGGTCTGTGCTCGTTTCTTGGACGGTAAACCCCCCCCCCCCGCCAGCCACGGTGGTCTGTGCTCGTTTCTTGGACGGTAAACAATCGCCACCCCCGCCCCACCCCCCAGCCACGGTGGTCTGTGCTCGTTTCTTGGACGGTAAACAACCCCCCCCCCCCCCCGCCAGCCACGGTGGTCTGTGCTCGTTTCCTGGACGGTAAACAATCGCCCCCCCCCCCCCCAGCCACGGTGGTCTGTGCTCGTTTCTTGGACGTAAACAATCGCCCCCCACCCAGCCACGGTGGTCTGTGCTCGTTTCTTGGAGGGTAAACAATCGCCCCCCCCCCCAAGCCACGGGGGTCTGTGCTCGTTCCTTGGAGGGCAAACAATCGCCGCCCCCCCCCCCAACACACACAGCCACAGTGGTCTGTGCTCGTTTCTTGGAGGGTAAATAATCGCCCCCCCCCCCCTCACAGCCACGGTGGTCTGTGCTCGTTTCTTGGAGGGTAAACAATCGCATATACATTTAAGTCAAAAAGAGCAAACAGACGCAACCTTTATTTTTATTAGTTACCTCAACGGGAAAATAACTAGACCAGGCGCGTTTTACAAATTTTCGACTTTCTTTTCCTTATCAGCAGCGAGTTACTACCAATGATTTATTTGACATCATGCTGTCTGATATCCTGTAGTGACTTATACTGCGAAGTTACATTTGCCTCTCGTACCTTGGATGTCAATCTTTCATCGCGTTAGAAGGGCAAAAAGAAAAGACACGCCGCTTTCTAAACAGACTCTGGACATCGCTGTATTAGATCGAGTCCCCCAGTGCGCAAAAACGCTAACACGACGATATTTCGTGTTACTACAATTCCACATTGCTCTATACAATTTCAGATACAAGTCTCAAAGTTCAATATTAAGGGCACCTGAATTTCGTAAATGTTAAATTGAAATGACTCATTACGTCATAACCGCTAGTCCGATTTTACTGTAATAAAATATAATAATAATAATTATAATTTAAATATAAGGTTCTAATGTATGCCCCAGTCTGTGGTACAAATCTGAGGGTTCGAACCCCCGTATTCCAATCGCTCTGGCACCTTTACGTTGGGGTTTGGGACTATTATTAAAGGAATTACAGCTTTATATCCCACGATGCCACCGCTGTCATCCCGACCTCAGGCGTAAAAGCCCAGGAAAGTCGCCTGCACGTTATCGCCTTAGCAATGTTGGACCTTCGGACGCAAAGGCCGGCAGGAAAAGTTTTGTCGGCGCCCATAAACCAAGTCCCAAGAGGAGGAATCACTGCTTGGGGGGAGTAGAGCAGTGCACTTAGGCCTACTTACCGTGCCCCTACTGGCACGCAATATAACTTGCCTTGTGGCGGCGTTGTGATTGGGCGCATGCGCATACGAACCCGACGCTGTATAACGCTACTTAACCGCAGGCGGCAAAGGGTTAATTTAATGGGGTGGCCTTTTGCCGCCTCTTGTTTGACAGTCTTAAAATAATTTAACCGCATCGTTTTTATGGTGACACCGACCTTTGGAGGCTGTATAGCCGTATAACAAACGGGTAATGGCTGCCTGGAGTAAAGGTTACTAACCCCCGCTACGAACAACGTGGACAGTTGGTACTCAGATGGTCATCTCGGGTTTTTGTGGAGGGTCAGGATTTGATCGTGACCGCGCGGAACTTACGCCATGAAAAGCGCTGAAACCATAGCGTGTTAAGCACAACAGCCCCGCACATAGGACAGGGGATACAGGACAAAGGAACAAGACGAAATATAACTTTAATGTTGACGGTTATAGTCTTCGTGACATAGTGAGGGCGTGGCACTATAAGCGAGGCTTGGGACTGAGAGGGGCGTGACACTATAAGCGAGGCTTGGGACTAGGGGGGGGGGGCGTGACACTATAAGCGAGGCTTGGGACTAGGGGGGGCGTGACACTATAAGCGTGGCTTGGGACTGGGGGGGGGGGGCGTGACACTATAAACGAGGCTTGGGATTGGGGTGTGTGACACTATAAACGAGGCTTGGGACGGGGGGGTGTGGACACTATAAGCGAGGCTTGTGACTGGGGCGGGGCGTGACACTATAAACGAGGCTCGGGACTGGGAGAGGGGGACACTATAAGCGAGGCTTGGGACTAGGGGGGGGGGCGTGACACTATAAGCGAGGCTTGCGACTAGGGGGGGGGGGCGTGACACTATGGACGAGGCTTGGGACTGGGGGTTTGACACAATAAGCGAGGCTTGGGCCTGGGGGGGGGGGGGGGCGTGACACTATAAACGAGGCTTGGGACAAGGGGGGTGTGACACTATAAGCAAGGCTTGGGACTAGGGGGGCGTGACACTATAAGCGAGGCTTGGGACTGGAGGGCGTGACACTATAAGCGAGGTTTGGGACTGAAGGGGGCGTGACACTATAAACGAGGCTTGGGACTGGGGTGTGTGACACTATAAGCAAGGCTTGAGACTAGCGGGTGTGACACTATGAGCGAGGCTTGGGACTAGGGTGTGTGACACTATAACTAGTATAAGCGAGGCTTAGGACTGGGAGGGCGTGACACTATAAGCGAGGCTTGGGACTAGGGGGTGTGACACTATAACTAGTATAAGCGAGGCTTGGGACTGGGAGGGCGTGACACTATAAGCGAGGCTTGGGACTAGGGGGTGTGACACTAAAACTAGTATAAGCGAGGCTTGGGACTGGGAGGGCGTGACACTATAAACGAGGCTTGGGACTAGGGGGTGTGACACTATAACTAGTATAAGCGAGGCTTGGGACTGGGAGGGCGTGACACTATAAACGAGGCTTGGGACTGGGGGGTGTGACACTATAAGCGAGGCTTGGGCCAGGCTCAGGGAGAACAAAGGGCCGTCGGGCGCCCTTACTTACATCCGCGGTAAGACGGTAAGGCCGCCTGGCCGCCCGCCGCTAGGGGGCCGATGAAGTGATGGGAAGGGATCGGATTCCCAGAAACACGGTGGGGGTGGAATACTAAAAGAGGGAGAGATAGTGGGAGGAAGGTCACGTGACTGGGCGCGGGGCAGGGTGAAAAACACGTCATTGATTCTACTTAAGCGCCGCAGCCGTCGAGGTGACGGGTCGTGAGGTTGTAGGGGGGAGGGGGGGTGAGAGGGGGATTGTGGGGGAGAGCAGCTAGGTGACGCGTCATATGGGAGTAGGGGGGGAAAGGGGAGAGAGTGGGGGGGGGAGCTAGATGACGGGTCATATGGGGGGAGGGGGGGGGGGTAGTGTGGGGAAAGCTAGGTGCCGGGTCATATGGGGGGAGGGGGTGGTAGTGTGGGGAAGCTAGGTGATGGGGTCATATGGGGGTAGGGCGGAGGGGGGGGGATAGTGATCGGAGCGAGGTGACGGGTCATATGGGGGTAGGGCGGAGGGGGGGGATAGTGATCGGAGGGAGGTGACGGGTCATATGGGGGTAGGGGGGACGGGGGAGAGAGAGTGGGACGGAGCTAGGTGACAGGTGAGAGGGAAGGGTTGGATGAGGTTGTGGGGAGGGAGAGAAATGAGAATGGACGTGACCGGTGACGAGAGGACGGGGGTTGGGGTATGGGGACGGGGGGTGAGGAGGTACGGGAGTTGGGGGGGCGGAGGAGGTGGGTGACTGGTCAGACGGAGGATGGGGTGGAGGGTAGTATGCGAGGTTTGGGGGTG
>CAXHSH010000650.1:0-25843 GCA_964019135.1 Arenicola marina
TAATGGAGAAGGACACCCCTGAAGTGAAGTGCCTCTACTTCAAAGGCTAGGAGAACATCATTGAGTTTTTCTTCGAAAAAATTATCAAAAGCATGACAAACAACAGTGCTAAATATTACGAGCTGTTGAATCTGGGCAAAAGGATCATCGAATAGAATTCAACAATTAAGAGTCAAGCAAAGGAGCGAATTGGGCTTAAAGTATCCAGCAACCTGATTGAGCTGGTCGAGCAGCGGCTGCTGCTGGGCCTAAGTCTCCCTTAGAACGAAAGGGGTGAATTTTTGGAGGCAAGTGCAAAGATCTACCCGTTTCTGAAGACAAATGATGGCTGAAAATTACTCCTGCCTGGATCTTGCGCGCAGAATGATTGACACCGAACTGAGCAAGTGCAAGTACATCCTCAAGGAACTGAACCTAATTGAAGTGCTGGTCTTCGAGCAAGGGGAGGAGATCACTGAGCTGGTGTTCAACTACGTGATGAGGCTCAAGGAGTCCTTCAGTGAGAAGGACAAGTACCAGCAGCTGGGCATTCCTAACTTTATATGCTCCTTCTTCCGAATAGAAAGCAAAGTCAACTATGAAAACTATTTCAAGACCGTTGAGAAGATGGAAAAGAATGTTGTCTGTATTCCCAACCAGGCTTCCTACCGCTGCTTCAAGTGCGACGAGAAAAGGATCATCTGCCACGGGTGCATAGTCAACTGCCACGAGGGACATCCCACTCTCTACCAGCCTGACGTCAAGCCTATGAAATGCCAATGCAAGGAGATCAGTAATAAATGCAAGTTAATCAAAAAAAGTGACTAACCTGGGTCTAAGATGTTGCCAGACTACCTAATGAATGAGAGAAACGATGGCATGGATTATTTAGGCCAGAACAGTGCCCAAAGGTTCCTGATGAATAGCGAGAGGTTCAAGAGCAATGAGAAGAAGTTTATGAAGAATCTGAAGCAAGAGGCCCTGATGAATGAGGATGGCAGAGTGGAGATCCTGCCCCCCAACATGTTTGAGGATGAGGATATCAACTTCGGGTATGATTTTGGAGGCATGAGAGGAAGCAGAGGAGCCAACTAGAGCTCGCGGAGGAGGTATGAATACGCTAGAGAAAGGGAGAGAGAAAGAGACTTAGAAAGGGAGGATTTCATGGATCGATATGGAGGTTTCAGGGCAGACAGAAGCGAAAAGGAAAGGTACAAGCCCATGAAAGTTCCTGAACCAAAGTCAGAGCAACCTGGAACTCAGAACTTCGAGCAGTAGGAGGATAGGGAGGAGGAAAATATTCCCTTCGTGGAGGAGGACTATGAGGATGCAGTCTAAGCCATCGAAGAGGAAAGGCCGACCTAGAAGTCAGTCATTTCAGCGCAGTCATACCTGCTTCCAATATTCGTGCAGATTATGAACGGAGTCTGCGAGAAACGAGAGATGAAGGGAGTTGTGTCAGTTCAGAAGTCGTTCTCCAAGATCGTCTGCGAGGACCCGCTGCTGGCAAAGATCACAAGCAATATCAACAAGATCAGTAACCCTGGCACCTTCAACGTCAAGATTCGGAAGGAGAACCCTCTGCAGGGCATGTCCCCCGTCGTCAGCAAGAAGTCAATTGCCTAGAACCCCAAGTTCATCTTGGTGATCTCAGGATGCCTCATCTCAGTCCATCCCAAAGAGAAGCTATACCATTCGATGATGGAGAACAAGAGCAATGGATCATCTGCCTTCGCCAACATCCATCAGCACTCCCTGGCATTTGATGCGCACTCAATCTAATTCTCCCCCATCGACAACTTTAAATTCTGTGCAGCAGGGTTGCACAACATCAACCTGTTCACCATCTCGATTGACGGCAACATCACAAGAACAAACTATCGCTACAACACCAACAACGAGTACATCAACAAGATCTGCCTGACTAAGATCGGTATTTTTATGAGCACGAGCAATGAAGTCAGATTGCTTTCCTACAACTGCAAGGTCCTTCTGAGTTTGAAGTCCGAATGCTTGATTAAGGAGTGGAACTGCTATGAGAAAACTTCCGGGTATGTTGTATACATCGTTGATGCTGATGGGTTCATATCCTTCGCAGAAGTTGAGCCAGCAGATGAAGGCAAGAGAACCTTCGTCAGCAGGGTCGTCGATCCCAGAAGAAGAAGGGAGTCGGGGCCTCAGTCGTTGTGAAGGATGTGCCTGAGTCGGGCAAAATGCTCTTTGCAAGCTTCAAAGATGGCATCAACATTTTAGGAAGACTAGATGGAGAGCGGCTTGAGGATCCCACCTACATTAATATGAAATGCGGCTTGAACAACACTCTGGATAAGAACGTGATTGTTGGGCATATGGATATCAGTCGAGGGCCTTCCAAGGACATCTACCTTATCTGCTCATTTAAGGCATCCGCCAACTCTGAGCTTTCTATCCATCAGGGACACCTGGGCATCATCAGGCTCAAGAAGGAAGGCAAAACTTAAGTGCAGATGCTCAATTCTGAAAGCAGGTGCGAATATTTCCATCTCATAAAGATTGATGATAGAAATTGGTTTGTGATGAGCCTGCACGAGGATGGCTCAGTTGTCGTCACAATTCCTTTCAAAATATCAAAGCAAATATTCTAGATCTAATTGAAGAGGATTGAGGAAATGAAGATTGTGAGTGCAGCCGAGGATGAGGAGTCAGTCCAGTTGACCAAAAACGCCATCAAATCGATCATCCAGCTTTAGACCTTGAAGAAGATTGATCTTTACCCGACCAGCCACTTCCGAGAGTTCAGTGACCAGAGCAAGCAAGGACAAGACTACGTCATCAGCAAAATTTCTGAAACCGAGTTTCAGATCCAAAACATCAACTGCAGCAAGATCATCACAGGCATATCCATTCCCAGCTTTGGAAGTGTGACTCTTCCGACCAGAACCATCAAGAACACCTTGGAAATCGGGTTCTCCAATCTAGAGGCATTGTACTTCTACGCCAAAGGAACCATTACTATTGAAATTGACAAAAATGAAGAAGTTAAATATTCCAGGGATTTATCGAACCCTCACTTCCTAGAGAGACTGGAAAGACTTGAGCGAATCAATTAGGAGAGCGAGAGGGGCTACAACTCCAATATCCTCGCTTCCATGATGGGCAAAAACGAGGAGAACAGCCAATAAATTCTGGTCTACACTCAATCATTTGATATCTTCAAGACGAAGATCAGCAGATTCGATGAAGTCTTCAACTTCAAAAAGGAAAACGAAGGCAATGACTCTGAAATCGAAAAGATGTCGCTAATCCTGAAGGTATTCCTCACTGACACCCTGCAAGCCGAGAATTATGTCTGTGAGAAGGATGAGATTCTCGACTTCGTGAGAAACCTAAGGAAGATATCCACGACCGTCAACAAGAGGATCTATGACTTGGTGAAGGAGAATATAGTCATCGCACTGGGCATCTATCAGGCCATGGAAGGGACCCAAATGCACGTCTTCAACGATGAGTTCTATGGCTTAAAGTTCGCAACTGAGAACAAATTGGACTATTACTACAACCTTCTCAAAACTGAGCTCTTGGATTCTGAAATCAACGAAATCTTGACTTTTCTAAGGGACATTGCTCAGCAGGACACGCAATTGTCCATCTACTATGCTGCCAAATATCCAGCCTTGCTGACCAAACTCCAGAAAAAAATGAAAAAGATAGAGAGCTAGTAAACTGCCGAAATCATTTTGGAGCTGTACATAGTGGCATATCCTGTTTTGAAATTCAGGAAGTTCAACTGCGAGACCATTTTGAACTCGATTTACCTGATCATTGGAGCATTTCCGAAGAGCAAAAGAATAAAGAGATGCCTGTATCAGAAGCTGAAGAAATACTCGGATCTAAAGATCCTGGATGGGTGAAGAATGTGAACACAATCGATGAAGAAGAAGGACTGAAGGAGGTGAACGTCATCAGCGAGATGGACAAGGCCTAGGATATGAATAACCAGCAGCTGGGCATGCTCTACAGCCAAATGGGCGACCTTGACGAGGAGGCAATGCTCAAGATAGCCATAGAAATGAGCTAGATGGACTTCAGGAGGCAGCAGGATGAAGTTGACCTGAAAGGGTTCATGGAGGAGGAGAAGGTCAACGTCGAGGACAATATGGAAATGGAAGCCGTCGAGGAGCATGACGAGTCCTCCCTTGAGGCGGTGCTCCTTGCCGATTTAATCGAAGAGTGCACCAGAGATCTAACTGACTTGCCTGAACACTGCGCCTATAAGGTCATCACACTCTACATTGTCAGCAAGGTCGTCGATCAGGTCTCAGAGGAGGGGTTTGAGCTTCTGCTGAAGAAAGTCAAGAAGTTTCTGACTCACCTGTCTCCAGGTTGCAATAACTTTGACAAGGACATCATTATGCTCTACTTCACTGTCTTTGGCAAGATTATCAATGAAAGTTCCTTTATGAAGGCAAAGAAGGAGAACTGCCTGAAAATTTATAAGGAAATTTAAGAGTAGGTGCAATAGAGACTGGCCAAAATCTCTATCTAAAGCGTCAGAATCATCAAATCCCCAAATACAGCCATTTTAAGTCGAGCCTTTAATAATTAGAAAGTTTTTACAAAGGTGCATTATGCTTATGGACTAGCTGCCCTTCTCCAATACCCATGCGAGCCTTGCCATCCCCTATTGTCTTTATAGTGCTATTGGCTGCTACCAGAGTAAAAGGAGTATTATGCCAAAATGAAGGACATGGCCAGCATCAAGGAGGGAATGGAAAATGGAAATGTAAACAAAATTTACGAGATTGCCGTGCGAAACCCCGAAATATGGAGGTAATGTGGAGATGTCGAACTGGTTGAGGACTGGATTAAGAAGCAGCAAGGGGACTGGAAGACCGGATTAGAGCTATTGGCAATTTACTATGGCGAGTGATTCATGCATCAGTTAAATTGATTTGAATTATCATTTTATGGCAAGGAAATAGAAAAACAGCCGGGACAATACCAAGCAGAAGGAATCTCAATCTTCCGATTCCAGCCAGCTCTTGAAGGGTTTCCAGAATTAACGATTCTCTCAGAAAATACTGTTCGTGGTGCTGGTGTTAGTAATTACAGCAACTATTTTCACAAAAATATCACTGGCAGCCAAATCAGGACATGGGCTAGAAGGGTGCTCAACTGCCCACGACGATTATCAAAGCTGCAAGACAAAAATAGCTGACTGCCTTGAGATGAAAACAAAGTTCCAAGCTGTAAATGCGGGTAAGAATCGATTAAAGTAGAGTTTGAAAAGGTAGCAGTGTCGTGCGCAGAGGCCAACAGCAGAAATAAAAGCCCAACCCCAACCCCAACCCCAACCCCAACCCCAACCCCAACCCCAACCCCAACCCCAACCCCAACCCCAACCCCAACCCCATTTAATTGTCGTGGTATTTCTTCAATTTAGTAATGATAAATCAAATAAGCTTTAAGAATAATCATTAAGAATGCGTCATAATACCACATTAAAATCCAACCAACATTTAAAAGGACTGTCGATCATGGCAGGCCCACTGCTGTCCCCTCCATGATTCAGAGTGCATCAAAATAACTCAATCGACCAACAGCGTTTATACTCTCTACAATCACACAAATGACATACAGCACATTTAGTTATCATCGACACTGATGAAATGCAACGGGTTTAAAGAGGGGGGTGTTCAGATCGAAAAGGCCATCACCATTGCAATCAAAGAAGTCACCATAGTTGTCAGCCATCTTGATTGGAGGATTATAAACAACAGGGCAAATTTCTTAGAGCAGGAGTTCCTGAATCAGATTCCTGTGGTGTGGAAGGATGCTAAGATTCCTCTTTTTTACAGTAAATCGGACTCTGACTTCGTTCTTTTAAAGATTAAGTATAAAGAAGCAAGAGAAGTGGCAGCTATCGATTCCTGTGCAAAGGTAGAAGTAGAAGTTGAGCCATAGAATGAGTCCAGTAAAGCCGCCAAAACAAAGGTAAAGTCTTCTCAAGAATTGACTCTTCTTTTAGAGAAGTAATGCTAATCAGAGAATTTATTCGGTTTTGAGAAATATTTTGGGTACCTGAACGAAGTGTGCATCCCTTAAGAAAATTACAAATAACTTCATTCAAGCGCAGAGGGGCTTCCTGAGTCAGAAAATAAAGTCAATTAGTTAGAAACCTCCAAATAATAGTTCTATGTTATCAAAAATCTGAGTGAATTTCTAAATTCTCCAACTTTTGAAGAATTTCAAGAATTCACAAAAAGAGCCAACAACAATCAAAGAGAGAGGTAATCTGAGTTTTGCCTTGTGAAATTGGTGCCGAAAAACTGCTCGCCCAAAACATATGAGTGCACATCCCTCTGCAGAGCTATGACAAGAATTCCTGAATAAATCCATATCACGAGAGATCGATTAAGTTCGAAATGTGAAAGAAAAACTTTGCAAATGCTGCTCAAAAGAGATGAGTTTGTGCTGGAATTAGAGGAAATATTCCCATCAGCTTTGAGACAAGGGAAGAGAAACAGTTTAATGAAGAGATGAGACTAAGAGAAGAAGATTAGGAGGCAGGCTCAAGGGAGATGCTAAGGATGAGGTATCGAAAGTAAAGGATCTCCTATCTCCTCGCAATGAATTTAATTGAAAAGTTAGAAATACAAAAAAGATTCATCATACTTAACGACTTCTATCCAATTTTATTAGACGGGTCTCTTTTCTTTTTACGACTCAAAGAAAAAAGCCCTTAGGGTTCCCAGCAGTTCAAGATGTTAGTGAATACAGACTAACAAAATTTCACTGAAAGATAAAGAAAAGAGTGCATCAACAACCTGATGAAGAAAGTGAAAGTGAAGAACTATGGAGAGCAAGGCATATCTACAGACTCAGTCTCAACAGACTCAAATAGCAAGGAAAGCAATGCCCAATCACCTCTATCATGCCTCTACAGACAGTCGTCGAAGTGGGTAGCACTCTACAATCAGATTCAGAATGAGTGCCTGCATGGTGAGGATGACAGCAAGTTTAGGAAACTATTTTTACTTGTCTATTAGAAGTAAATACATCAGGTTGTTGAACTCATAGAGCAATAGCAATCATCGACAGTCAAGCAAAACATTCTCATTAGCAGTTTTTCAAATAATGGCAAATCCTTCATGGCCAAAATACTGCCTGAGGTCAGGCACAGACACTGGTCGACGGACTTCAAGTATCTCAACAGCCCATCGATCACCTATGACCAGATCATTCTATATCTAGAATGGCTCGTCCAAGCTTGTCCCTATCCCATCATCTTCATTGATAATTTGGACTCCCTTTGCTACAAGGTTGACTCAGGCGATTCCCATCGCCATCGTGAAAGGGTTGTCAGTAAGCTAATCCTGAGGAAACTGTTAAAGACCTTGAAGGCATATGAAAAAATTGGGATATTTACGGCAAAGAGCCCCAATGAGATCGACGAAGATTTTAAACATTTTGAAACTGTTGAGCTCAAAAATCCATCTCGAGAACTTAGAGAGAAGGCCTTGCTTGCTATCAATGAGGAAATAGATGAAGTAACAAATGTGACACTGCCTCCCGAAAGAGTCAAGGACAAACTGACACAGCAATAGATGGAGGAGTTTGTTGACAAGACAGAGTCCTTATCTTTTGGTTCCTTTGCCAAACGTGTTATTTTTAAGGAGCTGGCTATTGATGCTACTTCGGCAAAGGAATCAATTCTCGATTTCTCCAAATTAGCTGGCCTAGCAAAAGCAAAACAAATAATTAGAAGAGTCATTGAAAAGCCCATTAGGTATGCAGCCTTTTACAAAAGAATGGAAATTAAGATTCCAAGAGGAATCCTGCTGTTTGGAGCCACTGGAAATGGGAAAAGTGCGCTAGGCAAGTCCCTCCAGGATTAATTCTCAATGAAATTCTTCACAATAAAGGGGTCAGATATCCTGAGTAAATACATCGGAGGGAGCGAGGCAGCCGTTCGCTAGATCTTCGAAAAGGCTCTAAGCTTCAGCCCAAGCATCATATTCTTTGATGAATTTGAGTCCATTGTCCCTCGAAGAACCTCCTCTGGACTGGAGTGACTGATCGTGTCGTCAATCAGTTTCTGTGCTATTTAGATGGTGTTTCCTCAACAACAGGAGTGTATATTGTAGCTGCAAGCTCAAGGCCAGATCTGATCGATCCAGCACTCTTAAGGCCTGGGAGAATAGACTCTCATATCTTCCTAGACTACCCTAATGAAGTGGAAAGAGAGTAGCTTTTGTAAATGTTTAGCAGCTCCCTATCAATTCAAGTAGCTGCTTCAAGAATCATCTAAAAGACAAAGTTTTTCAGCTACTCAGATTTGATAGGATTTTTCAAAGAGCTGCGAATAAAAAGATCGTCCATAGCCTTGAAAGAAGACAGCACTTCAACCGAAGATTATAAAACAATCAATGAGGATCTCTTTGAAAAAGTGCTGAGCGAGTTCAAAATAGCAACAGAGCCAAAGGAGCAGGCAAGACAGTCGGTCATCTACGAAAAAATTTATGAACGGATGCGTTCCTGACATTAAGAGCCAAAAAATGATTTTGCATTGAAGGACTATTCTAAATCGATCCCAATTCATATTCTAAATCAACCCCCATTCAAATATACTCCCTGATTTGTTGCACCCCGTTGTTGATGACTTCATTCGAACTGGAAAAGTATCTAATCTGGTTCCTCAGCCAAAGAGAGCCCTATGTAAAGAAAGAACAACCTGGAACCTGCGATGGTACAGCCAGAGAAGGATCAACATGAAAATGAACTCCACAATCATGCTACTATTAACATTAAAATACCCTTGAAGGATCTGCACATTGATTCTCAAGAGAGTCAGCATGCTGTAAACCCAACCCCAACCCCAACCCCAACCCCAACCCCAACCCCAACCCCAACCCCAACCCCAACCCCAACCCCAACCCCAACCCCAACCCCCCAGCAATGTGAGGGTTGTATAGATCAAAAGGGAAATGCTAAAATTCATTCATTATAATACAAAATGGCTTTTATAATATCTTACAAAGATGAATATCAAGCTAACACCCTTGAAAAGGTGCCTGATGCTGTTCTTGTCTCTATTCCAGTTCTTGGTGGTGGTTCCCTCCTTCATTCTGCTGATTCATTACTGCTCATACCCCCTACCCTCCCTGTTGTCATCCCCATCGCTTCTCAATGCCGAAAGTGGGACCCCCTCATACCTGATGAATGCAACTCTGTACTCTCTGTTCTTCGTTCAGCATATCCTGATGGCCACAATCCTATTCAAGATGACTCTCCTCAGAAACTGCGAGTTCTATCCCATCTACGAGAGATACCTTTACAATATATCTAGCGCAGTTGCACTTCTCCTTATCTTCACTTCTGCTAGGCCCACTGGCCATCCTGTTATCTTTCAATTTGACTCTAGGGTGTCCTTGGCCTTCGTTGCCATTGGCACTATTCTACTCCTAGTCAGTACTGTTCAGCTAGGAGGGTCCATTCTCATGCCATTTTCTATTAGTTCTATTCTAAGAGATGACCATATTTCAGTGGATGACTACACCTTTGAGGGCAAGAAAGGCTTATCAACAGACAAATTATATTCAGTGTGTAGAAACCCCATGCAACTCGGAACCCTCCTGTTTCTTCTCTTCGGAAATAATGTCTATACCATCGATCGAATCATATTTGTAGCTGTAATGGTCACTGGACTTGTGATTGGCATCCTCATGGAAGAAAAGAGAATGAGCAGGCAATTCAAGGAGTATGAGGCCTATAAGCAAAGGGTACCCTCTCGGTTGATCCCCTTCATCTTCTGATCCATTATTTGAATTTTAGATCTGGCGGATAGCCTATTGGTTATTGCCCTAATAAAATGTACACAAATAGATTAAGAGAAAAGCTGCAGTCACTCGGCAGAGGCCACGGCAACACTTCCAACAGGAATAAATTAAGGATACTTGAGATGATTGATCGAAAAGTCAGTCTGCCGATCCAGCCATCATAGAAGCCCCTTGATCTCCGTCAGTCGAGTCCCCAGCGAAGCCCTCACAACTTCATCATCAAGAAAGCCAGAAGAAAAAGAAGGCAATAGCTTGTTTAAACCTTTGAATCGAAGAAGGATGATCTCATCGTCGATTATTCGTACTTGATAGACGACGCCAAACTCAATGACACTCATAAGATGTCAAGCACATTAAAGACCACAAACATGTATGAAGGCAATGGAGTCCCAAATGCTAAGGTATTCTCGAACTGTCTGATCAACTCTATGTTTGATCGTGATAGCCAGCGCAAAGCTATTACCATAAAGATAGACTGGGGGAAAGCAGTCACACATTAAAATCCATCCTTATTGCAATTGGAGAAAAAGTCATCATTTGAGAGATACCGCAGCCGAATGTTGCGCATTGAAGGCAAGACCCATCACATAAAGACCGTCATCTGATAATTTGTTTCCGTGTTTTCAATTTCCAAAGCATATTCCCAATTCCTTGACTTTTGGTCAGAGAATTCTGAGGAAGTTGCAAAATTTAAATTTGAATCATAATCTACAAATGGAATAAGAAGAAAGCCCTAATCACAAGAATAGCAACTCGATCCCCTCATTAAGCAATAGCATCCAGATTGCTGATTAAGAGAATAGGAGGCCTCTTCCCTAAAACTCTGAGATGATTGAAAGAAATACATAGGCTATTTAAAATGAGTTTGCCTCGATTGCGAACCCAGGCGACACCAGCAAACTGAGAATCCCCTTGCTGCCCTCTGGCTAAAAAAATGGAGGATCTTGCAACTGCAAAAAATCAAAATGTCTGAAACTTTATTGCTAATGCTTTAACTCTGGTATTCAGTTTTCTATTTAGGGGAGAGGTGCAGCGAGAGTTGTAAATGCCTTGGCTGCGAAAACACTCTCGAGAACGAGGAGAGAGTTTCCAAGGTTTATGAAGAGGATTCGAGGGAAAAGGAAGAAGCCAAGAAAAACAAGGAAAAAAACTGTAATTGCAAAAAGTCAAACTGTTTGAAAAAATATTGTGAATGCTTCAATGCTAGGATTCCCTGTAATGCCAGCTGTGGGTGTGGAGATTGCAGGAACACCCCAGACAACTCGCCAGAGAATGAAGGGGCCTCTGAAATTCCCAATGAGTTCTGCCTAGCAGAGACTGCGCTCGACAGAAAAACCCTAAATGCAAGCACAAGCCTATCATTGAAGTAAAAGATGAAGCCTGAGGAGATAAAAAAAGAGAGGTAGAAAGGCGAGACAGAAGAGGTGGATTCAAAGCTCAATGAGATCATGAAATTAGTTCCTGCAGAGCAGTAGCAGAGTGTCCTTGGCTTTATAGCGTATCTCCTCGCTTGAGTTTCTAATAATTAGATTGTGGATCATTTCAAATTTCAAATTTCGACTCATTCAAATAGTTTGAATAAAATATATTCTAAGTCATAATAATTAGCATGGAATATCACTAAGAATGTTTAAAAACCTATAAATCGAACCGACAGATCATCGACTCGGCTGAACTGCCTATCCCCCACCAATAGAGAATATGCACTGACCTGTTCTGCACCCTCTGCAACTTGGCCTTTGTTTTGATCATGCTGATCATTGCAATTGCGTCTCTGAACCTGAAGAACCTCCAAAAGATTACCTACCCTACTGACGGAGAAGGCCGTTCTTGCACTCTCGACAACAACAACTACAACTATCTGTACTTTACATCTGCCACTGATCCAGTACAAACATGAGATATCGCAGTCAAAACGGTTATGCCTTCAGTCCTGCCCCAAAGGAGATGAGGCCAAGCTCAACTGCTGGCCAACCAAAAGCCTTTCCTGTGGCAAGAATGCCAACCCTTCCTTCGAGGTGATGATCTATCCGTCGGTGGGCACTTAGACCAGCCTCGGACTCTTCTGCTAGCCCCTTGATGAGGAACTCAAGGTTGCTCTTCTGAGAAACTCCAATCTATTGGATAGGTACCAGTTTGTGTCAGCCTATCGATCCATCGGAGTCTCTGCCTTGGCTGCCATTGGGTTTGGGTTTCTCTTCCTATTGCTGGCCTATTGCTGCCCAGCAGTCACTGTCTATGCTTCAATCGTTCTCGGAGGATTGGGATGCATTGCTGTTGGAGTGCTACTGTTTCTAGCTCATGCACAGTACTTTGAGATCAATTTAGAATGCTAAAAACTGAATTCATTTTCAAAATAATATTCTGCGTGATCCTAATCCTCCTAGGCCTCTTCATCCTCTGGTCGCTGATAGGCAACAAGGCAGATTTGGCCTTATGCATTCGATTTATAGAGGATGCTGGTGTTTGCCTCTCCTACTATCCGACTCTCATTTTATTGATCTTCGTGTTCTATGCCTTAGTTATTGGGCTCATAGCTTTGTGTGCTTTCCAGACTTTGGCCTTTTGGTCAAACAGCTAGATTAAGTTTGACCCCGACTATGTTTACTACTACCCTGAAGGCACCTTCGCAATAGTAATGACTGTTTTGAACGCAATTTAATTTGTCTGGGGACTTTGCTTCCTCAAATAGGCATGTAAAAGAAATCATAAAATAGTCAATTTTTTAATTTCTGGGACTTCAGTGAGCTGGTTCTTCAGGCAAAGGCACTCATTCTCCTTCGGGCTCAAGAATCTATTCAAATTCCATTGGGGGAGTGTTGTGGCAGGCTCATTTCTTCTCAATTTCTTCTACCTCTTCGATATCCTTTACGATGCAATCAAGCCCAAGGAATCCAACAGATAGTGTTTCTAAAGATTTACAAAGATCTGTTGCTTCTGCGAGCGTTGCCTTGGCCTTGCAAGATCATAGACAATGGCTTACATCAACATTGTGGGGCAACCCTACTGCAATTCCTCCCGATGCGTAGAATGCATTGATTATGAAAGTCTTTTCTTTGATGGCAGTCAGTCTGTTAACCGAGTAAGACATTGATTTAGCTAGTTTTTTAGGATTGGAGCGCATGTGCTATTTTCTATCTTAGCTACATTGGTATCTCTGGTGTATATGCAAGCAAATTAAGGCTTCTCGAGTGTGACGGCATTGATCTTTAGCTTCATTCTGAATATCTTCATCCTGACATTCTTCATCTGCCTGATCTGTGACATTGCCTAAAGCCTGCTGATGTGCGAGTTGATCATGAAATATATCAGAAACGAGGATCAGTACAATGCCAAAGGCCGCACAAGCGACAAACCTGAGGGCTATGAAATTTTGAGGACATCGCATTGATTTGATAGATGAACATACTAATGATCCATATGAACAGACTAATATGGCCTGAATAGAAAGATCATTTCATCAGGCAGTTAAGAAAGAAAACAGCTTGTTTGTCAAGGGCTCTTCCTTCTTGTCCTTGTCCACCATCGTTTCCACTAGTTTGGACTTTTTATAGTTCTGTAGGGTCTCCTGCTCCTTATCAGTCAGGTTCAGCACCTAGCACAGGGTGTTTAGAGCCTGCACTTTGGCCTCATAAGAGTTGCCAGATTCAAAGTACTTCAGAAACACTCGCTTGATTGGCAGCACATGATCCTTTCTATCTTCACTTTCCCTGTAATTCTAGTGCTACAATCTTTCCTTCTCGTCATTGATCACCATTTCCTACTCTGCACTTTCTTCCCTTCTTTTGCTCTCCTCAGTTGTTTCTAAGAGACTATCATACCTATGCCTGAGCTCTATTCTTTCTTGGTTGACCTTGCTGAATTTTTCTTGTATTTCATCTATTTACCGGCCTTTGGTCTCAACGTAGGACTGGTAAAAATTGATGCCTTCATCAAGCTCAGCCATATTCGATTTCAGACTTTGATTGTTTGCGATCAGCCGTTTTATTTCCTCATCCTTTAGCATGATCTTTTGATTCAGTTCGTTTGTGTAGTCTTGCAGATCATTAAACTTCAATATCTCAGCTTCAACTTCACTCATTTTTGCAGTTATTCGAGCGGTGTTTTGTCTTTCTTTGAGAATTTATTGATGTGAATCATTGATTTAGCTTTCCTTCATTTTCAGAGCATTTACCTTTTGCTCGATCTCCATTCTTAATTTTTTAATTTCTGTGTAATGCTTCTGTTAAATTTGGCTTTTCTCTGCTTTGAAGCCGTCTTCTAACACTCTTTTTTCCTTTTTGATCTGTTCCCTCTGCACCTCTATGCTTTTGGTGGATTAGATTAATATTTTCTCCATTTAACCCTGGATCTTTTCCACATTTTTCCTGAGCTTCTGCTTCTCCTCCTCATGGGCTTTGGCCTTGTCAAGACAGTCTGTTTTTACTTGATCCATTTACAGGCGCATCCTATGTATGTCCTCCCCGTTTCTTCCGCTTGATGCTTCAAATTCCTGGACTTTTTCCTTTAAATATTGATTTTCCTGCGATAGGGATCTGTTTTTGTCTGCTATTTTGCCCATTTACACTTAATTCTTGCTGATCTTCATTTTAAATTGCTGTAGCTCAATTTTAAATTTGTCCTCCAACTCTTATATTTTCTTACTCTGGTGAGCAATCTGGAGATCCTTATCTTGAAGAGAATGGCTCCTCTATTTGCATTGCACTTCTATCTCTTGCATCCTTTATAACTGATTCGATAGTTTGGATTCGGTTGATTGAAGCTTGTTCGAGTTTGCTTGGATGGTGGCATCTTTTTCAATGATGATTTGATTCAACTCTTTGATCTTGCTGGCTCCTTCAGCTAGATCATGGCAAATTGATTAGATCTGCTGATTCGTGAACTGCCTTCCTGTTTGGACTTAGAAATATTTGACCTTGAGCATGATTCCTTCAGAATGCTCTGTTTTCTCCTCGACTTCCTTGTACTTTTCTTCAAAGTCTTCGTTCATGGACTTGATGAGCTCTAGGTCCTCTAAAGCTTGCTATTTTTATCTCTTTAATCTTTCGAGACCTTTCTCCAGCTCTGAGATTCTTGTGCTTTGCAATTCAATTTGTTTCTTGAGATCCTCACTTTTAAGGTTGGATTCGCTTTCCTGTTGCTCTAATCTGGCGATGTGCTGCTTAGATGCCAGAGTTTATTTGATGTTATCTTAAAGCCGTTTATTATAGCTGCTGTTGGCTTCTTCTAGCTTCTAAGTTAGCTCCTTCATCGCAAGCTCGTTTCTGCTTGCCTAGAGTTAGGCCTTTTGCTTGGCCTCTTCTTGGAAGATAAGCTCTCTTTGCTGTAGTTACAGATTTGCCAACAGGCATTGCTAATGATCATTTTTAATTTTGGTGATTGTCCCCTCGTATTCTGTTACGGTTTGCTTCTGGTGATCATAGGAAGATTGCAAAGTAAGGCGACTGATCTATACCTATTCCCTTTATCTTCGAGCGTCATCCAACTGGCTGATCAACTGATCAATGGATGAGGCATTGGCAGATGAACGGTGCCTTAATCCCTCAATTTCCTCCTGCTGGATGCCCTCCCGCCTTGACAGTTCCTCAATTTCTTGCTCCTTGCTTGCGAGTATCTGCATTGTCTTTTGCAGTTTATCGTCAAATGTCTGCTTTTACTGATCCAGTTGGTTGCACTTCTCGATTAGAACACCATTCTCTGCCATCAGTTTACGAATTGCAGTTTCCTGACTCTCTTCTTTTTCTTTGCTAAAGTGCGTACTTGATTGGGTAGAGTCTAGCAATGTGTCACTCTGAGATTCATCAGGTCTGTTGAGGGCTTGAGTCCATTCCACCTCTTCCATTTTCCTTTTGCATGAGCTACTTTATTCGTAAGATTATTCTAATTTAGCCTTCATTTGCGATAATTGTTCCTTCAAATCGGCCTACTGCTCAATCAGCTTCTGTGCAGCCTTACTGGACTGTTATAATTAGGACTTTAATTGCTCTATCAAACTGAAGCTGTCCTAACCTTAACTCTTTAGATGGGAGGATGCTTATCTGCTGATGCCTAACTCTCCCTTTAACTGCTCGATCTCTTTGATATGGCTATTATCTGTTTTCTACATTTCACTTTCATCAGTGTTTTTGCATTAGGTGCCTGTTCCCTCCTCTGCAGCTGCCTCTCCTTCACACCTCTACTCCAGCGCCCTTTCCAAAATTTATTCAATCTAATGGCAGACATTGCCGCCAAAATTCTGTTTGGAATAATTGCTCAACTCTGCTAGCATATCACTCCTAAACTGCTTCAGCTCGTCAACACAGACTTTGACCCTCTGGATTCTCTGAGTCATAATATCAGCCCTTTCATCGATGCAATGCCTGTATTTCCGATTCTGTTCTCTTAGATCATCCTCAATTTCCTTATACTTCATCGTGTCTTCAATCTGTTCGTTCTTTACTTCGTCTATTTTCATCTATAAGTCTTTGTTTGCCTCGCATTGCTCATAAAGTTTTTTTTCTAACTTTTCCTTTTGGATTTTCATTGAATCGCTTTGTGCCTTTATCTTTGCGTTCTTTTGGGTGATTTCTTCTTTCTCACTACTGTTGACCCTCAGAATCTCCCTTAACTCTGCAATAAGGCTGTCCTTCTAACTTCTCATAAGAAGAAGCTCCTACTCCTTCCTTTTAGCCAACGTTTCAATCTCTCTCTTGAATTCGATTTTGTTCTTCTCTTTCTCAGCCAATTATTCCTGTAATTTTGTATTGATTGCTTCCAAAGATTGCCGCAAGAGTGCCAATTATTGCTAACTCTGCTGCTTGACACTTTAAACCTGGTTGTTTGAGGCTTTAGCAAAATCCAATGCAGCTGATAAATGCTCGAGATAGACCGTCTGATAGTTTGTATTCAGGTCCATCACAGAGATTATCTCATGCGGCTACAACTTATCTCCTATTTTGTCCTCTAATTGGGTCAGCAGCTCAGATACAAAGGCTTCAAAGACCTTTTCAGGAATGCCATTTATTTGCTCAATGTAGTGTTGAGCAAGGCGCTAGAATGTATCGAGGATGCTTTGAGGCCCTTAAATTTTGGCTGTTTCAGCTTTTTCTTGGCTGTTCTTTGCTTTCTAGCTTTATAATTCTTCGTATGCTTTGGTAATAAACTATTTTTCTTCCTTCAACCTCTAAATTTCAGTGGACATTTCCTTAATAATCCTTTCTCTCTTCTTCAGCTCCGTGGACAGTTCTAAGTTGCCAGCTGTTCCATTGTTTCCAGTCGCCACATTATTGAGAGTGCTAGTTATCTTTCCCCAGTAACTCATATTTAATTGATCTAATAATAATCAATGCCATGTGGAAACAAACAAGAATATCAAACAATGCCACATGCACAGTCATAAGTATCACATACAAAAAGAATGCAATTTCAATCATGGCTCTGCTGTCACCAAATGAAACTTAGCTGTTGTTTTAGTTTTTACCTCCTCTCATTCAGCTTCGCCTTAGCAATTTGCCTCCTCTCTAGAGCATCCTATCTCTCATTCAGGTTGGCATTACTTCTCTTAGAGATCTTTCTCTGGTCAATCACATTTCTACTTCTATTTCTAATCATAAAGGACTGCTTATTCGAGTTTAATGAGTTTTATTCCTGACGTGCCCTTTGAAGCGGAGACTAAAATGCTGGCGTCTAATTGGGCATCGGGGAATGCTTTCCCAGTTTGTTATTAAAAATATGGTCTATTTCTGAATGCTGAAGAATATTGTTCTGCTCGTACTGCCAATTGGCTTTCTTGAGATGCATTTCTTTGCTCTTGTTTCTTTATGCCTTGATGAGTTCACTATTCTCTTAATGTCCGTTTTAAATAACACTGTGCTATGATGTTTTCTTCTTGCTTCTGGATGGCACCCGCCTTTTGGCGCTGCTTGTGCCCATAGAACTGTTGAACTGGCTTTCGAAATCGTCGTAGTCCTTCTTGAGTTCCCTCAATTTTGAGTTCAGATTGTACGACTATGTGTAGGTCTGCACGTAGGGCTTCTCGATGAAGAGCTCGTTGTTGATCTGTAGTTTCTGGGAGGAGATGATGGCGTTCTGAGAGTATGAAGAAATACAATACCTCAGAAACTCCGAACAGGTCTTTATGCTGTCGAAAGAAGTTCATAGTTAACCAATGTATAAGAAGTAAAGCAGGTATAGCACTATTTTAAATATATCAGAATGTTGATTCCTGAGTTTAAGATCCATCAAGACGACTGCTTCCTGACAATCACAATCCGACTGCCCTACATCAAGGTCAGCTCCTGCGAGTTCTACATCGAATAGACCACTTTCAAGTTCTATCTGAAGCCCTACCTGCTCAATCTGACATTCTAGCAGCCCCTCATGCCATCTGAAGAGCCAGCCAAGGCCACCTACTACCACGACAAGTACCTGCTCTCAGTCTGCCTCCAGAAGAAGCACAAGGGCTAATTCTTCTAGAATTTGAACCTCATGTCTTCCTTGCTCTCGAATAAGTCCAAGTCCAGTCAGAGCCAAAAGAATAAAAACACCTTGGTCGAAGTTATTGGGGAGAATGGACAGCAGGTGGTCGAGATCCAAGGCAGCAATGAACTCTCAGTCTACCATTACGGTTTCTGTGGTAACTATCACAATGTGTTTGATGCGCTCGAAGAAGAAGCCATGGAGCTGTTCTCCTTTGACCCCAAAATAACGAAACAGTCCTAGCGATACGGGTTGAGCCGTAAAGTGACCTTTTAGTAGTTCGACTAGAATAGCTACCTGTATGACAAGCTGTCCAACTACTAAGAGATCTAGCGAATCGTGTAGAGCCAATAGGCCCTCAAAACCTTGAACAAAATGTCGGAGTAGTTCTCTGGAAAGTAAATGCCATAAAAGCTGGACTATCAAAGCTTCAAATCCAACCTAAAGCTGCCGAGCAAGGAGCTTCTGATTCCAAAGGGAGGGCAGTAGAACATCCTGAAGCAAATACTATCGATTGTGATATCGTACCTGTATGAGTTAGTGTGCATGGAGGGATAGATGGGAGTCGAGAGCGGCAGGACCATCAACAAGACTTCAGCAGTGCTTTCATGCAATGTTTTGTATCAGGATGTGCCAGTGAGGAAAGTGGTTAGCGATTGCTTTAGGAGGTGTGTCACTTACTCTCTCTACAAGCACATTGATATTTGTGAGAAGACCATGCTGATACTCTCCATGATTCTCAAGAATGAGACAGAGACCATCGCCCCCATACTGCTGGATTTAAGGAGACTGTTTTAGAAGTAGTAGCCTCGATATTTGCTCAATAGAATATTCCTGGATGATTTCTGCATCTATGCCCTCCAGGGAGGCAAGAACAGGCTCTCAGAAGAGCTCAAAGAACTGATGAAGGGGAATATACTTTCTGAAGTAAAAGAAGAAGACTTGGAGTTGGAAATAGAAAATGAGGAAATGAATTCCATCATCTAAAACAATTCGCAGATCAACATAGTCAACGATCTTGAGAATATGCTGAACCTTGATTGACCCATTTCCTTATTAGTCTTTTATATTCAATAATTAGACCATTTCAATGAGCACTGGTCATTTGGCTCTAAATCAAAAGCGGTCTCAGTCCTTTAGATTGCATACCCTTGGAAAGTAAAAGTCCACATCTTCCTTGCAATCTCCCTCGAAAGAAAAGAGAAGAATCCATACACTTCAAGGGCTAGAAGCCAATATCAATACTCATTAAGAACTAAAGACGTAACAGAAAGTCGAAATGAAAAGGAATTTGCCAAAGAGGTCATCCTCCGTGAAACCATCGCTCATGAAATTGCCGTCCATGAGGTTATCGCCTATGAAGCAATGTACCCCTCGCTCATATGCTAGATGAAACTAGGATTAAAATATCGGCCGAGAGTTGGATGGTCTACGATCTGATCAAGAGGCAGTACAAGAGAGGATGGAGGCCCAATAGTGTAGAGGAGTATAACGGCCTCTTCCGACTGGTTCTCCTCAATTGCTACTGCTACCTTTGCACTGCTAACAAAGAGCTTCAGGAGTTAAAGGTCAGAGTGAATACAGCATGCCTCCATGACGAGCGAAAGAGGGCAAAACACAAAAAAAGGGATAAAGGAATGCAATGGCTGAAGGAACCATTGCTGAAAAAATAGCTAGCAAACAGTACAGCATTCATTAAGCAGACACTATCATCAAGCTCAAGGATATTATCTACGGGGTGGTCATGACTGGAAGCCAAGACTTGCTCGAGTATGGCGCAATCTTCTGTGGATATTGGATTGACTGTCACTAGAAAGCCAGAGTTGATTCATAATATTGCTTTATTGAAGAAGTCAGTGAAGCCATGGCTTGCCTGAGAACTTTTGTCGATTTCTGCAATTAGTCCCTCTTAAAACAATAGCTCAAACTTGCCAATACAGCAATCAGTGTAGAATTCTAACTATTGTCGACGCCAAACTAAATTTGCGAAATATTCCTCAACTGCATGGCCTATAAAGAATTTTCATCGGCACTGGCTTGCAACGAGCTGCTCTCGCAAATAAAGTTTCAAATGGGCTTCAAATACTGGGAGGAAAGGACCAAAAAGTTCGTGAATTAAAGGGGAGTAATTGGGGAATAATATTTTTGTGTGCTGAATTACAAAGGAAAACGAAACTACTCTGTGGTCTGCTACAATATTGAGTTGAAAATTGTGATTGTCCTTGAGGACTGCAAATTCGGCATGGTGATGAATGATATCAAGAAGGTTGAAGACTGGGTTACGATGGTGAACAAGCCCATCATCAACTCGGACTCCCTGAGGAAGACAAGAGCCAACATCATGCCCCTCATGACCCTTCTCGAGAATTAATGACACCTTTGATTCTACTCAGTATTGTTTTTTGAATAATATCTATTATCATGATGATTCAATCAACAGTTTTCTTAAAGAGACTTCATATTCTGATCTCCTAGCAATCCATGCTATCAGAGTATCCTTCCTGACCAGAGTGAATGTAGTCAAACACCCTCAGAGCTTCCATAGCCTTCTCTCCAATGCACCCTTTTCCATCTAATTGTTCGATGCTTCCAATTATTGATTGCCCTTTCTATCCGTGAGTTGAAGAATACACCAGCACACCTATTTCAATGCACTTGCAGACTACATCAACATCATTAACAGTTTTAATCATTTTTGCGAGAATGGTCTCTAGTTCACTATGGCTGCAAACATACTCAACCAGCTCTCTGACATTGAAAGAGGAGCAGCTTTATTCGCAGTCTAAGAGACTGTGAATCAGATTGAGCAGCCAAATTTTATTCTGAATTGTCTGCCAACACAGATTAACGAGGGACTTCTTAAAATGGCTCTTGGCAATCCGAATCCTCATCTTCTATTTTACTCCTGCACTGATGCCAGCATTTCTGAAATTCTGCTTTTCTCCTTGCTCTTGAGACGATATGATGATTTTGATGACGCAGGAGCTTAAGCCAAATAACTTCACAGAAGAGCAGTTCAGCAGTCGCATGCAATTGTCAACTATCCTTTCAATGGTCGGCTATTAACTGATGTAGTCCAGATTTCCCTTAATGAACTCAAGAACTGCGATCACTGCCTTAGGCCCTAAATCGATGTTGATGTTCTTTGCGACTGTTTTTTCAATCAGGATCATTCTGATGCATTTAAAGTGTTCGGTGATTCCTTCAACTCTGAAATGCCGATCAGTTTGCACCCAGAAGGCCTGCAACCCTTTGTAGAGAGAACAAAGCATTTCAGTTTCCGACACTTCAAGAAGTTCCTACACCCATTGCAGCAAATATTCAATGCTGGAGAGAGACACTGCTTCTCCAAGCAGCAAGTCCTTCCGGAGCAAGTTGCCAACCATCCATCCTATTTCTATCACTTCCTCGTCTATTCCCCAGACCGCCACACTCTGATAGAAGTTCTATAGCAGATCCTTGGCAATTAGATTGACAAACAGGTGGTTGCTGCAGTTTGGATCAGCAAATAGGTTGGACAGGATGCTGAGACAGGACATTCTGGACTTGGTGTGGAAGTCTCCCTCGTTGTTGAAGGTCGGAAACACAGTGTTGACGATGGTATTTGCCAACTGGATGCTGAAAGTGTCTATAATTGCCTGGCTGGGCTTTCTATGAGTGGAGTTGTGGTGAGCAAAGGGGTCTTCTTCTGAGAGATCGTTCACAAGATGGATGATCGTTTGCTATCGCTGGATGTTCATTTTGAGTCTCCAAAGCAGCTCTTCTAAGGTGTGCAGAGGATTCGATGTTTGTTAGTCACTCCTGAGACTGATCTATCTGTCCAGTATTGATTTTCTTTTAATAGAGAAATAGATGTCAATTTGTTCACGCCTGATGGCTCTATGCAACTCCTCTCTCCTCTCCTTTGAATTTTGCTATTTGACCGCCTTTTTGTTCTTTTAAATCATTTAATTATTTTATACAAATGAAGTGAGCTAACCAGTTAGATCTCAAAGCGAACTAATCATCGACGAATTCATCAGATCACTCAGCCCGCCAAATTCGAATGGTCTCATCATCTGAGCATGTTGCAATCGTAGCTCTTCCATCTTTATCCATAATGCTTCTGATGCAGTTAACATCGCTTTCATGGTATCTCCGACAAGCGATATAGTCAGAGTTTTTATATTTCTGCTCTTTGCTTTTCTACTTTTATATTTCTTGGGATTTCGAGAGATCAATTAGGGCTAAGCTATTGTCTCCACTTCCCTGCGAATACCATGCAATGTACAGTGAGAAGGTAGTTGGCACCAATTAAGGTGCAAGTATAAATGGGCCCCTCATGAATGCCATTGATCTTGAATTCTTCGATATATTTGTGCTACGACTTCATCCACACGAGGATCTAATGATCCTAGCTGACTGAAATCAGCCGATTGTCGTGGTAGCTCAAGCACCATACAATGGACTCATGACCCTAGAGCACTTGAGCACACTCATAATCATCGTCATTGGGACTCCAGATCCTAATGGAGTTGTCGTAGCTAGCACTGGCCACCATGTACTGTTCGATCCACAAGACATACTTGACATCCTGAGTATGTCCTTCCAGTATACTTTCGCATTCATAATCGTAAGTGGCTTCGTTGAAGCACCAAATCCATACGTTCTTATCTCGGCTGCAGGAGCATATTTTTTTGTCATTCTGGCTCCAGTCGATGCATTTAACCTTTAGATATTACTGCTCTTACTTAATTCTCATGTCCTGAAAGCTAAGTGAGAAACTCATAGAGCCCCTCACACAAGGCATAGATTGAAATAGTGCCATCAAAAGATGACACGGCAATTGAGCAGCCATTGTGGGAGAACTTGACGCACCGGATGGTCTTGGAGTGGTCGGTTTAGATGGTTTGCTATCTTAATATCGTCCTACTTTCTTTTCCCAAAGTTGCTTTTCACCAGAATACTGTCCCCAAATGGTGATTTTTTTGGACGAGCCGACACTGGCGAGTAAGGTTCCCTGCTGGTTCCTGCAATAAGATGGATGTCACCAGTCGATGGACCAGACTCTCTCGCCCGCCGGAAGGACCTGCAGTTCCAACAGAGAACCCGAGTGGAGTGGCTATTATTGCATGCAAGATAGATAATCGAATTTAAATTAACCGAGTGGATGATCTAATCTCTTGCCTAGATAATCCTGTCCAAGTTCCTTGACAAATTCTTCTATGGAATCAGCAAGAACAACATCAACGTCGGAGTCCTCGATGGCAAATTTACTATCTCCAATATTGGGCTTCACCCCAACATCTTCATGAACCTCAATCTGCCTATTGAGCTGCATTATAGCTATGTGGAAAAGCTGGAAGTCATAATTCCTTGGAGAAGTGATGAGGTTAGTCTCACTCTCTCTATCACCAACATCTATGCTCTCATCAACCCGAAATAAAATTTCGACCTGTATAACATTTTCATGAACAAAAAATAGAGTATTATCGCGGATGCTATAAAGGAATTCAAAGAGAAGATGGAGAGCAAGCACTTTTCCCAGAAGGAGCCTGGCACCCTGCAGAAGTATGCGATGAAGCTGCTGGACAACGTCAACATCAATATCGACTGCATTCACCTCCGGTATGAGTCCATCAAGGAGTCCATCAAGGAGTGCTATTCCTTTGGACTCAAGGTCAACAACATCTCTGCCTACACTGTCAACAAGCATGATCAATCAGAGTTCTTCAACCGCGACAAGTCCAAGGACAGTTTCGTCCAAGTACATTCTGGAGATAGGATTCGTTGGCATCTACTTCAATAGCAAAGAGACAAGCTGTCTGTCGAAACTGTCATTTGCCTAGATCACCAACGAGATGAACAAATTCAACAAATATGAAAATAACATCAACCCCAACTCCTATGACTTTGACAATGATTATGGCCTTCCCCTGCAGTTCATCCTCGTCATCTCCATCAAGACCTACCTCAAGAAGCACTTGTTTCCGGAGAAGGGCAAGTCCAATCAGCTCAATATCCCGGAGTTTTAATGTGAGGTCAACCTCAATGCCACGGAGTCAAAACTCACGCTTGAGCAATATCATGATATTCTGCAAGTTGTCAAATTCTTTGCCTCCTATCAGGCTTACTGGAAGCAGTATGTAAGCCTAGTTTAGATCAATAATTTTAATGAGCGAAGCAGCCAAGATATCTCCGAGATGTTGAGGAGAAAGAAGAATGTGTCAATGGGCAAGAAATAAAAGGAAACGCTTCAAAACGTCTGCAGAACCTACCTAAAATGGATATTCAAGAGCTCCTTGGAGGAAGTCCTGAAGAAACGATTCATAGAGGAATCTATCAGAAGAGAGATCACCGTTGCCAATCTGTTTGCCAACGAGAAGACCTTAGGCATCATCAGGAGAATTTAGGCAGAGAAGATCAAGCAATGGGTCTTTATTGCTCTCGACTATCGCAGGAAGTATGAGGAAAAAGTTGGATTCATTTTCAAGAATAGCCAGTCCAAAATTAATCACTTTCAGGAAAAAAGATTGAAGAGTGTTGCATTCTTTTAAAAGTATGAATTCTAGGGCGAAATTGGGCAGCAAAGAGTGGAGTCAAGTCTCAAGGCTGTGTGGTTCAGGCTCAGCTTTAACATTAAAAATGGATCGTTTGAAATTTCTAAGAATGAAGCATTTGGGGTTGGTTTCAACCTCAAAGAGCTGACTTTCGACTTTAAATTCCGAAACAATAATTATGTGTTTGAACTTTCCATGCGTGATATCGAGGCAAATGTGTTTAGTTCAAAGCCAGGCCAGAAGTTCAAGACCTACGTCCCAATTCTAAAGAGGAACACCTTTCAAGACGACAAAATGAACCTCCTGCAAGTGCAGTACGAAAAGAGTCCGATCGAGAAGCCTTTCATTTTTGCAGAGACCTACATCCGGTTAGAGTCAATTGAGATCACTATCTACCCCGAAGCATTCAGGCAGTTCTATTAGATACTGTTGGGAGAGCCCGACGAGAACACTAAGAGGAAGAAAGTTGCACAGAAGGGAGCCGACATCTAAAAATTTGACTAGGAGCTCATTCGTTCTGTGGCCTTTCAAAGGAGCATCATCAAGGGCAAGATCAATTCGCCTTGGCTGATCATTCCTTGTCTGAGTCGAACAACCCCTAGAAGGAGTGCTGGGTCGTGCGTTTCGGCGATTTCATGATCGACACACCCGAAATAGATATCTCAATGGCAAGAACAAACATGGAGCTGTACTATGAACGATTCAAACTTGAACTGAACAGATTCTAGCTTCGGTACTTCAGTAGCATCAACTTCTTCCATAATTGGCAGAAGTTCAACCAAAAGATTGAGAAGATGGCGAAACTGCCAGTCTATGAGAAGTAAAGGATCATTGATGTGGTTGAGCCCTTCTCCTGCTTTGTGGACCTAGCCATTCTCAAGAAGTATCTATCCCCCATCATCAAAAGCAAGAATTAGAAGGTCATTGCCAAGATAAGCATCGACCGCATCAGTATTACGCTCTCAAAGTTCCTGCTTACAAAACTAAAATACAGAATAGACCTCTTTGGAGAATCAGAGCATGAAGATTGCGAGTTCATTGAATCCAACA